>SJYV01004258.1:1312593-1348507 GCA_006410875.1 Neotragus pygmaeus | reverse complement strand
CCTGGGACACATCACACCCATATGTCCTGTCCCACCTCTTCAATCTCCCACTCCCAAGACATGCTGATCCTTCCTCATCTTTCCCATCTCAGTCAATGGCACCACCTTCACAGATGCTCTTCACAACATGCTCCTGAACCCACTCACTCTTCTTCATCTCTCGACCACCTGGTCCAGATCCATCCATCCCCTCACTTATACTCCTGCCATAAGCTTCCAGATGCTTCCTCTATTTCCATCCTTTCCCTCAAAGACTGGTTTGGAGTAAAGTCAAAGTACGATAGTCGGAAGTTTTCTGTTTGCTCCCTTAGGATGGAACACAGACTCCACAGTGCCACCCACCTGCAAGCTCAGACCCCTTTCTACCTCTTCAGCCTCCTCCCCTCCCTCCAGCCACTGACAACTGCTTCCAGTTCTCCTGGCCATCTCAGAGCCTTTCACCTTACATATATACCCACGACCCCCTAGCCCTGAACTGAGACCTGAGTTCCACCGGGCTCACAGAAGTCCTGTGCTCAGGCTATGCTACTCTAGGTCTCAGCTTGCTCATCCAGAAAATGGAGATAATAGCTCCTGCTTTTCGTCATAAAGGCTGTTATCTGCACCCTCCAGAGAACATCTCTGGTAACATAAGCAGAGAACAAATGTACTGGAAGGATACTGAGTAGCCTGGAGAACTGCTAGAGAGGGACCAGCCTGAGAACAGGCTCAGACCAGAAATGAGGGTGCTGGACAGCCAGCTCACAGCCAAGGGCACTTGGTCCAGGCACCGTGGCCATTGGAAGCACACCCTGGATGCTGCTGCAGGCCCTGCAGAAGGAATTCTGGGCTGTCTTTGTTTCCGTGTATACCTGTTCTTGTGTGTCCAGGCCCCAGTTGTGGGGCAGGTCCAATATTTATCTAGCCTTTTCTTTCTTGAGGCTTCCCTGATGGCTCAGACGGTAAAGCATCTGCCTGCAATGTGGGAGACCTGGGTTCGATCCCTGGATCAGGAAGATACTCTGGAGAAGGAAATGGCAACCCACTCTAGTATCGTTGTCTGGAAATCCCCATGAATGGTGGAGCCTGGTATGCTACAGTACATGGGGTGGCAAAGAGTCGGCCATGACTGAGCAACTGCACTTTCCTTACCTGTTCTTTCTTATTGAGGGTCAGGCCCAGTCTCTCCCCAGGTTGTACACATGATGGGATTGTCCTCAAATATGGTGGAGGTCAGATCCTCAGTGATTTCCCTCCATGGAGATATCCATCACAGAATGTCAAGTGTTGTTAGAGGGATTAAATGGGACAAAACATGACTCAGTGATTCTCAAATATTCCCCCAAAGGCAGAAGGGATGGAATGCATCCCAGTTGGTAGGTCCAGGCTACAGTCTGAGCTGGAAGCACTTTTTGTGTTCATTTAAGAAACATTTGCCATGGGCCAACAGGGCAGGTATTGACATAAAAGTTAAGAGAGGTGTCACACACAGCGCACACTGCAGGTTAACCACTGTTCTGGAGTTTTTGTTCCTCCCAGCAGTCCATGAACTATGCACTCAGTGTCCCCATTATCACAGACACACAGTGGGTAACTAGACCAAGATCACACAAGTAGGAAGTGGCAGAGCTGGGATTTGAACCCAGTCATGTGGGTGCAGGATCTTATATTCTGATTGTCATTAATTTGTACCTTGTATTCCAGAAAGATAAAACAGCCAATATGTTTTTTAGCACCAACAGTCCAGCACTTCCTTGGTGGCTCACATGGTAAAGAATCCACATACAATGTAGGAGACCTGGGTTCGATTCCTGGGTTGGAAAGATCCCCTGAAGGAAGGCATGACAACCTACTTCAGTATTCTTGCCTGGAAAATCCCCTCGGACAGAGGAGCCTTGAGGGATACAGTCCAAGGGGTCGCACAGAGTTGGACATAACTGAGCGACAAAACACACCACCAGTCTGACTAGGTGACTTATTGTCTCTATTTCATTTCATTTTCAGGGATATTATTATTGTCATCCCCATTAACAGATGATGAAAGTGAGGCTAAGAGAGCACGTTATGTTTTTTCTCAAGGTCACAGTTACTTTCTGAGAGAGCCTGGGTTGAATACAGATCTGTCTCCCGCAAAGCTCAGCAAGTAAAAGAACCTCAGGAAGTGCTGAGCCCCTTCCCTCTTCTCTCAGATCCAGGTATAACCTCCTGGCTCCTGTCTGTCCCGCTCTGTCTGCAGTACCTCATCCAGAGGTCCTACAGCAGCACCTCTATCTCAGCCAGACTACTTCCTGTTGGCAAGCCAGCCAGAAAAGTCTGGAGAGAGCACAGAGACACTTCACAGGGGCTGATTAAAGCCCCGTTGTTTCTCCTCAGCTCGCCAGCCTCCCGACAGGCACCTTTAGACAGGAGCCAAGCACACAGACAAGGGCCGCATGATCAGCCGTCTGCACTGGCACCCAGCGGAGATAACCAGGTGCCTGAGGCCACAGGAGGGAGTGGCCCCCAACTCTCCCCACTCAGCGGAGGGCTGAGGAAGGCTGATTCTGTGATTTTTTCAAAGCTGGTCCAGGACCACAGAAGGGGAACATCTGTGCCTGGGGCTCTGTTCTGGATGTGGCTCAGGCCACAGTCTAGGGGACGTCAGCTAGAGTCACCGTGTGCAGAGGAGGCTCTGGCCAGCTGAGGAGGGAGCCTCTGGCCGCTGCCCCAGGAGACAGGGAGCCCAGGACAGGCAGAGAGCAAGGGAAGGGCCTGAGGCTTGGGTACTGGGAGGTCTTCTCCATCAACTGTGTGTGTTGAAGGGCTGGGGGAGGCCCTGGTCACCAAGTAGGTGGGTTTCAGGTCCCCAGCTCCCCCTCCCCAGACCAATGGACCCAAGGCATCTCCCTTCTCTCTGCCTTTGAAGACAGGCCTGTGTGGGCATCTCTCAGCTCCTCCCCCAGCCTGTCTGCTTTGGAGTCAGAGCAGATGTGACTTTGAATCCAGTCGTGGACCCCAGATCTGCCTCTCTTCGCTCAGGGCTTCTGTTTCATCTTCCCCTGCTTATGGTCAGCCCTCTATATTCCCAGCAGAAAGGAATTTCCTTTTCCTAAAGGAAACAGAAGCTCCCTAAACAGGGCAAGAGCATTTGGGCTGCTGAGCGGGACTCTGAAGAAGTGGAAAGTCAAGAATATGCAGAAACAAGGAAGTCTGGGAGACCTCAAATGTGGGGCACCTGGAAGCAGTTTGTGTTTTTAACAAGAATCACTGGAGAGTTGACCCCTGGGACGTGAGTAAGGAAACTCATGTTATGAAAGAGAAACATGGTACCCACCAAGCAGAGGTCATGGGGAAGGAGGGTCTATATAATCAGAAAGGATGTGACCAATCAACAGGACCCAGCAGCCAGGAGGAAACAAGCAGAGAGGGTGGCCAGAGGGGAGGGAGCCGGCTGCCATCTCCACCTCTGAGTCTCCAGGACTGGCAAGTCCAGGCGCCCCGGGAAGTGGGGGGTGGGAGGGACCAGGGGTCTCTGGCACCCCTCCCCCCTCTAGCAGATGAGGAAACTGACTCAGCAACAGTGAGTGCTGAGTGTCCCCCCTCCTTGTGGGGACAGGGCAGGTTTGTGCAGAATGAGGGTGGACGGGGCAGAATCCCAGCCTGGAGGATGCTCCTGCCACACTTGTCACAAGCAGCATGCGATTGTGGACAGACAGCTGGCCTGGGTACATGGCACCTGGGTCCTGACTCTGTCTCTGCCACACACAGGGTGACTCTGGACAAGTGCTGCCCCTCCCTGGGGTCCAGCTGTTCCTCCTCTTTGATGAGAAAACTAAGGGTATCTAAGTCATGTATGACTCTGTGACCCCATGGACTACAGCCAACCAGCCTCCTCTATCCGTCAGATTTCCCAGGCAAGAATACTGGAGTGGGTTGACAACCCGTCTCCAGGGGATCTTGCCAACCCAGAGATCAAACCCAGGTCGACCTGCATTGCACGAAGATTCTTTACCATCTGAGCCACCAGGGAATACCCTAAGACTAGCGGGTTGGACTGAATACGGGGTCATTACACTTTCTTTTGAGGGCCACAGTGAGGGGACTGGAGCAGCCTTGGAATTGTGACAAATGGCCCTTAACCTCTCAGCAGGAGGAATTAACCAGCTGCCACCATGAACCACGAGGCTTGGACAGCAAGCCCCTCAGGTGAGCCCACCCTGGACAATTCTTTTACTGAAGCATAGAAACATTTCCATCCTCCCAGGAAGTGAGGTCCCAGGGTTGTGTTCAATTTGATTTAGAAAAACATAAGAATATGAGGTTTCTGCACTGAGACTTGCAGAGGTCAATGCGTACTTACTTTTGTGGATAAAAAATTAGCCAATAGTCAGACAACCTAAGAAAGAATTGGAAACTTTATTGGAACCAACCTGAGAAGTTTAACTGGGGAGACAGTCTCTTAAGAAGCTCCAAGAGCTGTTTTCAGGAGATCAGGGTTGGAGGTCAGTGTTTATGTGATTTGGGGAAGGACATGAAACCAGCCCATGCCTTGGTAGAAGGTTACTTCACTCAGGAAGAACAGATATCATGGTTCATGCTTTTCGTGCTTCCTAAGCATGGACAGATGCAGGAAACTGGGTTCATAGAAAAGTCTCCTGAAAATATCCAAGTATGTGAGGGCAAGTTCGCCAGTTTTCTCAGAGTACAAAGTACAATCCTGACCTTTTTTACGACTTCCTTTCAGAGTGGATTGTAGATCAGTGAATTGCAGCAGCTAGTGACTTGATTCTTGTAGAACTGGGTGGTGGGCAACATTCTTTATCACACAATCTATTTGTTTCCATCTTAATCTCAATCAAGGTTTGGGAGGAATTTTCCCAGGTCAGGTGAGGATTCCATTGATAGGCCACTCGATGTGCAATTCTTCTAGTTCTGGTAACAGGAGCCCAAATCCTCTGGAACAATTGTCTTACTTGTCTGTCAGGCTTCAGAAATGGTTCCCTCCTGTTGCTTCTTCCCATATTTTGAGTCATGGATCTTATAAAACTGTGTGTAAGGTCACCTGGTCATCACCATGTTTATCAGAGACTCCATGACACATTTGTTGATGCAAGAAACAACACTCTTGTAAGGGGCTAGACTATGAGAAATATGGCTAGTGACATTACTAAGATCATAGGAGGCAGTGTCATATAATGTCACAAGCCTGGGGTTAGAAGAACGAAAATGGATTTTTCTATTGGGTCGGGTATTTGTGCCCTTCGGAAGGTCTGGTTGACACATGCTGCAGACGTACACTGCATACTTCAGGGCAGGGAGGAGGTCAAAAGAGGCAGAGACTAATTTTGTTTAAATTTTTCTTGTCTTGTCTTAAAATATGAATTTTATTTCATTGCTTCTTAAGATTTGCCTGCCATGGGAACGATGCCCTGGAGCCCTCCCCATCCACCCGCCCTGTCCCCAGGTGAAGAGCTCACGCTTCATCCCACTACAGGACCGAGGGGCCACAGCGGGGAGGTGGGGGGGGGCTTCCCCTGTCCCACCCCCTCCCCTGCCGCCACAGCTCTGATGCCTGACTCTTCCAGTCCCAGTGATTCCAGGATGCTGGGCTCTGGGGTTTGTGGCTGAGAGAGGAGACTAAACACAATATTGGTGGCTTCCTGGCCACCAGTTATTATAAAGGCTGCTGGTCCAAAGGCACCTGTGAGCACAGACATACAGGCACATACACAGGCAAACACGCGCTGGGCATGCACACAGGGACACGCCTTTAAATACAGTCAACCGGGCTCTGGTCCTTTAAGAGCTAAGGGGACAGAAAGTCTAGTGTTGGGGACACAACTGCTTTTTGTCTTGGACTGGGCCATGTCCCCAGGTCCCAGGGAAAGGTGGGAGTGGGGAAACATTGGAAAGGGCTCCCAGAGATGAGCATTTGGGTGAGAATAAAAATTTGCTCCATCCTTCCCAGCTCTGAGAAAATTTGGGGCAATTAGCGTATGTCAGGTTTGTGGGTGTTTTCTTTTATCTTTGTATTGAGGTTAAAAAAAAGAGAGTTACACTTGTAAGAGAAAGGGCAAGGCTTCATCTATGATTGATAGCAGGGTTGATGGTATCCAGAAATTCCAGACAATTAAAAAATCCATGTATATTTACATTTATTTAGATCATGTTATGTGTGGGTCCTGGAGAAGCAGGAAGCAGCATCAGAAAACAGCTGACACATAGAAACACATGTCTGTGCAGCACAAACTCAAGCAACACAGTTTCCTCGACGGTGGCATCAGCAATACCCACCCATCCAACACCACCCATCAACAAAGTTTTGAAAAGAAACTTTCCATGTAAAAATATAGTCACCCAGTAATTTTTGCCCTTGAGACAATAAAAATTAAGAAACATGTAACACCCAGGCTGACATCAGCTTTAATGCTGGCAGTGGCGGTGCCCTTCTCACTGCAGAGGCAGGACCTGCTGTTTTGATCACTGAGGCGAGAGGGCCACATCATTGCCCCTCACCAACTCTGCAGGTAGGTGTCTTCAAGACTCTGGGGTTCATTCACCAGGTCCTACTTTGATTCCCAGACAGTAGTTGGGATGGGGAGACATTTAGCCTTTGCTTCCTTTAAGATGGCCTCTGCTGGCAGTGCGTCTTCAGTAAGCTTGGAAAAATTCTGGAGCCAATGTCAGATGGGGCCAAGCACCAGCTGGGGCCTGGGGACCAGGGTCTCTGCTTCAAGACTCCCACACACTGGAAATTACTGACCTGCAGAGACTTTTGTTTAACTTAAAGGAGTGGTGGATATATACCCCATCCCCTGGGAGAAAGTGGGCCATATCCCTTGGTACTCACCCCCAACCCCACCCTCCTTCCAACACACACACACCAACTAAGGCACCCCCAGGGGGACAGACTTGCTTTGGCAACGAGGCCCCTCCGGAGGCCCAGGGTGTGAACAGCTGCACAGAGGGCTGTATGAGGTGGAATCAGCACCTTAGGAGGTGGCGGGCAGAGAAGGAAAGGGTCTCAGGTCCTGATGGAGCAGAAGAAGGAAAATGGGGAGAGGTGGTCAGGACACAGGAGATGGGAAAGCCAAGGATGACCAGAAAAGGGGTAAAAAGCAGAAAGTGTAGACTAGATGAGGGCAGCAAAAGAAAGGCAAAACAGAATGTGAGCAGACGCACAAAACAGGGCAAAGATAGCAGAAGGAGTGAAGGAACGGAAAAGAGAGTGAGATGCATGGGGAAGGATGTGAGGAGGGAGAGGGGAGCCAGGAAGAGGGCATCAGAGGATGTCAGAGCTCTGTAAAGAACACCTCTAATTTAAAAAGTGAATTCTTAGTCCCTACAATAGCCTCACAGGCCAGGTACTCAGTGTCGGCCACATCAAGCAGCAGCTGGATAGGACGGCCACGGCCAGCTGGTCCCAGGCGCACACCGAGCAGGTGCGTCTGTTGCTGCAGCTCACGTCACTGGACCGCTGGGGCTGCCCATCCAGCTTCTTGAACTGGAGCACTAGGGCCGAGGAGCACAGAGAGCACCATCTGCTCAGATGGGATACAGGTAGGGAACAGAGCTTTTTGTCTTTGACTCGATCAAACCCCTTCACTATGAAGTTCATAGCTTGTTCCAGGAGGAACCATATGAAATATACCACCACGAATGCAGGGCTGGCTGTTGCTGATACTGTGGGGGCTGCTGATGAAGGCGATGATGAGCAAGTTAGTATAGTTCTCTGGCCTCCTGAGTAGGCCTGGGAAGGCTGGCTTGAACCAGACCATGCCTCCAGGCTGAATATGATGCAGAGCGCTTCAATGGCATAGAGTACAGCTGCCACGACGGTAAATGCAGTGGCAGTGATGACCCTGTTTTGGGCGGAGCCTGGAGGCAAGAACTTGATGTAGGTGACGCCAAAGAGGATGGACGTTGAGAGGCAGAAGATGAAGAAGTAAAAGGCATGGGCGCAGAGAAAGCCGTCCCAGGAGAAGGGGAGGCGGGACCGGAGCCCACAAAACTCCCCTATGAAGATGGTGAGGGTCACGGTGAAGCAGATGCACCAGATGAACATGCACCAGTTATTAACGTCCCCCTTCAGAGTGTCCTCACTGGCCCCCAGCGAGAAGGGCACACAGGTGGAGAGCAGCTGCCCCAAGTGGAGGCAGAAGCCCACGATGGGCTTGGTGCCCAGGCCTGAGGACGGGCACATGGTGAGCATGGTGGTCAGGCAGGTCACCGGCACCGGATTGTAACCTTGCTTGTTTCTCAACCAAAGGCATATGAATCCTTACACAGAGTTTGATGTTCTGGTTTCACTTTCACTTTGCTTTGTGTCTCAGTTCTTTTTCTCTAGAAAACATATAACCACTGACTCCATAGAACTGATGTGCTGATCCGAACAAAGTATGGACCACACTCACCTTCTCAGTCCAGCAAGGGGGCACAGGGGTTAATGTAAAGTCTCCCCAAATAGAAGCACAGCGCACCCCTGGCACACAGCCTGCGGCCGTTTAGGTTTCCTTCCTCATATAAATCCCGGCTGAGCCTTCCCGTGCTGGGAGCTGATTCTTCTGGGCAGTAAAACACCTTCTTGCCGGCTTCCTTAAGATAAAGCTACTTTTCTTACACCCAAGACTTAGCTCTCTGTATTGGCTTCTTCAGCGACAATCATCTGGGCCTGACTTGGGGGACAATGTTGAGCGTCCAGGCAGGAGTCAGGTCGCCAAGTCTCCAGCCCCTCCCTTTCTTCCTAGAGCAAGGAGCAGAGTGCCACTGGGAAGAGTGCCAGCTAGTCCCAGCATGGAGTGGAGTGCCAGCTAGTCCCAGCGAGGATCTATAGGTCTTTTCCAGCAGCTGCCGAACTGCTAGTTTCAGGAACTTGCCCTATCCCTCCCCACGCCTTGCTCACAGTGTGCTTTCACTTTTGTTAAGAGAAGGAAACCGGCCTCTGAAGGAGCACTGAGCTCTTGACTGAGTGAGTAGAGGGGTGTGGGTTCCAGGAGCCCCCCTTCCCACCTGTTTGGGTGTGTTGTTTGCTCTTTGAAACTTTGGGGCCAGCTGGAGACTGCAGAAGTGGGAAATGGCGTGTTTGTGACTCTGTACCACTTTCTTCCTAAGGAAGAATAGCTTGTTTGTTTTAAATTTGTCTGGAGGAGCCAGTGAAGTGGGGGGGAGGAGACCTACATCCATCCCTTCTACCAGTTCACTGGCACGCATCTTGGCAGATTGGCAAAACTAGAGGTATTGTTGCAGGAAGAGGGACCCCTTCCAGGGCCCAAAACTGGGCTCTTGTCTAACACTCGGAAATGAATTGTCGGAGGAGACACTTGTGCTGACAAAGGGAGAGATTTTTATTGGGGAAGGGCACCAGTGGGGGAAAGCAGGAGGGTAAGGGGACTCAGGAGAACAGATCTGCCACATGGCTCACAGTCTTGGGTTTTACGGTTATGGGATTCACCTCCGGGTTGTCCATAGCCAATCACTCTGACTCAGAGTCCTTCCTGGTGGTGCCTTGTTCAGCCAAGATGGATGCCAGGGAGGAGGAATCTGGGAGGTGGTCGGACACATGGTGTCTCCTTTTGACCTTTCCTGAACTCTTCCAGTTGGTGGTGGCTTACTAGTTCCGTGTTTCTTACCGGGACCTCCTGTCGTAAGACAACTCATACAAGTGGTTACTAGGGTGCCTGGCCAGGGTGGGTGGTTGTGTCAGTGTGCTTCCCCTAACAGTATGACCCTGGAATCAAGAAAAAAATGGTTTTCTACTTTTAAACAACATTGCCCATGTATGTTTTCAGTTGTGAAGAACATTGGTTCCTGTATGGATCTCTAAATTATTCCAGTATTTTGCGGTTGGAGCTCTTTTGTCAAGATCTGATAAGTGGGAGGGACTCCATGAGCAGGTCTTCCTGTTACTCCATAATAAGGATTCTTCCAACAAAGGCACTAAATTAAAGGCAAAAAGGAAATGAAACTGTCAAAGCCTGCCGCATTCACAGAGGAGTCTGCAGGCAAGGGAGGGAGTAGAGGGGATCAGCTTTCTCAGGAACTGAATCCAGCCCCAGCCTGGGGTTCCAGTCCTGATGGCCAGGCAGGCGCTGCCTCGGCATCTGCGTCCCCCTCCCTCCACTCCAGTCCCTGGAAGGAGGAGGGGTCCTAGTGTGTTAGCGGGACACAGCCTTAGCGTCACCACAGTGTGAGGAAGAAAGGAGGTCTGCAGCAGTCTCTCCTTTTAAGACGTGACAGATCACTTGATTTGGCCAGTGTGTCCCTGGTGGTGGGGTTGGGGCGCACCAGGGGTGGATTTCCACTGAGACGATTCCCTGCAGGAGGTTTCAGTACAGGAGAAGAGTCAGTGGCTGATTCTTCATACAATGTTTTTCTCACCTCAGACCTATTAAACTGGAAAAAACCAAATCCTCCAAGTTGATCCACAAAAAAGGTGGAAATGTTCTTTAGTATTTTTTTCAAACTACCATCCAACATGGGCTGATGCACAGACGTGAGTGATGATTGTGTTCACAGAGGAGGGGCGGCACCTCGTCCCAGACAAAGCCCAACACTCATCTTTCGGTATTTGGCTTCTTGAGGGATGACCGGACAAGCCAGAGTTCAGTAACATGGGACAAGCTAAAGGGCCTCCAGAAGCTAAAAGAGGCAAAGTGGGGCCCTCCCCTGGGGCATCAGGGACAGAGCAGCCCTGCTGACACCTTGTTTCATAACACTGATCTACAGAACTGTGAGAGAACACATTTCTGCTGTTTTAAGCCGCCAGGCTTTTGAGAATTTGTTGCAGATCTAGGAAACTAGATTTAATTTCCAGAAATGAAAAATATACTTTGTCATATTTTTAAAAAAATTCTCAGAAAAACTTGCTGATCTCCTGCCTTAGAGCATGGTGGTCACTTGGATCCCAGGACCCCTTGTCATATCCTGTGTCCCCCAGTGTCCGAGACTCACAAGGGAGGGTCCACTGATCTAGAGAAGGCTGATCGATCCAAACACCCACAGAAGCAAGAGGGAAGGAAGAAAGTAAAGGGGATGGAGAGGACTAGGGCCCCTGGAGAGGAGCTGTACCTCTCAAAGGTGGTGAAAAAGCAAGATGCCGTGTGCATGACATGGTCTCATGTCTATAAAATCGAAAAAAAAAGATACAGATACGACCTACTAACATGTATGCATGTATGTACACACATGTCTAAATAATGATTTCAACACCTGTGACATGTGTTGAAGGCTGTACATGAAGTTGAGGACGCGGATTCTCCCTGGATGGAGGGCTGGATGCTCCTGTGAGCAGGCAGGAAGCCTGGCCATGCCCAAGAGGGGAAATTGGGCACATGAGAGATGATCACAGTCCTGCTTTATGTTGATTATACATGAGAATAAGAGAAATATAGAAAACTACACAAAGATATAAATGGAAAACAACACAGAAGGCATAAAGCTGCTCAGCTCCAACCACCCCCTCTATCTCCCCTCAAAGGCACACAGCCCAGTGACACAAGATATCCTGCAGCTTCTAAAGGAGCAGGAAATCTGGATTTTCTTGTGAAATTAAAACACTGCAGCTTCCAGCCTCTTAGGGAAGAAACAATACTGATTCTACATCATGTCTTCCAGGAAACACCATGAAGAAAAACAAAACAAATCCTCGGGGCCACCTCTAGTACAAGCCAGTTTGCACCCCTAATCAGGAGCAAACCAAGTTTGCATGAGGTTATGTCTAGAGGGAGTCCAGGGCCTTCTGGGTCCTCTCTGAAGGGGAGGTGGAGAACCGTGAGACCATAAATTGCCTCATGTACATTCAACTCAAATTCTGTTACCAAATGAATTTTATTTTTAAGTTGTTTTCCATTTTGAGAGACTTGAAGGTTTGCGATTGTACATAAAGACCATTTTACCTTGCAATCTCCATAGATAATGGTACGCAGCACAACAGGCCCAAAATGTTCATGGTTTGGGGTCAGACCAAACATGGCTGTGAGATCTGGGGATGAGACAAGACTCCTGACAAGGCCAAGGCTGATGGGTGGGGAGAACCATCATGGAGCAGCTGTGCGATTACCCAAGTGTCTGAGCCATTGGTTCCAACTCCACAGATTCTGAGCCTCAGCCGTCACAGGCTCCTGAGCCTGTTCCAGGCATCTGACTTAATCCACCTACAGGGCTGAATTTTTCTCTGATAGGTCCTCAGCGAAGGTTATGCGCATGCCAGTGGCCGTGACCTACCAGACCATCACAGCACTGTGTCTACCGGACTAACATCTCAAGACAAGGGCTCCGTTTACATCATGTGCTACTGCCTCTTCCGCCTGCCACAGCTCTTCTCCACCTGTGTGGCCTTCTCGCTGGTGGCTGACATGGGCATTCGGAGAGGGGCCATAGGTAACTGGTCCATGTCTTTCTGGTGTGTCTGCTTCGTTGTAACCCTCGTCATCTCCATAGTCGACTTATGTGAGCTCTGGTCCCACTTTTCTTACTTCTGGTGCAACTTCTCCATCACCTATGCCTGCTACGCCACTCTCATCTGTCTCTCAACCTCCATCATCTACTCCATCACCTACGTCCAGTTCCTGCCTTATGGTCCTTACCGGGACCGGGCAATCGCTGCCACTGCTTTCTCCTGCATTGCGTCTGTGTTTTATGCCCTGGATGCGGCCTTCATGAGAAACCTGTATGATCGCAATGATGTCACCTACTACGTGCACACCGTGCCAGGCCTGCTGAAGGTGCTGGAGACCTTCATGGCCGGCGTCATCTTCGCCTTCATCAGCTACACCTCCCTGTACCTGCACCAGCCGGCCCTGGAGTGGTGCGTGGCCGTGTACTCCATCTGCTTCATCCCAGCAGCCCTGGCCGTCCTGCTGAACCTGGGCAAATGGCAACGCAGGCTGCCCGGGCCCTTCCCCCTCTTCCAGCTTGGGCTCAGCCTGCTCTATGTCCTCCTCTATGTCAGCGCTCTGGTCCTCTGGGCACTCTACCAGTTCAATGAGGAGTTTGGTGGACAGCTCCAGCGGTCCAGTGACAAGGGTTGCATCAATGGGCTCACCTACAACTTGTGCTTCTGGGACCGGAAACTGATTGTGGCCATCCTGACAGCCGTCAACCTGCTGGTTTATGTGGCCGACATGGTGTACTGGGCCCACCAGGTTTCTGTAGGGACTGGGAGTCAGTCCAGTGCTCCCGATCCCCTCCACTCACAGGAGATGTCTTTACAGACAGAGCTTTACAGACAGGTGTCTTTACAGAGCTCTGTCAGCCCCTGATGTTCTCTTCCTGGCTCTCCTCTCTCCCTGCCTGCATTCCTCCCCACTCATCTCACGCTCTTTTCTATTTCCTTCCCTCCTGTTCTGTCTCCTTCCTGTCTTGTGTGGTTGCACACAGTCTGTTTTCCTTCTTTCTCTTGCTTCTCTCATTTTTTCCACATTTTTCTACCGTGTGCCCCTTTCCTGATCATCCTTGCTTTTCTTATCTCCTTTGTCCTGACCACCTCTCCCCATTTACCTTCTCCTGATCAGGACAGCCTGGTATAAATCAAGCTCCACTCAAGATCAAATTCAAAAGTAAGATAGAAAAGATTGAAAGTAACCCAAGTGTTCAACTTTAGGATGTGGATTAATAAACGATGATGTAGTGAAAGAGGGACTACCCTGCAACAGTGATAGGTAAATATCTCCTGCTGCTGCTGCTAAGTCACGTCAGTCATGTCAGACTCTGTGTGACCCCATAGACGGTAGCCTACCAGGCTCCCCCGTTCCTGGGATTCTCCAGGCAGGAACACTAGAGTGGGTTGCCATTTCCTTCTCCAATGCATGAAAGTGGAAAGTGAAAGTGAAGTCGCTCAGCCATGCCCAACTCTCAGCGACCCCATGAACTGCAGCCCACCAGACTCCTCCGTCCATGGAATTTTACAGGCAAGAGTACTGGAGTGGTTTGCCATTGCCTTCCCCGAAATATCTCCAGGAGACAGGAAATAAAAAGTTAAGATATAAATCAACATGGAGCATACTATATTTTATATAATAAAAATGAGAGGAAATAATATTAAATACACCTGCATGTGCTTGATTTTTGTCAAGAAGCACAGGAAGGACTCCCCTGAGTTCATTGGAATAGTTACCTGGTCTGGGTGGGGAATGGGAGCTGATGAGAGAGTGAATGGAGCCACAGGTAGAAGTGAGGTTTCTCAGAGTATGGCTTTTTCAGAATATTTTTATTTTGAACCATGTAAATTCCCTTCTTAAAAAATAAAGTTTATGTTTGAAAAATATACCAACTGGAGAAGAAGAGTCAGGGGACAGATATTTGGCAGACAGTCTCCATGCTCCCTGCACCCTTGACGGATAGGCTGAGGAGCTGAGAGATGCAAGCACAGGCCTGTCTCCAGAGCAGCCAGAAGAGAGGCACCTTGAGTCCAGGGGTCTGGGGAGGGGGAGCTGGGGTTCCCAGTATCCCTGGCTGAGTGGCTACGGCCTCCCCAAGCCCTCTAGCACACACAGGTGATGGAGAAGCCCCCTGGTGCCCAAGCCTCAGGTCCTTCCCTTGCTCCCTGCCTTTCCTGATCTCCATGTCTCCCGGGGCAGCGGCCAGAGGCTCCCTCCTCAGCCAGAGCCTCCCCCAGGCAGGGTGACTCCAGCTGATGCCCCCCAGACTGTGTCCTGAGCCGCATCCAGAACACATCCCGGGGCACAGATGTTTCCATCCTATGGCCAGCTTCTTGGAAAAAATCACAGAGTCAACCTTCCATAGTCCACCTTTGAGTGGAGAGAGAAGGGACTCTGCTCTCGGGTGGCCTCAGGCACCTACCCGGGAGTCAGGCATCGATGCCAACCCCTGTGACCCTTGTCTGTGTGGCTGTCTCCATTGGAAATGTCTCTGTAGGAAGACTGATGGGCTGAGAAGATTCAGACCAGGCTCCAATCAGTTCCTCCCTAGGGTCTGGACCCTGTCTGTCATGTTCTGGCTGACTTGCCAACAGGAAGTGGGATGGGATGGGAACTCGGCCACAGGACCTCTGGGTGGGGCACTAGAGCCAGACCAGGACACACGGGAGCCAGGAGATGAGTCCTGGACCCAAGAGAAGAGGGAAGGGGCTCAGCATTTACTGTGATTCTGTTACCTGCTGGGGCTTCCTTGGTCGCTCAGATGGTAAAGAATCTGTCTGCAATACAGGAGACTCATGTTTTATCCCTGGGTTGGGAAGATCTTCTGGAGAAGGAAATGGCTACCCACTCTAGTATTCTTGCCTGGACAATTCCATGGACAGAAGGAGCCTGGGGGTCCACAGTCTGTGGGGTCGCAACGTCAAACACGACTGAGCAATTAACACTTTTCTTTTTCCGCTTATGACTTGCTGAGCTTTGCAGGGAGACAGATCCGTATTCACATCTGGGCTCTGACAGGGAGTAACTGTGTGAACTTGAGCAAAAAACATAACACACTGTCCGAGCCTCAGTCTCATCATCTGTACAATGGGGATGACAATAATAATATCCCTGAAGATAAATGAAATGGAGATGATGTTACCGAGTCAGTCTGTTGGGGCTGAAAAAAATATTGGCCACTCTGTCCCTTTGGGTCTAAGGTACAAATCAAATCCAAGCAGATTTTAAGGTCCTAAACCCACATGACTGGGTTCAAACCTCAGCTCTGACACCTAAAGCTCTGTAATCATGATTGGTTGACCTCTCTGTGCTTGTGAAATTGGGGACACTGAGTGCATAGTTCAAGGGCTGCTGGAAGGAAGAAATGAATCCACAGGAGAGCTTGACCTGCAGTGAGCACGGCACATACGACCTCTTGTAACTGTTGTGTCCACAGCAGCCCCCCTGTAGCCCAAGTCCTCAGGGCCCCTTTCTCAGCTGACAGAACCTCTGAGCTGTCACCTGAGGTCTCTTCTGGAGCCAGGCTGGGCTGGTGAGGGTTTGTCCACTTGGTCTCCTCTGGGTCTGCTTCTGACCAGGGATGCAGAAGTGGTGGGGGTAGGGGAGCTTAGTTTAAGCCCATCCCCTCACCCTACACTCCAACCAGTATCTGTTTCCATAATACCCTCCAGTGCTATGCCTGGAATGAGGGTGAGCTTCCTTAGAGAACAAAGTTCCTCCAAACCACCCATCTGGGCCACCAGGCTGCTCATGGGATGGGGGTTCCCTCAGGCCTCCTCCCCTTCTACATTGACCCTGACAAGCCTTAGGGCCACTGACACCCTCTCAGCACTACAGCCAAAGGAAGGTGCTCCCCTGGTCCCAGCTGCAGTCCCCCGCCCCTGGGCTCCTGGCTGCCCACTGCTGCCCGCAGCATGCCATCCATCCCTCAGGCCACCTGGTGACCGCAGCGGCCCAAGTCCCTGCTGAGCCGGGGCCAGCTGCCCATCAGCCCAGACCACTGTCCCCAGGAACACTCCTATTGCTAGTGTGAGACCACTGCTTATGCAAAACACTTCAAAGAGAGCCTGCCTTTCTTTCTGCTACTTCAGGCAGGAAATGCTTCCTGAACAGTCTGTTTCTGGACCTTGTCAGAGGCTGGCAGGACCCCAGAACCCTCCATCACCTCTCTGACCCTCACCCACAGGGTCTTGGCTCCCCAGGTTTTTACTCCCCATCACACGAACTCAGATCCAGTTTTGTTCATGCGTCAACCACAATGTGCTTAAATGGTAGGCACATAGAGACTCCGTTTTCTGTATCTTCAAGCAAATAGGATGGCTCAGCCACCAGCCCATTAGTAGAAAGATGTTACTTTTGTATTGAAACAAGTCTGATATGTTAAGAGTATATTATTATGGGGTATTATAAAAAGGAATGCAATATCCCATGTTTGCTTTCATGGAAAACATGAGACTTCAAAGATAAACTCTAGAATATAGATCCACAAAGTAGAGGTATCTTGTCTTCTGTTCACTGAAGTTTTCCCAGTGCTGAGAAGAAGGCCTGGTACCTTGCAGGAGTTTATTGAATAAGTATTAACACGAGCTTACGACCTCAGGCTCCTTCCTGCCTGGACCTCCTGACCAGGATACATTCCATCCCTTTTGCCTTTAGGGGAAATGTTTAAGAATCAGTGATTCCTTTGTTTTCTCTTTTAATTCTCCCAACTTTCCCATGGCCTTGAATGATGAACATCTCCAGGGAGAAGAACAATTGAGAACCTGAACTTCCCCCCACCTCATATTTGAGGATGTCCCCATCGTGTGAATCTTGATGAGAAACTGCGCCTCACCCTCAATGAGAAACTCAAAGGTCAGGTGAATATTTGACCTGCCCCCATGTGAAGTCTGGACACACATCTAAGGAGCAGGTGATACGCAGACAACAGGTCAGGTCAGAATTCCTTCTGCTGGGGCCTGCAGTAGCATCCAGAGTCTGCTGCCAGTGGCCATGGTACCTGGACCAGCTGCCCTTGCCTGTGCCCCAGCTGCCCAGCACCCCCTCTTCCTGGTCTAAGCCTGGTCTCAGGCCCGTCTCGCCCGAATAATTCTCTAGCAGCCTTCTAGTACAGTCGTTCTCTGCCTAAGTTGCCAGAGGTGTTTTCTGCAGGATGTAATCAAGGATCTTCACCTTTAAAAACTGGTGCTATCTGTAAAGCAATTATCCTTTCATAAAAAAATAAATAAATTTTTAAAAACTGGTGCTATTATCTCCATTTTCTGGATGAGGAAACTGAGGTTCAGAGTGACATTGACTGAACACAGGACTACTATGTTCCAGGCTGAGTTCTGGTCTCCATTCAGGGTTCGGGTGTGTGTAGACATGTAGCAGGGAAGGCCCTCAGATGACCAAGAGGAACTGGAAGTAATTCTCAGTGACTGGAGGGAGGGAGGTGATGAAGCTGGAGAGGTAGAAAGGGGTGTGAACCTACAGGGTTTTGGAGATGACAAAACCCTTTGCAGGTTTGAGGTAGCAAAGTTTGAGTTCAGCCCAAGCCGACTTTGAGGCAAAGAATGGAAATAGAGGAAACAGTGAGAAGGTTATGAGAGCAGCCCACGTGAGAGGGCTGAATGGATCTGGATCAAGATCAAATGGATGCTCTAGAGAGGAGGAAGAGAGTGTGTGTGTGTGTGTGTGTGTGTGTGTGTGTGTGTGTGTGTAGTGGATTCAGAAGTATTTTGTGAAGAGCATCTGTGAAGGTGGTGCCATCGACTGAGATGGAAAGACGAGGAAGTGTCTGTGTATGCTGGAGCTAGGGGGCTTCAAGAGATGGGACCTGACATGGTGAGTGTGAGGTGTCCTGAGACACCCAGAGGGAGTGATCAGGAGGCAGCTGCGTATGACTCAAGGTCTCTATAGAGATCAGCTCTGGAGGCCAAAATTGGCAAGTTATCATCATACAACCAATTCACTTCACTCAGCTCCGATGAATCAGAATCTCTTGGTGAGGGGTGGGTCACATTCATAGAGTGGCCTGACCTCCAACCACCTGAAATAGCAGCCTTGCCCATCCCTACATTCCAATAACTCTGTTTTTCACCTGTTTTTCCCTTTATTGTAGTATTTATCACCCACTGACCTGATGTTACCCATTGGTTCTCAGATTTTCCATCTTGTGTCCTAGAGGATAAGCTCCATGAAGGGGGAGCTACTGGTTATATTCTCTGCTCTCTGTCCAGTGTCTAGAAAACTGCGGGGCACATACTTGGTGCACAGGCATATATGTCAACTGAGTGGAATCTTAAAGCCATTGGGCTGGATGTGGATGAGAGGGAGTGAGGGTTGGTAGCTAGGCATCAGGACTCCTTTCTCCCAATAGAAGGGAGTGTATAGTGCACCTCCCCTTTAAGTAAAAAAAAAAAAATTCTAGAGGTCACTGATTCCCCATGGGCAAGAGTCCTGAAGCAGAGATTTTGGATCCCAGGACCCCACAGATGCTCAGCCTCACACTGGCTACATAGAGGGCATCTTAAAGGAATTTGGGATAACTTCCACCCCCAACCAATCTCTGGAGAATCAAAAAAAAGGAGCTGGTGAAGAACCCCAGGGACTTGAAGACACCTGACTGCAATGTTGGTGAGGGGCAGCTATGTGGGCCTCCTGCCTCAGTGGTCAAAACAGCAGGTCCTGCCTCTGCAGGGAGAGGATCACAGCCACTGCAGCCTTAAGGTGATGTCAGCCTGGGATTTTTTTTTCTTTTCTTTCTTTTTGCATCTTCTGGTCAGGAGGCCAAAACTTATTGGGTAACTTGTTCTTGAAGAGAAAGTTTCTTTTCAGTATTTCTTGGGTAGTTGGTTTGGGGGTTGGGGTGCGGTAGCTGTTGCTGCTTCCGTTGTCAAAGGAATTGCATTGTCTGAGTGTGAGGTGACATGTATGTGTGTTTCTGTGTACCTGTTGCTTTCTGCTGTCACTTCCTGATTTTCTGGAATCAGGTAAAATAAGTAGATAATTTAAAATTTTCTTCTCCATCTTTTTGTTTCCATCAGCCCCTGCTGTCAATCATCAGGAAAAGCCTTGTTGATGGAGATCTACTCCATCAACTGTGTGTGCTGAAGGGCTGGGGGAGGCCCTGATCA
This sequence comes from Neotragus pygmaeus, assembly GCA_006410875.1. Classification (NCBI taxonomy): domain Eukaryota; kingdom Metazoa; phylum Chordata; class Mammalia; order Artiodactyla; family Bovidae; genus Neotragus; species Neotragus pygmaeus. The sequence continues at coordinate 1,329,054 of SJYV01004258.1, read as the reverse complement.
CCAAGTAGGTGGGTTTGGGGGCCCCAGCTCCCCCTCCCAAGACCTCTGGACCCAAGGCGTTTTCCTTCTCTCTGCCTTTGGAGACAGGCCTGTGTGGGGCTCCTCCCCAAGCCTGTCTGCTTTGGAGGCAGAGCAGATATAACTGAATCCAGTCATGGATCCCAGATCTGCCTCTCTCTTCACTCTGGGCTTCTGTTTCATCTTCCCCTGCTTATGGCAACCCTCTATATGCCCAGCAGAAAGGAATTTCCTTTTCCTAAAGGAAACACGAGTTTCCTAAATAGGGCAAGAGCGTTCGGACTGCTGAGCTGGACTCCGAAGAAGTGGAAAGTCCAGAACGTGAAAGAACAAGGGAGTTTGGGAGACTTCAGACTGTGGGGGGTGCCTGGATGTAGTTTCTTGTTTTGACAAGAATCACTGGAGAGTTGGACCCCTGGGAAGTGACTGAGGAAATTCAGGTTATGAGAGAGAAACATGCTCCCTACCAAGCAGAGGTCGTGGGGAAGGAGGGTCTGTGTAATCAGGAGCGATGTGACCAATCAACAGGACCCAGTAGCCAAGAGGGAACAAGCAGAGAGGGTGGCCAGAGGGGAGGGAGCCGGCTGCCATCTCCACGTCTGAGTCTCCAGGACTGGCAAGTCCAGGGGCCCCGGGAAGAGGGGAGCTGGGAGGGACCAGGGGTCTCTGGCACCACTCCCCCCTCTAGCAGATGAGGAAACTGACTCAGCAGCAGTGAGTGCCCTCCTCAGGGGGACGGGGCAGGTTTGTGCAGAACGAGGGTGTTCGGGGCAGAATCCCAGCCTGGAGGATGCTGCTGCCACACTTCTCACAAGCAGCGTGGGGCTGTGAACGGACAGCCGGCCTGGGGACAGGGCCCCTGGTCCTGACTCTGACTCTGCCACACACAGGGTGGCTCTGGACAAGTCCTGCCATCCTTGGGGTCCAGCTGTTCCTCCTCTATGATGAGAAGACTAAGGGTATCTCACTCATTTGTGTCTGACTCTTTGTGACCACATGGACTGTAGCCCACCCTGCTCATCTGTCATGGGATTTCCCAGCCAAGACTACTGCGTTGGGTTGCCATTCTCTTCTCCAAGAAATCTTCCCAACCCAGGGAGCAAACCCAGGTCTCCTGCATTGCAGGAGGATTCTTTACATTTGAGCCATCAGGGAAGCCCCTATGATGAGAAAGTTCAACTAAATATAGGATGATTACACTTTCTTTTGAGTGCCACTCTGAGCAGACTGGAGCGGCCTTGGAATTGTGACAAATAGCCCTTAACCTCTCAGTTCAGCTCCATTCAGTCACTCAGTTGAATCTGACTCTTTGTAACCCCATGGACTGCAGGACGCCAGGCTTCCCTGTCCATCACCAACTGGTGGCTGCTGCTTCTGCTGCTGCTGAGTCGCTTCAGTTGTGTCCAACTCTGCAACTCCATAGTTGGCAGCCCACTAGGCTCCCCTGTCCCTGGGATTCTCCAGGCAAGAACACTGGAGTGGGTTGCCATTTCCTTCTCCAATGCATGAAAGTGAAAAGTGAAAGTGAAGTCTCTCAGTCGTGTCCGACTCTTAGCGACTCCATGGACTGCAGCCCACCAGGCTCCTCTGTTCATGAGATTTTCCAGGCAAGAGGACTGGAGTGGGGTGCCATCGCCTTCTCCGACCAACTCGCGGAGCTTGCTCAAACTCACATCCACTGAGTTGGTGATGCCTTTCAACCTTCTCATCCTCTGTCATCCCCTTCTCCTCACACCTTCAGTCTTTCCCAGCATAGGGGTCTTTTCCAACGAGTCAGGTATTGGAGCCTCAGCTTCAGCATCAGTCCTTCCAAACAACACTAAGGACTGATCTCCTTCAGAATGGACTGGTTGGATCTCCTTGCTGTCCAAGGACTCTCCAGAGTCTTCTCCAACACCACAGTTCAAAAGCATCAATTCTTCAGCGCTTAGCTTTCATTATAATACAACTCTCACATCCGTACACAACTACCGGAAAAAACCATATCTTTGACTAGATGGACCTTTGTTGACAAGGAAACTCTCTGCTTTTTAATATTGTGTCTAGGCTGGTCATAGCTTTTCTTGCAAGGAGCAAACATCTTTTAATTTCTTGGCTGCAGTCACCATCTGCAGTAACTTTGGAGCCCCAGAAAATAAAGTCTCTCCCTGTTTCCTTTGTTTCCCCATCTATTTGCCATGAGGTAATGGGACGAGTTGCCATGATCTCAGGTTTCTGAACGTTGAGTTTAAGCCAAATTTTTCACTGTCCTCTTTCACTTTCATCAAGAGGTTCTTAGGATCTTCTTCACTTTTGGCCATAAGGGTGTTGTCATCTGCATATCTGAGGTTATTGATATTTCTCCCGGCAATCTTGATTCCAGGTTGTGCTTCATCCAGCCTGGCATTTCGCATGATGTACTCTGCATTAAAGTTAAGTTAGCACGCTGACAGTATACAACTTTGATGTACTTCTTTCCCGATTTGGAAACCTTTTCCCAATTTCTCAACAGGAGGAATTGAGCAGCCATCCCATGAACCATGAGGCTTGGACAGCGAGCCCCTCATGTGAACCCACCCTGGACAATTCTTTTATTGAAGCATAGAGACATTTCCAGAGAAGGCAATGGCACCCCCACTTCAGTACTCTTGCCTGGAAAATCCCATGGATGGAAGAGCCTGGAAGGCTGGAGTCCATGGGGTCGCTAAGAGTTGGACACGACTGAGAGACTTCATTTTCACTTTTCATTTTCATGCATTGGAGAAGGAAATGGCAACCCACTCCAGTGNGCCTGGAAAATCCCATGGATGGAAGAGCCTGGAAGGCTGGAGTCCATGGGGTCGCTAAGAGTTGGACACGACTGAGAGACTTCATTTTCACTTTTCATTTTCATGCATTGGAGAAGGAAATGGCAACCCACTCCAGTGTTCTTGCCTGGAGAATCCCAAGGACGGGGGAGCTTGGTAGGCTGCTGTCTATGGGGTCGCACAGAATCAGACATGACTGAAGCGACTTAGCAGCAGCAGCAGCAGAGACATTTCCATCCTCCTGGGAAGTGAGGTCCCAGGGTTGTGTTCAATTTGATTTAGAAAAATATAAGAATATGAGGTTCTTGCACTGAGACTTGCAGAGGTCAATGCATACTTGCTTTTGTGGATAAAAAACTAGCCAGTAGTCAAACAACATAAGAAAGCATTGAAAATTTTATTGGAACCAACCTGAGAAGTTCAACTGGGGAGACAGTCTCTCAAGAAGCTCCAAGAGCTGTTTTGAGGAGATCAGGGTTGGAGGTCAGTGTTTATGTGATTTGGGGAAGGACATGAAACCAGCCCGTACCTTGGTAGAAGGTTACTTCACTCAGGGAGAACAGATATCGTGGTTAATGCTTTTCGTGCTTCCTAAGCACGGACAGATGCAGGAATCTGGGTTCATAGAAAAGTCTCCTGAAAATACCCAAGTATGTGAGGGCAGGTTCTGCTGGTTTTCTCAGTGTACAAAGTACAATCCTGACCTTTTTCATGACTCCCTTTCAGGGTGGATTGTAGGTTAGTGAACTGTAGCAGCTAGTGACTTGATTTTGGAAGACCTTGGTGATGGGCAACATCCTTTATCACACAATNAAAATACCCAAGTATGTGAGGGCAGGTTCTGCTGGTTTTCTCAGTGTACAAAGTACAATCCTGACCTTTTTCATGACTCCCTTTCAGGGTGGATTGTAGGTTAGTGAACTGTAGCAGCTAGTGACTTGATTTTGGAAGACCTTGGTGATGGGCAACATCCTTTATCACACAATTTATTCATTTCAATCTTAATTTCCATCAAGGTTTGGGAGGAATTTTCCCAGGTCAGGTGAAGATTCCATTGATAGGCCACTCGATGTGAAATTCTTCTTCTAGTTCTGGTAACAGGAGCCAAAATCCCCTGGAACAATTGTCTTACTTGTCTGTCAGGCTCTCAGAAATGGTCCCCTCTTGTTGCTTCTTCCCATATTTTGAGTCATGGATCTTATAAAACTGTATGTAAGGTCACCTGGTCATCACCATGTTTATCAGAGGCTCCATGACACATTTGTTGATGCAAGAAAAAACACTCTTGTGAAGTGGTAGACACGAGTAATATAGCTAGTGACATTACTAAGGTCATAGGGAGACAGTGTCATATAAAATCACAAGGCTGGGATTAGAAGAAAAAAAATGGATCTTTCTATTGGGTCCAGTATTTGTGCCCTTCAGAAGGTCTGGTTGACACATGTTGCAGACGCACACTGCACACTTCAGGGCAGGGAGGAGGTCACAAGAGGAAGAGAAGAACTTTGTTTAAATTTTTCTTGTCTTGCCTTAAAATATGAATTTTATCTCATTGCTTCTTAAGATTTGCCTGCCATGGGAACCACGTCCAGGAGCCCTCCCCATCCACGCCACCCGCCCCCGGGTGAAGAGTTCATGCCTCCTCCCAGTACAGGAGCAAGGGGCAGCAGGGGGTTGCCTTCCTCTGTCCCCACACCTGCCCCCACCACAGCTCTGATGCCTGACTCCTCCAGTCCAGGTGACTCCAGGGTGCTGGGCTCTGGGGTTTGTGGCTGAGAGAGGAGACTAAGCACAATATTGGTGGTTTCCTGTCCACCAGTTATTATAAAGCCTGCTGGTCCAAATGCACCTGTGAGCACAGACATACAGGCACATACACAGGCAAACACGCGCTGAGCATGCACGCAGGGACACGCCTTTAAATACAGTTGTCCGGGGTCAGGCCCTTTAAGAGCTAAGGGGACGGAAAGTCTAGTGTGTGGGACACAACTGCTAGTTGTGGACTGGGCCATGCCCCCAAGTCCTGGGGAAAGGTGGGAGTGTGGAGACATCGGGAACGGCTCCCAGAGATGGGCATTTGGGTGAGAATAAAAATCTGCTCCATCCTTCCCAGCTCTGGGAAAATTTGGGGCAATTAGCGTATGTCAGGTTTGTGGGTTTTTTCTTTTATCTTTGTTTTGAGGTTAAAAAGGAACATTACAGTTGTAAGAGAAAGGGCAAGGCTTTATCTATGACTGATAGCAGGGTTTGATGGTATCCAGAAATTCCAGACAGTTTAAAAAATCCATATATATTTATACTTATCTAGATCACATTATGTGTTTGTGCTGGAGAAGCAGGAAGCAGCATCAGAAAACAGCTGACACATAGAAACACATGTCTGTGCATCACAAACTCAAGCAACACAATTACCTCGACGATGGCATCAACAATACCCATCAATCCAACATCACCCATCAACAAAGTTTTGAAAAGAAACTGTCCATGCAAAAATATAGTCACCCAGTAACTTTTGTCCTTGAGACAATAAAAATTAAAGAAAAATGAAATACCCAGGCTAACATCACCTTTAATGCTGGCAGTGGCGATGCTCTTCTCTCTGCAGAGGCAGGACCTGCTGTTTTGATCACTGAGGCAGGAGAGCCACATCATTGCCCCTCACCAACATTTTAGACAGCTGTCATCAAGACTCTGGGGTCCTTCACAGTCCATTGTTTATTCCCCAGAGAATGGTTCAGATTGAAAACACAGGCCGAGTCCACCTGAGATCAATACCATTAATTTAGTGCACTTGTTGGAAGAACTTTTATTATAGAGTAACAGGAAAGCTGCCCATGGCATTTCCTCCCACTTACCAAATATTTAACAAATCAGTTCTAACTGCAAAAGAGTGGAGGAATTTAGAGACCCATTCAGGGGGTACACTGTTCNGTTCAGATTGAAAACACAGGCCGAGTCCACCTGAGATCAATACCATTAATTTAGTGCACTTGTTGGAAGAACTTTTATTATAGAGTAACAGGAAAGCTGCCCATGGCATTTCCTCCCACTTACCAAATATTTAACAAATCAGTTCTAACTGCAAAAGAGTGGAGGAATTTAGAGACCCATTCAGGGGGTACACTGTTCTTTAGACTAGAAAACATACATGGGTTAGGATGTATGAAAATTTAAAACTCATTTTTCTTCTTGGTTACAGAGTCATACTCTAGTTTTGCCAATCGGCCAAGATGCATCCCAGTGGACTTCTACAAGGGATAGATATGGCCCCCTCGCTTCACTTTGCTTGCTCCCCCAAAACATATTTCAAATAAACAAATTCTTCTCCAAGAAGAGGCACACACAGAGTCATAAACAAGCCATGTCTTGTGGTGTCCAAGCTGACCCCAAAGTTCCAAAGGGCAAATGATTTGCCCAAACAGGAGGGAATGAGGGGCTCCCGGGGCGCACACCCTCTACTCACTCAGTCAAGAGCTCAGCTGCTCCTTCAGAGGCCAGTTTTCGTCTCTCAACAGAAAGTGAAAGCAGGCTGTGAGCAAGCAGTGGGGAGGGACAGAGGAAATTCTGGAAACTAACAAATTCAGCAGCTTCTGGCTCAACCCTGTGGATCCACCCCGGCTTTCCCAGCTGCATTCCTCTCCTCATCACAGAGGGAGCTGGAAGGGTTGGAGCCCCAGGGACCTAACTCCTGCCTGGATGCCCAGCCCTGTCCCCCAGGTCAGGCTCAGGCTCAGGCTGCTCTTCGCTGAAGAAGCCAATACAGAGAGACAAGCACTGGGTAGAAGAAAAGTCGCTTTACGTTAAGGAAGCCAGCCACCAGGGGAGAAGGCGGATCACTGTGCAAGAGAACCAGCTCCCAGCACTGCAAGGCTCAGCCCGCATTTACACCAGGAGGGGGGCAGGAAACGGATGTGGCTACACGCTGAGGGTACTGGAGACTTGACATAAAATACCGGGCGCCTTGCTGGGGACTGAGAACACGCGTGTGGTCCTTTGTTAAGATCAGTGCATCTGTTCTAAAGATCAGTGGCTGTATCCTTCTGAAAAATCAAGGACAGAGGGAGAGCTGAACTGGCCCAGTGAAAGACGAAACAGAACATCCAACTCCAGAGCCGTGTTTAACTATTCACAAGACTTTGGACTTTGGGTGGAAAGCAAGCAAGTTTACATACAGCACCGCAGCCTGTGACCTGCCTATCAGGAGCGCTATGATCTCATCCTCAGGCCGGAGCCTCATCCTCCGCGTGGGGCAGCTGCTCTGCACCCTCGTGCCCATCTTGCTGACCAGTGAGGACACTCTGAAGGAGGGTGTAATCAACTGGTGCCCATTGATCTGGTACATCTGCTTCGGCCTGACCTTTGTCGGCTTCATACTGGAGTTGGGCAGTCTCTTCAAACTGCCGTTATGTAACATCCAGTCCCTCCTCAGCTTCTCTGATAAGTTCAAGTACCACCTCCGCTTGTCTTGGGATGGCATTCTCTACGCCTTTGGCTCTTACTTCGCCGTTGTCTGCCTCTCAGCTGCCTTCATCTACGGCCCCACCTACATCCAGTTCTTTGATCCAGGCCCCGCCCGAAACCGCGCCATCACCGCCACCGCCTTCTCCTGCCTGGCTGCTCTGCTTTACGCCATCGAAGTGGCCTGGGTCTGTCGCCGACCCGGTAGAATGTACTGCTTTCGGCCAACATTCCCAGGTGTGCTCAGGAGGCTGGAGAACTATGCGGCCAACATCATCCTCGCCTTCATCTGCAACACTGAACTGTACCTGCACCAGCCAGCCCTCGTGTGGTGTGTGGCCGTGTACTCCATCTGCTTCATCTTAGGGGTCATGAACTTCCTTATGAATGGGTGTGACTGTGACAACGACAAAAAGCTTCCCCTCCGCTTCCCCTGTTTGCTGTGGGTGCAGACTGTGCTCTCTTTCTTCCTCTATTTCACGGCAGCGATCCTCTGGCCCCTCTACCAGTTCCACGAGAAGTTGGGGGGGCAGCCCCAGCGGTCCAGCGATATAGGCTGCAGTGATCAACACATCTTTGTCTGCATGTGGGACCAACGACTGGCTGTGGCCATCCTGACAGGCATCAACCTGCTGGTTTACATGGCTGACATGGTGTATCTAGTCCGAGAAGCTTTTCCAGGTGGCTCAGATGGTAGAGAATCTGCCTGCAATGCAATATACTTGAGTTTGCTCCCTTAGTCATGAAAATCCCTGTGACAAGGAAATGGCAACCACTCCAGCTTTTTGCCTAGGAAATCCAACAGACAAAAGAGTCTAGCAGGCTCCAGTCCGTGGGCTCACAAATGGTCAGGCACAACTGAGCGACTAACACCTTTATTTTCACACAAGGCTAGCCCGGGGACACTTAATTCTCTTCACTGCAGTTTCCCCACCAATTTCTGACATCCCCTAACATCCTCTTCCTGGCTCCTTCTCTCCTCTCACATCCTTCCCCATTCATCTCATTCTCTTTTCTCTTTCCTTCCCCTTCCAGCCCTGCCATTGACCCTGGACTTGTCGGTCTTGGAGCTTCAGAGGTGGAGATAGTAGCCGGCTCCCTCCCCTCTGTCCACCTTCTCTGCTTGTTTCCTTTTGGCGGCTGGGTCCTGTTTGTTAGTCACACCCCTCCTGATTATGAAACAGACTGGGACCTGGGACCCTTTGCTGCAATGCTTGCACATGGACACATGTCTTCTCCAGCAACAAAATGCAAAGAAATTGCATGGGCCCCCAAAATGATTTTGTGCATGTGCAGTTGGGGCCAACTCCAGACAAAGATACAAAGAGACAAAAAAAAAAAAAAAAGAAGAAGAAGAAGAACCCAAGTACCACTTGTGAAGAGCCTGGAGCAAAAGGAAGGACTTAGGAAAAAAGCAGGGTACTGAGCACGCCCCCTGCACACACCAACACCCAAAGGGTGGGCAAACCACCTCTGCCACCCCTCCATCCTGACCCCTGGACACACCCCTACCCTCACCGTGTTTAAGCAGCAAGCTTTCCCACCTCCTCTGCCTCATGGAGCGAGCAAGGGAATCTGTTACGTGTTCTCACTTCCCCTTGTTTTTACAGGGGCCCTAGTAAAGTCTTGCCTGAATTTCTTGTCTGGCCTCTACTCAGTCTCCATTGCTTGAGGGGGCCAAGAACCCTGGTTGGTATATATTTTGTGGCACCCAACGTGGGGCATGTGTCCCCCTCTGGGGAGAAGATTTGGCACCTCGTAGACCACCAAAAGCAGCTTCCCTGTGGGTGACAAGTGGCTGTCTGACCCTCCTGTTTCGACATCACCGAGTTTGGTAAGTTTGTCCCTGGCCCTGGGGGCCCTCAGTCCCCCCTCATTCAGGCAACTCTCTCCCCCTCCCCTTTCCCTTTCCCTCTTTTGAGATCTCTCCACTTTTCTCTGTGCCCTCTCCCCTCTCTGTCCTCTCTTATTGCTGCCCTTTCTTCCAGGAGAGTGGACATCAGGCAGCTACAGCAGCCTCAGCCCCTCTCAGTCATGAGACCCGCTCCCTTCGGCCGGCAATGGCTCATCTTGACAGGTGACAGGAGGAAGTGGGAGAGGCTCGCCGCACACGTGCAGACGGTGCTCCATGGGCTCTGCCTGACCGGAGGCTGCTCAGAGAGAGAGAGGTTCGCCCCTGGCACGTGTCGCGGCTGGAAGTCTTCTCCCTTTTATTGTCCTTCTGAGGCAGGAGAGAGATGGGCATTTATGACTGGTCTCTGGTTTTCATTTCTTAAGGATGAGAACAAGTTGAACTTCAGTGTGGACGCTTACAACTGTCCTCCTGCTTGCATTTCCTGAGACGGGCGTTGGGTGGGCTCCAGGCTGGCATTTACCATCAGCCTCCTGTTTGCTTTCTGAAATGGGAGTAACAGAAACAGAGTAAGCAGCTTTGTCCAAATATTGATCCAAGGTCCTAAGGGGAAAATATTTTTTAAAGCCCAAAACATGATAAAACATGAATCATAAGGACGGTGGATGAAATCTGCTAGTAAATAAAGAATATGTTCTTGAAGAGTGTGAGCATTCAACTCTTTTCAAGTCAAAACAGGAAATGAGAAAGAAGATGGTAAAAGTTATTACTGTGGCGAGACCCATGGCCACCATTTCAGAGTCACCCTTCTTGTTTCCTTCATAAACCCGGTTCTGAGCGGAGCACATTACTATTTCCAGATATTGTCATTGTTATTGTATGTCGCCTCACAGTTCTTCCAGTTCTTGTTTTATCCACATTGTCCAATATGTTAATAGCAGCCAGGAGATATGTTTGGCTACTTCATTTTTAATTAATTAAAATTAAGCAGAATTAAAAATTCAACCCCTCAGTCCTACCAGCCACATTTCAGTAACTATTCCCACATGTTGTTAGCAATTTCTATATGGGACTGGAGGAGGAAATGGCAACCCACTCCAGTGTTCTTGCCTGAAAAATTCCATGGACAGAGGCCTGGACGGCTACAGTCCAAAGGTTCGCAAAGAGTGGGACACGACTGAGCTGCTGAAGACACACTGTGTTGGACAGGGCAGGTATTGAACTCTCCCATCATTGTAGAAAGTTCTCCTGGGCTGCCCTGCTGCATCTATTCCGAGGCTATGTTGTCAGATGCATATATGTTTGTGCTTGTCATGTCTTCTTCATCTATGTTCATTTTATCAATTCACAAAATAGTTCCTTATCCCATATGATGTTTGTGACCTTAAATTCTATTTGTCAAAATTTAAATTTGTAACCCAGGCTTTAGTCGATTTACATTTACCCAAAGAGTCGTCTCTACATTGCTTTATTCCCGGCCACATCTGAAATTTTCATAATCTGCACAAATGTTCCAGATTTCTGGCCAATTGAAGTGATAACGGAATCACAGAATGGAGCCTATCAACTTTGTTGAACAAGTCCACTAAGAAATTCATGCTGGTTGATTCAAGTCAGTTTCACTTTCAGATTTATTCAGCAATTTCTTTCCTGCTCTGGTTGATTTCTTACTGAATGTCCCCATCTACTGGTAAATAGTGAGAAAATATACCGTTCCCTTAAATCCCATCAGTCCCTCTTGTAGGCCGAAAAAAAAAATTCTCCAGAGAGATTTCCATGTCAAATTCCTGTACCTTGTGAAAGTTACTTTATTTGGGGGAAAGAACATTGCAGATCTGATTAAGATAAAAATCTTGAGCTAAAAAGCTAATCCTTCATTTCTGGGTGAGTCCTGAATGGGATAATAAGTGTTCTTATCAAAGAGATGTAGGACTCTCCCTGGTGGTCCAATGGTTAAGACTCTGCGTGTCCACTTCAGGATGCGCGGGTTCAATCCCTGATTGGTGAGCTAAGATCCAGCATGTCTCAAAGTGTGGCCAATAAAGAAGGAGGTCATAGCCCAACACACATGGAGGAGAAGGTGGTGTGAAGATGGAGGCAGAAATAAGAGTGATGTTGCCAGAAGCCCTGGAACACTATGGAAGACCAGCAGCTACCAGCAGCTGGAAGGGCAAGGAATAGATTCTTCCTCAGGTTTTCCAGAGGAGCGTGATCCTGCTGATATCTTCAGTTCAGATATCGGGCCTCCTGAACAGTGAAAGAATAACTTTCTGCTATTTTAAGCCATCAAGGTTATGGTAACTTAGTTCAGCAGCCCTAGGAGACTACAGTAAGTCCCTACATATAAATGAATTTTTTTCTGAGAGCACATTTGTAAGTCCACTTTTTTCACGAGTCCAGCAAAGTTAGCCTAGGTACCCAACTAACACAGTCAGCTATATAGTACTGTACGGTAACAGGTTTATAATAGTTGCCACATAATCATACATAAAAAGCAAACATAAAAATAAACATTTTTCATCTTACAGTACAGTATCTTGAAAAGTACTATACAACTTGAAAAGTTCAGTACAATGGCTGGCATCAACTGAAAAATCAAGTACCAGCTACATCTTTGCTGCATTTACGCTTGCTTCTGGACATCCTGGACTTGAAATAAAGATAATGCACTACTGTAGCTTGAGCTTCCCTGGTGGCTCAGCAACAAAGAATCCACCTGCAATGCTGGAAACCAGATTCTATCCCTGGGTCGGGTAAATCCCCTGGAGAAGGAAATGGCAACCCACTTCAGTATTCTTGCCTGGGAAATCCCGTGGACAGAGGAGTCTGGCAGGCTACGGTCCCTGGGGCCACAAGAGTCTGACACGACTTAGCGACTAAACCACCACTGACACCACTACTGCACCCTATGCAGCACTATACGATAAAGTACACAAAACTCCAGCCCTCGGAGAGGATGCAAGCACGTGACACTGTACACCAGACAATGAACTAACTTTTGAAAACGTGCATTCATATCTTTGAGTTCACAACATAAAGCTCCATCTGTAGGGGACTTCCTATAATATATTCCCATGACTCTCCTATATTCTGCTGAAACCCAGAACTACAGCTGTATTCCTGCACCGGGGTTTGTAATTTCTCAACTTCTCCCAACTATAATCCAAAATATCTCCGTATCTCCGCCTTTTCTAACTCCTCTTCTGCTGGCGTGGTCATCATCGTCCCTCCTTCTGTCCATGATTGACTCTGCATTTTTACGCTCTTCCCAGTCTCCCACAATCCACAACCCTGGACCTTCAGTTACCCTCTCCAAACAGCATCGCTTTCCTGTTGCTGCTTAATAATAATTATAAAATATTTTAGATATTCAGAAGCATATAAATAATGTAACAATCACTTGTGTACCTGTCACTTACAAAGGTGAAGCTCCCTGTGTCTCTTTTTCCAATCCAATTTACCTATCTGCCCCACTGCACTTTAAGTTCTTCTAAAAATAACACCCAAACAATTTTTTTAAAGNCAGAAGCATATAAATAATGTAACAATCACTTGTGTACCTGTCACTTACAAAGGTGAAGCTCCCTGTGTCTCTTTTTCCAATCCAATTTACCTATCTGCCCCACTGCACTTTAAGTTCTTCTAAAAATAACACCCAAACAATTTTTTTAAAGTAAATAATGTACCAAAGCTTATAATAGAAAACCATTTTTCCCCTGGCCAAATCACCCCGTCCTTAACAATTGCTACCCAAATGTAGGCAATTTCAGCTCACTTAGTTCTCTTTTATGCTTGTCACTGCTATATTTCAATATAGCATGCTTATATCGGTGCTTGTTTCTTTTCTTATTTGGAATATTTTTTACTGACTCCTTCCTAAGAAACGTAAAGATAAGAAGTAAGGACTTCCCTGATGGTCCATGGACTACGACGCCACACACTCAACAAAGGGTCCCAGGTTCGATCCCTAGTCAGGAAACTAGATCCAACACACTGCAACTAAAATCCTCAGGCTGCAACTGAAATCTCCTGGAGATGCGGTAGAGCTCCATGGCTGCCCTGGTGTCTTCCACCGAGTTGTGTCCCAGGACACTGTACCGCACACACGGCACAGAGAGGGGCTGGGGGCTGAATCCAGGCGCCAGGTGACCCGGGCCTTCGCTGCTCACACCCTGACATCCAGGGCTGAAGTGAGTCAGGGGTGAGTCTCCCAGGCCTCTGACACCCTGGGCTCGGCAGGTGTCTGGAGCAGGCCAGGCTTCACCCATGAGCCCAGGGCCCAGGCAGGGCCAGGCAAGGAATCCAGGTCCTGAGGCCACGTGTGCCCTCCAGGGCCTCCCATCTGCTGGGTGGGGGCGGAGCGCTGCAGGCTTGGCCTCAGACCCAGAGAGGCTGGAGCAGTTCTCACAGGAGCCCTGGGCCTGGGAAACGTGGACACAGATGTTTCTAGAGTACTGCTTGCTCAGCATGTTGAGAACAGGGCTCTTTAGTGAGTCCAGGAGCTGACATTCTGTCCTGGGTCCCTGGTGCCCCAAGCCCTACAGAGGGGCCCAGTCTCAGCCCTGTCCCCATATCCTGCACATTCCTATTCCCCAGACAAGCTGCCCCCCACTCCTTGGGCGGGGGCTCCAGGTCTCCTCTCCCTGACTCCCATCTCGTGTCCTTTTCCGCTAAAACACACCCTTCACCCTCCACTCAGACCTGGTGTCCTGCCTGCTCCCCATCCTCCATCTCTGCTCCAGACACCTGCCCTCCCTCTGTGGACACCGCCCGCAGATGTGCTCATGGTCTGGTCATGGCCCTAGCTCCCTTCAACCAAGAGTTTCTTAAGGACCTGCCCGGCATTGCTCACCTGGGTCCTCAGCCTCTGGTCCAGCCTGGCCCCGAGCAGGTGCTTCATAAACATCTGCTGAGCTAGAAGCCCCATGTACGGCTGCAGCTCTCAGTGTCCAGCCCACCTCCTGGGGCACCTCCACTCCGGTGAGCTCTCTGCACCCAGCACATGCCTGCCCCTTCTGTGGGGCAGTGGAAAAGGGGGCTGCTGTTGGGCCTGTGGGTTTGAGTTCAAAGTCCTCTCATTTTTTTGAAATGTTTTTCATTGGATATCTCCCACTTTCCTATCTGAAGGGAAATTCCAGAGGCTTCTCTCTAAGTGACTGCTAGTCCCTTGGTTACATCTCAACAATGGCTTTCTACTGAGGTCCATATAGTTAAAGCTATAGTAGTCATGTATGGCTGTGAGAGTTGGCCCATAAGAAGATTGAGTGCCGAAGAATCGGTGTTTTCTAATTGTGGTGCTGGAGAAGACCCTTGAGAGTCCCTTGGACAGAGGAGTGTGACCAGTAAATCCTAAAGAAAATCAAGCCTGAATGTTCATTGGAAGGACTGATGCTGAGGCTGAAGCTCCGATATGTTGGCCACCTGATGTGAAGAACTGACTGATTGGAAAGGACTCTGAAAGATTGACGGCAGGAGGAGGAGGAAGAGACAGAGGTTGAGAGGGGTGGATGGCATCACTGATTCAATGGACACGAGTTAGAGCAAGCTCTGGGAGGTGGTGAAGGACAGGGAGGCCTGGCGTGCTGCAGTTTGTGCGGCTGGGAAGAGTTGGATATAACTGAGCGACTGAACAACAACTCAAAGGCATCTGCCATCTGCTTCTAGGGAGGCTGAATCCTGTGCTGCTGCAGCTGCTGACCTTTAACACTCCCTGGTGAAGGACAGGAAAGCCTGACATGCTGCAGTCCATGGTGTCACAAAGAGTTGGACACAACTTAGCAACTGAACAAAAACAATGACCCTGTAATCCCACTCCTGGGCATATATGCAGAACTGACTCACTGGAAAAGACCCTGATGCTGGGAAAGATTTAAGGCAGGAGGAGGAGGGGACGACAGAGGATGAGATAGTTGGATGGCACCACCAACTCGATGGACATGAGTTGGAGCAAGCTCTGGGAGTTGGTGATGGACAGGGAAGCCTGGCGTGCTGCAGTCCATGGGGTCGCAAAGAGTCAGGCACGACTGAATGACTGAACTGAATATTCACTGCAGCACTGTTTCCAGTAGCCAAGATATGGACGCAGCCTAAGGTGTCCCTGTCACAGCCCCGGAACCCCTTCAGGCCCCTGTTCTCCTGTGTCAGTTCCAGTCCAGGCCCCTCCTCCATGGGAAGGTTGGCTCCATGCCTGCATCTCTTCTGGGTCAGAAGACCCCTACTGGGCTGTCTCAGGGATACTGGGAACCTGCGATCCCCCTCCCAGGCCCATCATCTCCACTCTGCCCCCACCCCCACCCCAGTCCCCGGTGCATTCTCAGGGCTGTTGCTTCCCAGCGTCCTGCAGGGCCTCCTCTTTCAGCTCCTGCCCTTAAAAGGGGGTGATCATCCTTCCATCCCCACTCCCTCCCTGGGATGCCCTGAAAGCTTCCACGTCAGCATCAGACACAGCATCCTTGTTCATTTCCAGTCCCTTCTTTCCTGGCTTAGAAGCTGCTGACCAGTCTCCCAGGCTAGGAAAATTCTCATTCAGGTAGGACTTTTTCTAGATCTTTTCATACTCCCACCTGGCTGGCAGCTTTGGAGCCCAACACTATGTTAATCTATTCTGTGCTTCCTCAGGGTGGCCCCACCTTGGAGTCATGCTGGATTGGGGTCACCCTTCCTCAATGAGGAAGAGTCACATGTGAAGGCAAATATGGGGGAGGGGATTCACAACAGTCCCTACTTTTCATGTCCCCACAACCTTGCTCTCACCCCAGGGCCCCTCCCTGTGCACCCTGGAAGCCGCCCTCCTCTGGTGGGGGCTGTGTCCCCTCAAATGGCAGCTCCTTCTCGTGATGGAGGCAGGGAGGAGAGGCCAGGACACATGTGTCTTCAGGGGCTGTGGAAGGAGGTCGTGGTCCTGAAGGCATGTCCTGCATCCCAGAGCCCAGGACTTTGGTCCTGGGCTCCCACCCACGGGCCCTGCTGATGTGTGGGCTATAGAGCAAAGTGTTCAAACTCAGCTTTGGCATTTCCATATGGGGTTCCCCTTCCAATCTTCTGACCTTAGGGAAGGCACTTGATTCACCAAGCCTTAGTTTTCTCATCTGTAAAGTAGAGTTAGCAGCACAATCCACAGTCCCTTTTCTGAAACCCTTGGGATCAGATGTTCTTTAGAATTTGGAATTTTTCAGCTTCAGACAGGTGACATGGTACATCTACTCTCTATGACATCAGACCCCACTGGGTCTGAAAGCACCTTGTAATCAGATGCATTAGTGTTTCTACAACTGAACTTTCGAATAGTCACAAGTGAAATAACAGAGATCATAACTTGTCTCATGTGTCTTCAGGTCAGATTTTCTT
>SJYV01004258.1:1251236-1298634 GCA_006410875.1 Neotragus pygmaeus | reverse complement strand
TAAAAAGAATTTTTAAAAACCCTGAGGGATGGGATGGGGAGGGAGATGGGAGGGGGTTCAGGATGGGGGACACATGTACACCCATGGCTGATTCATGTCAATGTATGGCAGAAAACACGACAGTATTGTAAAGTAATTAGCCTCCAATTAAAAAAAAAAAAAGAAACACCTGAACTGCTTCCAGGTGCCCCCACAGTCTGAGGTCTCCCAGACTCCTTTGTTCCTGCACATTCCTTGAATTTCCACTTCTTCAGAGTCCAGCTCATCAGCCCGAGTGGTCTTGCCCTGTTTGGAGAGCTTGTGTTTCCTTTAGAATGCAAAATCCTTTCTACTGGACGTACAGGGAGGCTGATCCTAAGCAGGGGAAGGGGAAGCAGAAGCCCAGAATGAGAGGGAGGAGGATTCTATGTCCACGGATGGATCCAAAGTCACATGTGGTCCTGCCTCCTGTTAAGTGGCCCCACAACTGGTCTGGTCCCCCAGGGATGAATCTTGAGTAGTTGGAGAGCCCAAGAAATCTGGTATCTAGTTTCAGTTCTGCCACAGGACAAGTCACAACCACAGATGAGTCTTGTCCCTGATCTGAACCTCAGTTTCCCATTTGTAAAATGAGAAAATTGGACTAATGTGGTTTTTAAGCTGTGTTCTCTTGGAGCCCTAGGTTTTTGGTGAGGCAGTGGGGTTTCAAGGTGGTGTTGACCTCACCTAGCACTTTCTCTAACCAGAGCAGCCTTGCCTGAATCAATCTCCTACTTAAGATCTCATTTGAGAATAAGATTGGAAAGGTTGAAAACAACTCATGTATTCATCTTTAGGATGCTGTTTAATAAGCCAAGGTACAGACAGGAGAGGGAATACTCTACAGCTGGAAAAATATAAGGAGTCTCTCAAATAATGATCGTAAATATCTCCAGTATATGTTAAGTAAAAGAAGATACAAATCTATGTGCAGTATGCTATTTTTTATGTAATAAAAAAGGAAAAAATAAATACAATTGTATTTGCTTGATTTGTATTAAGAAGCTTGAGAAGGACTATGAAGAGTTTAGTGGAACAGTGGTCCTGGAGAGGTAGGGGAGATGAAGGGAGAGTGGATGGAGCCACAGGTAAAACCAGCTTTCTCAATATGTGGCTTTTTTAGAATATATTTATTTTGAAACATGTAAATATATTATCTCTTTAAGAAAACAAAACTGAAGTTTGAACAAATGTACCAAGCGGAGAAGGGTCAGGGGAAGGATGGTGAGCAGATGGTCTCCATGTTCTCTGCAGCCTTGATGGACAGTCTAGGGGAGGAGCTGAGAGATGCCCACACAGGCCTGTCTCCAAAGGCTGAGGGAAGTGAGGTGACTTGGGTCCAGGGATCTGGGGCAGTGGGGGGGCGTTGTGGCCTCCAAGCCAACCTACTTGGTGACCAGGGCCTCCCCCAGCCCTTTAGCATACACAGTTGATAGAGAAACCCCCAGTGCCCAAGCCTCAGGCCCTTCCCTTGCTCTCTGCCTTGCCTGGGCTCCCTGTCTCCCGAGGCAGCAGCCAGAGGCTCCCTCCTCAGCCAGCCAGCCAGTAAAACCTGGGATGGGACTTGTGCTGCCACAGAAGGAGACGGGATTTGATTTGTCAGTTCCCTACATGATTAGAAACGTGCAAGCATCTTTTCCTTTAATAGTATTCAAGTATTAGACCTATCACTTAATCCCTGTATGCCTTTGGCCAAGTTATTCAACCTCCCTGTACCACAACTTCCTCATCACAAAGTAAGCAGAATAACAGCCCCTACTACACACAAGATCACACATGTGAAGCACCTAGAACAGTGCCTTGTGCCCCAAGAGCCCTGCTAAGTGCCGGCCACTGTATCATTTGGTCCTGGCGCTGGGCTGTGTGACGGGCACTGGCTCAGGGAAGGAGAGGAGCTCTTTCGGGTGGGGGAGCTCAAGGAGGAGGATGCTGAGGGCAGACATGAGACGTCTTATTCCAGCAATGGGTAAGAATGGATTCATCCCTCCGTCCTTCCTTCCTTCCATCACTCCATCCATCTCCTAACTCACTGGCAGACACCAGGGCCTGCGGCAAGCTCTGGGAATAACGAGATCACAGTGGAGCAGCTCTGACCTCAAGGATCTCACAGGAGAGTGAGGAGGAGGAGAGAGAAATCCAGCCAGCACGACCACAGGTGTGTGGGGACCCAGGTAGGTCAGGGGTCCGGAGGGCCCTCAGGAGCGGCTCTTCCCTTATTAGGATCGTGGTGATGGTGCTGTTCATGGGTCCCCACCTCCCCCAGCCCGATGCTGGGCACCCTGTCTATGGGGTCTCAGTCCCCTTCTCACCCCTTTGATGGACGGGACCCTGATCTCACAGAGGGAGACACGGAGCCAGGGGGGCTGACTGAAGCTGGGGTCTCTCTAGAGCATCAGCCTGTCCTTCCCCAGGACTGGGCTTCCTCCACTCAGAGCTGGCTGTGCAGGAGGCAGGGGCCCGGGGTGAGGGTGGGGCCACAGCACATGCTGTCCTCTGGGGTCTTGACCCTCACCCTGGGGCCACCTAGGAGGTAAGCCCTCTCCCCCTGCCAGCTCTTCCCACCCCTGAGGCATTCAAGCCCCAGAGCCAGAAGCAGGACCTCAGGTTAGAGATTTCCTTTGGGAAAGCTTTTCCTCTGGGAATCCTGGCTTCTCTTTTATCCAGGAAGCCTGAAGCCCTGGAAAGACTCTTGGGCTGGGAGACACGGAGCCTGGGGGTCACCTTCCAAGCCAGGCAACACTACTGCCCCGGCTGCCCTGAGCCTCAGCTCAGCAGCTGATGAGGGCATCTAGAGGGTCCCTGGAGCTACCTTCCATCCATGTTAAAGACCTAGTCCCTCACACCGCCTGCCAGTGTCCTTCAGGCTGGTTCTACCTGCAAGTCAGTAAAATGGTTCAAGGGCTCCACCTGGTGGCCACTCACAGCCCGACAAGCAGCTGCACCCAACAGGTTCCAAAGTTCATTCACAATGAGCAGAGGTCCGGACTCCAAAACGTGGGCAACAAGGTAGGGGAGAATCCAGAGAGGTCAAACTGCACTTCCCCCTCCCTTCCCTAGCCAGGCTTTCAGAGGCCAGTGGCACAAACGAGAGGATGCCATTGTAAAACAAACTGAGTGTAAAGCCCCGGAGTTTGGAGTCGGATGGGTCTGGATTTGAATCCTTGGGTTTAACCTCACCTGGAGCCCCTCATCCCTGCAGTGGGCTATTGAGGACACATCCAACAGGGCTGCACCCTCTCTCTGCATGAAGGCAGCCAAGGGACTTGAAGCTGGACCAGTGACCATAGTCCCCCTGGTGGTACACAGCCCTTAGGCCAGTGGCTCATCCTCGGCTGCACAGCACAGTTGCCTGATGTGGGGAGTGCTTCTCAAAGCATGGTCCCTGGATCAGCACAAGACATCAAGGGGGTACTTGGGAATGCAGATTCCTGGGTGTCCCCCGCCCAGCCCTGCTGAATCAGAAACTCTGGGATGGGGCCCAGCAGCCCCCATGTGATGCTCAAGTACCAGGGTGATGAAAAGGTACCTTATGTGACTTGAATGTCTTACGCATCAGGATCACCTCTGGAGGTCAAAATACTAACAGGTACCTACCCCNACAGGGAGGCCTGGAGTGAAGTGCTGCAGTTCATGGGGTCACAAAGAGATGGACGTGACTGAGTGACTGAACTGAAATGAACAATGCAAAATAAAAACTTAAAAAAAAACAAAACAGTGATGTAATAACCCTAAATAAAATATCATATAACAGAAAAAAATAATTAATAATTTCCACTGCCAAACCCGTGACAGCCCTCAGTAGAGATTTCTGATTCCAGAATATGGGCCCTGTAAGGCGGGGATCGTCATAGCGTCTTACCCACAGGGACCGGGGGGTGCCGGGTGGTGTGTGCCATGTCACTCATTAGGGGAATGACAGGCCCAGGTGCAGGAATCTGCCCGCATCCTCTTTCCACCGTGTTTCCCGTCTAGTCCAAGCATTTCCCAGATGGGCCTGATCAAAAAATCACCGGGGGCCCTTGTTAAAA
This sequence comes from Neotragus pygmaeus, assembly GCA_006410875.1. Lineage (NCBI taxonomy): Eukaryota > Metazoa > Chordata > Mammalia > Artiodactyla > Bovidae > Neotragus > Neotragus pygmaeus. Next base: position 1,294,588 of record SJYV01004258.1, on the reverse strand, counting down.
GACAAGAGGGCGGGGCCCTACTCCAGACCGGCTGAAGCATCATCCCCAGGAAGGGGCATTAGCAAATGTTCCAGGGTATTCCTCCCATCTGCCAAGTTTGGAAATACCGGCTCTGATGTCTGTCCAGCCCCTCAGAGCCCGCTGCTCCCATTGTGCACATGTCTTTCCATCTGTCCGTGCATTCATGCCTGGGTGCCAGGGGAGGTAATCATAAGGCACTCTGAAGAATGCTGCCCTTGTGGAGGTCCCCTGCTCTCATCGTCAGGAGTGGGCCCGGACCCCCTCTTTCCTCCTGCCCGCTGCCAGGCTCTCCGGATGTCCTGGCCCCTAGCTTGTGTCTGCTTCCCAGAAGGCTGCTCAACCCGTGGAAAACCTGGATGACAAAGTTGTCCTCCTTCACCTGGCTGAGCCCCAGAAAGACATTCCAGGTGTGGGAACCCCAACAGGGTCCTTGACCCAGGCAAGGGCTATGTCACTGGTACAGCTGAAACCACTCCCTGCTCACAGGCTTCCTTTCTGGTTCCCACCTAAACTACGATGACTCACAAGTTTCAGTTTCTCTATGTGCGAACTCACAGCATCATTCTCATTCTCCAGTCCCAGTCATGGGGTGAATGCTACTCACTATACCAGGTTAACATTAGAAGAGCATCTATTTACAAAAGTATGTTACGGACTTTCCCTAGTGGTGCAGTAGATACGAACCTGCCTGCCAGTGCAGGGGACACAGGTTCAATCCTTGCTGCAGAAAGATCCTACATGCCGAGGGGCACCTAAGCCCATGTGCCATACTGAGCCCACACGCCTAGAGCCTGCGCTCCACAACAAGAGAGGCCACTGCAGTGAGAAGCCCACACACAGCAACGAAGACGCAGTGCAACCAAAAATAAAGCAAGTAAACAGAAAATCTAGGGCTTTTTAAAAGTGAGTTACAAGTTATTGACCACCATCATTAGATTCAAACATGACTTAAAAGAGTGTTGAGGGGCTTCCGACTTGGTCCAGAGGTTAAGAATCTGCCTTCTGGGGCAGGGAAGGTGGGTTCCATCCCTGGTTGGGCAGCGAAGATTCCATGTGCTGAGGGGCAATCAAGCCTGTGAGCCAGAACCAGAGAGACGTCCATGCACCACAATGAAGAGTCCGTATGCCTCGACTCAGAGCCAAGGCAGCTAAATAAATTAAAAAAATTTTTTTTAAAAAAGAGCATTGACCTGTCAGATGAGAGCTGTGAATCTGGGCACTGAGTGTGTCCTTAGCAAGTCACTGCCCCTCTCTGGACCTCGGTCTCCTCGCAGGTTCCCTCCTGTGCTGTCAGCCTGGCTTATGGGGCTCTCTGTAGACCAGGGTTCTCAAGCTTGGAACTACTAACATTTGGGGCCCGATACTTCTTTGGTGTGAGTGTGTGTTCTGTGCATTGTAGGATGTCTAGCACCATCTCTAGCCTCAAGCCATTGGATATCAGTGACAGCCTTCCCCGCCTCATTTACGACAGTCAGAAATGCCTCCAGATGTTGCTAAAAATGTCTCCTTGGGGGCAGAATCACAATGCACTGAGAACCACTGTGTTAGATGACAGTCAGACCTACAGGTGTCAGAAGATAACTAGGCAATCACCTTGCATTATAAAAGCAGTGTCGGAACTTCCCTGGTGGGTCAGTGGTTAAGAGTCTGCCTTCCAATGCAGGGGACATGGGTTCGATCCCTGGTCAGGGAACGAAGCTCCCACATGCTGCGAGGCTACCAAGCCCACGTCCCACAACCACTGAGCCCAGATGCCTCCACTACAGACCCCGAATGCTCTAGAGCCTGTGTACCCCTACAAAAAAAAAATACCACATGACAGCAAAGATCCTGAGTGCAGCNAGCTCCCACATGCTGCGAGGCTACCAAGCCCACGTCCCACAACCACTGAGCCCAGATGCCTCCACTACAGACCCCGAATGCTCTAGAGCCTGTGTACCCCTACAAAAAAAAAATACCACATGACAGCAAAGATCCTGAGTGCAGCAACTATGACCCAACACAGCCAAGTAAATAAATATTTAAGATAAATAAATAAAAGCAATATAACACCATTACAAAAACTAAAAAAGAGAACAGCGTGAGGGACGTCCCCTCGAAGCTTCAGTGCCTCGCAGCCACATGGCTCCTGGGTGTCCCAGGTGGGCTAGGGGCTTTGCGGCCCCTCGGAGCCCGCCTGGCCTCTGCGACCTGGTTGGCGGCTCACTGCTAGCCTGGCCCACTCGCCATTCCCAGGGAGGCAGGGACGGGCTGGTGAGCCGCCTTTGGAAAATGCCTGCAGGAAGCCTCAACTCACCTGAGAGATGTCACCTGGCTGTGTGGGTCTAACAAATGGCCAATAGACTTCTGCCCTTTGGCGAGTCCCCCCGTACAGCTCGGGTTCTATGAGCCTGGCCTTTGGGATTAAAATACTGAGGATGACGAGTGGGGTCAATGTGTCTCGATGTCTTCATTCATGAAAACAAACGACGGGGGCTTCTCTGGTGACTCAGTGGCGAAGAATCTGCCTACTAGTGCAGGGGAGACAGGTTCGATCTCTGATCCAGGAAGATCTCACAGGCAGCAGAGCAACTAAGCCCGTACACCACATCTACTGAGATTGTGCTCTGGAGGCCGGGAGCTGCTACTACGGAAGCCGTCTCACCCTAGAGCCCACCCCACGGTCGCCGCACCTGGAGAAAAACCCTTGCAACAGTGAATATCCAGCACAGTCAAAAATAAATAAATACAAATTTTAAATATATATATGTGTATCTTAAAACATGAAATGATGGCAGTTGCCTCATCCCTCAGCTTCACTCTCCTGCTGCACTGCCACTGTGTGTACACCAGGCACAGAGAAGACTCTTGAGAGTCCCCTAGACTGCAAGGAGATCAAACCAGTCAATTCTAAAAGAAATCAACCCTGAATACTCACTGGAAGGACTGATGCTGAAGCTGAAGCTCCAATACTTTGGCCACCTGATGCGAACAGATGACTCATTGGAAAAGACCCTCATGCTGGGAAAGATTGAAGGCAGAAGGAGAAGAGGGCAACAGAGGATGAGGTGGTTGGATGCCAACATTGATTCAGTGGACATGAACTTGGGCAAACTCCTGGAGATAGTGAGGGACAGGGAAGACTGGTGTCCTGCAGTCCATGGGGTCACAGAGAGTCGAACATGACTTGATGACTGAGAAACACCTCCAGGCTCTTAGCATTCACAGTTAAGTGAATTCACAGGATTCACACACTGATCACAGGATCGGAACATCGCAGAGGAAGTCCCCGGGACAGAATTTGAGTCTCTGCTCCTCCCCTTCCTTGGACAGTCTGCTCAGCCTTGTGCCTTAGTTTGCTCATCTGTAAAATGGAGTGATGAGACTACCTTCCTGGCTGTGGTGGGGAGTCAAGGCAGTGGTGTGCTGAAAGCGCTCAGAACAGGGCCTGGACACCTTGCTTACACCTGTGCTACTTTGTCACATCACCCCTATGTCACAGAGAGGTTTAGCAACAAGCCAGAGGACATGGGGCAATCAGGAGGCAGAGCTGGGACTGGACCCACGTCCAGCCAAGTCTGAAGACAGTGTGCTTGCTCCCTGCCCCCTGCATATATTACTGCATCTTGACAGCAAAGGCCAACATGAAGGTAGAGGCAGTTCTGGTCCACGCAGCTGCCAGGACTCCTGTGCATGTTAAATCACCTCAGTCATGTCCAGCTCTTTGTGACCCCATGGACTGTAGCCCACCGGGCAAGAATACTGGGGTGGGGTGCCGTGCCCTCCTCCGGGGAATCTTCCTCCCAACCCAGGGACTGAACCTGCGTCTCTTAGGTCTCCTACATTGGCAAGCAAGTTCTTTACCACTAGTGCCACCTGGTAAGCCCCAGGACTCCTGTACTATTATGAAAATCAGCTCAACTCCAGTCCCACAAACATTCTCAGGGCACCTGTTATGTTCAAAGCACAGGCTCCAACCTGGGGTAGACAAGATACCCTTCAGGAGCTGCAGAGCTAGGCAGCCCCATGTGGGGGGTAGGCAAGCTCTGAAGTGTGTGGTCTCTGGGACTTCCCTGGCGGTCCAGGGGTCAGGACTCTGCACTTCTACTGCAGGGGCAAGGGTTTGATCCCTGGTTGGGGAATTGAGATCCCACATGCCAAGTGTGCAGGCTATAGCAAGGAGGGTGAGTGGGGGGTGAGTGAGTGGATAGAGTGGGGGGTGAGGAAGAGCATCACACAGGACTCCCCTGGCCTGAGCCTGCCACGATGACAGTATTTCTAGGGGAAGGAATGTTTGGAATGGGAGGGGGACGGGATGGGGCTGAAGCACTGGGGGGTGATAGCTGAGCTGAGAGAGATGCCAGAAAAGGTAGGTAGGTGGGGTTTGGGGGACCATGGACGTTGGGTTAGGGGGACTGTAGGCAACAGGCAGCCTTTGAAGGTATTTGAACCAGGGGGTGGAGATGAGAGTGGGGACTGTGATCTGAGCCAGGCCTGGGGAAGTTCCTCTGACAGCCGGGTAGGAGAGATGAGCTGGAAGCTTACCCTGTGCAGAAAACGAGGACCAGAATCTAAGCCCGCGGTTCTCAGGGGAAGTTGCAGAGGGGACTGGATGTAAAATTTGAGTTCCTGTCCTGCCCTCTCCAGGAGTGGAGCACATGGAGTGACAGTCCACCCTGAACCAGGCACTGTGCTTAGAACCACAGACCACATGACCACACCCAGAGCTCACAAGGCCAGGGAGGACACGTTAGCTCCTCCTTCACTGAAGAGACAGCAGAGGCTCAGAAAGCCTCAATAATAGCTTGCCAAACGTCACACCAACCAGTCAGTGACAGAGCAGGAAACGTGAACCGCAAGGTGGTTCCCAGAGCTGCCCTGCCTTTGGATCCCCGCCTCCCTCCTTGTACGGCTGTGAGTGTGTGTGTGTGTGAGTGTGTGTGCTCAGTTGTGTCCAACTCATTGCGACCCCATGGACTACAGTCCCCAGGCCCCTCTGTCCTTGGGATTTTCCAGGCAAGAATACTGGAGAGGTAGCTACTTCCTTCTCCAGGGGATCTTCCCGACTCAGGGATTGAACCTGTGTCTGTTGTGTCTCCCACGTTGGTGGGCGGATTCTTTACCACTGGAGACACCTGGGGAGCCCTCTTGAATGGCTATTAAGCGCCTACTCTGGGCAGCACTCTGCGTTACACACCAGAAGGGCCTGGCATCATCTCCAGCTGAAAAACAAACGCATTTCAGCACCAAGTGTGGAGGAGGACCGAGCTGTCCTGACTCCCAGGCTGGTGCCTGAGGGAGCCCAGGGAACTGCATTTCTCTGCCGCCTCCTCTCCCCTGCTCTGGACTCTTCTGCCCCTTCTCCCACCTTGGGGTGGGGAGGGACAGGGAAGGAGGAGCAGAGATGCCATGCCGCCCACTGACTGCTCAGTGGGGATCTGAGTATGGGCAGCTCCACGCAGGGGCCCTGGGCCTCCCACTGGCGCCTGAACAGCCCCACCTCTCCTTTGTGTTGCCCTACCCTTCTTGTTCTCGGTCCTAACAGTTGCTTCTTGCCCATCCTGCAGATGCTGCCGATGACTAAGATCCTTGCAACTGCTCCTCAGTCTCTCTGACTCTCCTCTCTACTGTCATCTCCTTCCTCACTCCCATCCAGTCTCCCTAGCATCCCAGGTCAGGTTTTCTTGACAGTGGTTTTGATCCTGCCATGCTCTCGCTCAAGAACCTTCAGTGGCTCCCTATGACACACTGAGTTACAGGCACTGAATCCTCCCACCCCTTTGGCAAACAGTACCAGCCTCATGCAGCCTTTCTAGAACCACCCTGATGGTGGAGGTGCCCCCTCCTCTGGGCTCCGTAGTATGCTGTTAGCAACTCTAGAACTGTCCAATAGAAAGAAACATAACGTGAGCCAAGTGTGTAATTTTAAATCATCAGCAGCCATATTTTAAAAGTTAAAAGAAATAGGTTAAATTACTTTCAACATGTTTTATTTAACCTAACATGCCAAAATATCATTTTAAAATATATTCCATGTTAAACATTATTGAGGCATTTTATGGTTCTTTTTTTAATTCAGGTCTTTGTAATCCAATGTGTATTTTATATTTACATCTCAGTTCAGACCAGCCACTTTTCAGGGTGCTCACTAGTCACAGATGATGCTCTATTGGACCCACAGGTCTAGAGGTTTTGAGCCTTTTACATTCTATTTATCTGAACTTGTAAGAGATACTCAGTGATATGGGTTGAATATGTTCCCCCTCAAATCCACTTGTTGAAAGCCCAAACCATCTCAAAATGTGACCTTTTTGGAAATGGAGTCATGGAAGATGTTATTGTTATGATGTCATAATGGAGTATGTTGGTTCCGTAACACAGGGGTGCCCAACTACCAGCACATTGCCTATTAGGAACCAGGCCACATAGCAGGAGGTGAAAGGAGGCTCAAGCGAAGCCTCCCCTGTATTTACAGCTGCTCTCCATCACTCACATTACCACCTGAGCTCTGCCTCCTCTCAAATCAGCGGTAGCATTAGATTCTCAGAGGAGCTCAAACCCTACTGAGCTTGGATCATCCTGAAACCATCCCCCCAGCCTCATGGAAACATTGTCTTCCATGAAACCAGTCCCTGATACCAAAAAGGTTGGGGACCACTGCCCTAACAAATATGACCGGTGTCCTTATAAAAGGGAAATCTGTACAGAGGCATACACAGAGGGAGAATGCCATGGGAACATGAAGACGGAGATTGGGGTGACATTTCTCCAGACCAAGGACCATCAGAGGTGGCCAGCAGGATAAGAATCTGTCTGCAAATGCAGGGGATGTGGGTTCGATCCCTGGTCGAGGAAGATTCCACATGCCACAGAGCAACTAAGCCACAACTATTGAGCCTGCAACTACCAAGCCAGAGTGCTGCAGCTACTGAAGCCTGCGCGCCTAGAGCCTGTGCTCCAAGTCAGTGAGAAGCCTGTGCCCCGCAACGAAGACCCAGTGCAGCCCCCAATAAACGAACAAATAAATGAACAGATGGCCAGCAAACCAACAGAGGCTAAGAGAGAGACGCAGGTCAGGCTTTCCCTCCTCAGGAGCCTTCTGACACCTTGGCTGGGGACTTCTAGCTTCTATAACTGTGAGAACAGACATTTCTCTTGTCTAAATCACTTTGTGGTACTTTGTTTCCACAGCCCTAGCAAACCAACATTTAGTTCAAGAGACTCTGTTTCCTCATTGTAATATGGGAACAAGGGAAGAATCCTAACAAGTAACAGGTTTATTCTGTTCTCTGTGTGTGTGTGTGTGTNTCTCTGTGCTGTTTATGGTTGAGAGGTAGTAAACAATCATGTGCGTAGTGGCAGGAGTGTGAATAATCCTGTCACACAAGCTAGTCTGCCAGCAGAGAGGTTTGACCTGAGACACCCTTGTCACGCCCAGGAATTTTTATTGACTGGAGCTGCAAGTTTACTCCTTCTCTGAGAGAACCGGTGGGGAACACCCCCCACACACACACCATAAAGTCAGAGGTGTAGTTGAGAGCATGAAACAGTAAAGTAGGTAGACTCTGATTTGGGGGGTAGATGCTCAGGAACAGGGGGTTTCCTGAGGCTCGATCCAGCCTTTGCATATGCTGAAGCCTCCTTCTTCATGACCTTTGCCATGGGCGGAGTTCTCATGCTGGCTCCCTGCAATATACACCATGCTTTTTTTTTTAAACATACATTCAAATTTATGATAAAATTTAATTTATAAATTGGGCCTAGTAAGAGAATATCCAAATTGCTAGCACCTATACCCTTGCTCTTTGGAACCATTATTAGGTTCAATAAGAGTTACTTGAAAACAAGTACCACAGTCCCTTGTCAACCTGATATACCAGATGACTACTGAGTGACTAACAGTGGGATACACTAGATAAAGGGAAGATTCACATCACTGAGCAGGACAAAGCTGGACAGCAAAAGAGTTCATCTCATTACTCATAACTACATACAACTTAAAACTTATGAATTGTTTATTTCTGGAACTTTCTGTTTAATATTTCCAGTCCAAGTATCTGAAACCAAGGAAAGTAAAATTGCAGATAAGGAGGGACTACTATACAAAGAATGGAGTTATATTCAAGCTTAAAAAGGAAGACTTTTAATTTTTATTTTATATTGGAATATAGTTGATTTACAGTGTTGTGTTAGTTTGTGGTGTATAGCAAAATTATGTGATTCTATTCCTTTTCAGATTCTTTTTCCATATTACAGAGAATTAAGTAGAGTTCCCTGTGCTATACAGCAGGTCCCTGCTGATTATCAATTTTATATATAGTAGTGTATATATGTTAATCCCAACCTCATAATCTATCCCTGCCTCCCACCTTTCCCCTTTACTAACCATAAATTTGTTTTCTGAGTCTATAAGTCTGTTTCCATTTTGTAAGTACATTCATCTGTATCATTTTTTTTAAGATTCTGTATATAAGCAATATCATATATTTGTCTTCCTCTATCTACTTCCTTCACTTAGTATGATAATCCCTAGGTCCATCTATGTTGCTGCAAATGGCATTATTTCTTTTTATTTTATGGCCAAGTCATAGTTCATTGTTTATATGTACTATATCTTTTTTACCCAATCATCTGTTGGACATTTAGGTTGCTCCCACGTCCTCGCTATTGTAAATAGTGCTGCAATGAACAGGAGAGTGTATGTCTCTTTTATGATTTTCTCTGGATATATGCCCAGGATTGGGATTGCTAGATCATATTGCAACTCTATTTTTAGTTTTTTAAGAAACCTCCATACTGTTTTCCATAGTGGCTGCACAAATTTGCATTTCCACCAACAATGTAGGAGGGTTTCTTTTTCTCCACACCTTCTCCAGCATTTATTGTTTGCAGACTTTTGATGATGGTCATTCTGACAGGTGTCAGGTGATACTTCATTATAATTTTGATTTGCATTTCTATAATTAACAATGTTGAGCATCTTTCCATGTACTTTTTGGCTATCTGTATGTTTTCTATGGAGAAAAGTAAGTTTAGATCTCCTGCCTGTTGTTTTGTTTTTTTGTTTTTTGTTTTTTTTTGGCTTGGGTTTTTTGCTCTTTCTGATATTGAGCTGCATGAGCTGTTTGTGTATTCTGGAAATTAATCCCTTGTCAGTTGCATCATTTGCATATATTTTCTCCCATTCTATGTGTTGTCTTTCCATTTTGTTTATGTTTTCCCTTGTTGTACAAAGGCTTTTAAGTTTAACTAGGTCCAATTTTTTGTTTTTATTTTATATTTTTATTTTCATTACTCTGGGAGGTACATCCAAAAAGGTATTGCTGCAGCTTACATCAAAGACTTCTGCCTATATTTTCCTCTAAGAGTTTTATATAGCATCTGGCCTTGTATTTAGATCTTTAATTCATTTTGAGTTTATTTTTGTGTTCAGTGTTAGAGAATGTTCTAATTCTTTTACATGTGTCTGTCCAGTTTTTCCAGCATCACTTATTGAAGAGATTGTCTTTTCTCCATTATGTATTCCTGCCTCCTTTGTTGTAGACTAATTACCCATAGGTGTGTGGGTTTGTTTCTGGGCTTTCTAACCTATTCTATTGATCTATAAGCCTGTCATTATGCCAGTACCATAATGTTTTTCTTGCTGTAGTCAGGGAGCCTGACTCCTCCAACTCTGCTTTTCTTTCTCAAGATTACTTTTGCTGTTCTGGCTCTTTTGTGTTTCCCTACAAATTTTTAATATTTTTTTATTGTACATCTGAAAAAAAATGCTATTGGTAATTTGACAGTGATTATATTGAATCTGCACATTGCCTTGAGTAGTATAGTCATTTTGACAATATTGATTCTTCCAAAGCAAGAACATGGCATATCTTTCCACTTGTTGTGTAATCTTCAGTTTCTTTCATCAGGCTCCCTTACAGCTTTCAGAGTACAGGTCTTTTGTCTCCTTATGCAGATTTATCCCTAGGTATTTTATTTTATTTGATACAATGGTAAATGGAACTGTTTCCTTAATTTCTTTGTCTGATCTTTCTTTGTTAGTGTACAGAAATTCAACATATTTCTGTGTATCAATTGTGTATCCTGCATTAATGAGCTCTAGTAGTTTGCTGCTAGCATCTTTAGGATTTTCAGTGTATAGTATCATGTCATTTGCAAACAGTGACAATTTTACTTCTTCTTTTCCAGTTTGGATCCCTTTTATTTTTCTTCTCTGACTGCAGTATTATGTATAATAGCCAAGATATGGATAGAAGCTAAGGGCCCATTAATGGATGAACGTATAAAGAAGAGGTGATGTATATATACAATGGAATATCACTCAGCCATAAAAAAGATGAAATATTGCCATTTGTGAGAACATGTATGGACCTTGAGGGTATTATGCTAAGTGAAATAATTCAGACAGAAATACAAATATCATATGACCTCACCCATATGTGGAGTATATATCTATCCATTAATCAATTAAGCCAAACTAAACAAAAAGAAGCACATAAATATGGAGAATAGAGCGGTGGTTACCAGCAGTGAAGTGGGGAAGGGACAAGGCAAAATGGGTACAAGGAGTCAACAGTCTGGTGGCAGATGGAAACTAAACTTCCGGTGATGAGAATATGCAGTGTATATGGAAGCTGAAATGTAGTCTTGTACACATGCAACTTATATCATGTTGTAGACCAACAAGATAAATAAATAAATGAGAAGTTGGAGGTGTAAAGAGCATCTACATGAGGCAAGCAGGGTAGGAAAAAGAACCAGAGTTGTGTATTTTCAGTTGGCCTATTCAGATTTCCTTCCTCATGACTGGGGGCAGGACTAGTAGAACCAGCTGTGCTCCCCATGAGCCAGGCGCTGTGCTAAGTGACTTCAGCCCTTTACCTCATCTAGGCATCATAACTGGGGATGTAGGTAAGGCGATTCCCATGTAATAGAAGCAGAAGTTGAGACTCCAAAACACTGGATCACTTACTGAAAGTCACTCAGGTGGTAGCAGGAGGAACCCTGGCTGAAATTCAGGTCTATGTCATTCACAAATCCTGGTTTCCCCAAGTAACACCATAATAGGGGTGGTGAAATGGAAAAAATGCAAAAACTACTGAATCAGAATGCCTAAATATTGTTACAATTGACACTGTAATAAAAATAATTACCTAATGTAATCACTGTATTACTGTTATGCCTTTGGGAGGGTGTCTTAGAAGCAGCAATGAAATTAAATAAAATCTGTCATTCCTAATATTTCCACAGATAAAGTTATGTGAGCTTAATCACATGAAATACATTCATTGACAGGTTATAACACATTACAAAAAAAATATTTTTGGAAAACCTTTCAGCACACTCCAGCACAAAATAAAGAGAGAAAGAGGAAGTAGAAAGTCAAGTGTTGAGGAAGTAAATAAAAAATCTACACTCTGTGGAAAAACAACTGAAGTATTGTGTTTGGAACTAAAGCTTGACTCAGATATTAAAGGGAATATTTAGTGATTCACAGCCAATGCAATGAGCCAAACAAAGTGGAATAGAATTTGGCTGTCTCAGCAAACACATTCCTAAAAATCCAGTGAGGATATTCAATGTGCCATGATTTGACAAATTTCACAAACATATCTGTATGTAATGGCATGCAAATAAAAACAGTATGCCTTCATATGCATCCCCAAATTATATTTTTATAGCTAATCAATTCTAGTGTATCTTATCAGTGATAACAACCACCTGCAAATGACATTTTAATTTTTAATGAAAGTATTTTTAAATAAAAGCATTATTTATATCTCAGTCTAGCTTTAAAGGAAACAAATTTTAAAAGAATTCTAAGAAAGATAATTGTCCCACGAAGTTTTTTTTTTTTCCTAAATAAAGTAAGGGAAACTCTTCAATCTATTTGCCTTCGTCAGACCCCAACCTTCTAAAAGTTTCTGTCAGGATAGCAACACGACCAATCTCCTTGTCCAGCCTCGCATACGATGTGCAAAACCACAATTGTTGTAAGCCCTTGGCACAGGATCAAACCAACAGCTGTAATAAAGAAAAACATAATGAAATCAATAACCACCAGCTCACTGTCATAGCCCAGAGACAATGAACCACTTTCCAGAACGCCTCCTAGGGCTCAACACAAAAGCAAGTATTGTTTCACAGGCCAGAGAAGGACTTTCTGAAATCGCTTCTCCTGGAACAACTGACAAGTATCACATGAAGAGGAGACCAGAGTGACAACTGAAGCCAAGAGTTCCATGCCAGGCTGCCTTCAGCTCACCTCTCCTCTACTTTTCTCTCCTCAGCAAGCCACAGACCAAGCAATAAACTTAACCACCTGAAACTCACTAGGCTCTGTTCAACTGTTTCCAGAGAGTTCTTTAAGCTTTCTTCTTATTTGCATTCACTTAAAGTCCACACAGTGGTGGCCAAAAGCAGTAGAAACAATTTTAAACTGTTCTTTTCTCAAGCTGAAGAGCAAGTAAAACAGACGAACAATCAGAGCAAGAGGGTGAAACTCAGAGACCCTGAGCAGAGCTGTGCTTCTGGTCCTGGATGTCTTGTTGTTCAGTTGTGTCTGACTCTTTGCAGTCCCATGAACTGCAGCACACCAGGCTTCCCTGTCATTAACTAACTCCAGGAGCTTGCTGAAACTCATGTCCATTGAGTCAAGTGATGCTATCCAATCATCTCATCCTCTGTGTCCCCCTTCTCCACTTGCCCTCAATCAGGGATGTCTAGAACTGCAAAAAAGTGCATTTTCCTACCCCCCTGTCCTGGATCATTGTGGTGCTTTAAGGAGAGAAAGGAAACACTGTTTACTAAGATCTGGTGGGGTGTGGAATAGGAATGTCCTTCAAGCTGCCACATCTGAATGTTCCCTTGTAGACATCTGACCATCAAACTGCTAAATAAGGAGTTTCATCCATCTTCAGGAGACCTCCAAAATGAATGCCCAGGGGGAAGTTCCTCTCAGGCATCCTGGAAAATGTAATCAAAGAAGCAGAAGCTTCTGAATTCATGGTCAGAGGTCTCTTCTAGTATGATTTCACGGATGAATTCAGTCATTTTTTAAAAAACTGAAGTCCAGTTCAAAAACACGGAAATAAACCAAAAGACAATCTGTCGGACTTAGTCTTCTGTCTCAGCTTGAATAACAATTTCTCCTAACAAACAGAAATAAATGGATGTTGCTTTCCATCCATTGTGTTGCCAGTGAACTTTTGTAGGATGGTGATTGGATAAAACAAAACACAACCTACGCATAAAGAAAATTGTTTTGTACTGAACTGTACTTATTTGCATGGTAAATTTAACCCAAAATAGCACAGATAATCAATCTCATGCCTTTTATGGTCCTCGTGATGGGGGATAGTTTCTTCACCATATGCTTCAGGAGCCCTGCAGCCTGACAAAGAGCTATGCGTACATTACACGCTCCATAAACGAATGAGTGGGAAGCAGAAGTGGTATTAAAATGCACATTGCCTGGGCATCCAGATAGTTAAAGTCTACTTGGTCATACTGCCCCGGAGGGAGCATCCTCTTAGACAAATCACCTCATTGTCAAGTTTTCTCATTTCTCAGGAGTCTATATGCTGTCCATGCCCCACTGTGGCTAATGAGAATGAAAGAGCCTGGAAAAATAAAGAATCTCCTTTTCCTCCGCTCTCCAGAACTAGCCTCAGGAAAGGAAATTGCATAGCTGTAGGGTATGAACCAGCTGTCTGATGTCCTGGCCTCAGATCTTCACCTGTGTGAGGAAAGGGCCGAATGTGTTGATCATGGGGGCCCATTCTAGTACTAAACTTTTTATTCTCTTTTGTCATTTTAATGAGGTATACTTTTCCTTGTCTAGCCTTCCCTGATGACTTGGATCGTAAAGAATTTGCCTGCAATGCGGGAGGCCTGGGTTTGACCCCTGGTTGGGAAGATCCCCTGGAGAAGGAAATGGCAATCCACTGCAGTATTCTTGCCTGGGAAATCCCACGGATAGAGGAGCCTGGAAGACTATAGTCACAAAGAACTGGACACGACGGAGCAACTAACACTTCTTCTACACTTCCTTGTCACCTGCCTTCTTGAGGTTCGAGATTGAAGATTTTTTTTACAGCTTCCAAGAGTTGACTCCACTGGTGGTCATGGAACTAAATGGAAGGAATATGCACATATTTAGGGAATGTCAAAGTGTTAGGGGCACAGAACTCCTACTTGAGTCTCAGGAACCATGCTATCCTGGGTGAAGCTGGCAACCCCTCTGGACCATCTGATACCTTCCCTCATGGCTTCGGTGAGGCCCAGAAAGATAATATATGCAAATGCTTGATCAATCATAAAACTCTGTGCCAATGGAAGGTACTACTATGGACTAATATACAGCCATTCAAATAAAATGAAACTAGTACATACTAAGGAGAATGCAATGGCAACCCACTCCAGCACTCTCACCTGGGAAGTCCCATGGACGGAGGAGCCTGATGGGCTGCAGTCCATGGGGTCGCGAAGAGTCGGACAAGACTGAGCGACTTCACTTTCACTTTTTACTTTCATGCATTGGAGAAGGAAATGGCAACCACTCCAGTGTTCTTGCCTGGAGAATCCCAGGGACAGGGAAGCCTGGTGGGCTGCCGTCTCTGGGGTTGCACAGAGTCGGACCCAACTGAAGCGACTTAGCAGCAGCAGCAGCAGCAGCAGCAGTACATAATAATGTGGACAAATCTCCAATATACCTTATGCAGTGAGAAAAACTAGGCACCAAATAATGTGAAGAGTAGAATACCGTTTCTGTTAGCAAGGGGCTTCCCAGGTGGTTCAGTGGTTAAGAATCTGCCTGTCAATGCAAGAGGTGCAAGAGATATGGATTCGATCCCTGGGTCAGGAAGATCCCCTGGAGAAAGAAGTGGCAAGCCACTCCAGTATTCTAGCCTGTGAAACTCCGTGGACAGAGGATCCTGGTGGGCTACAGTCCACAGGGTCACAAAGAGTTGGACACAACTGAGCACAGACATATGTTACCAAAACATACATATGTGAGTAAGTGTATGTGTACACACATTTAGGTAATTTTTGGAAGAAGCTCTCTTAACACAGTGCTTACCTATTAAGAAAGGAAGTACGGATTCTGGAATGGGACCCAAGGAAGACCTTAACTTTTCATCACACACCATTTTGTACTGTGTAACATATAACTATGTGTATTTGTGTATTCATTGGGGTTTTTTTTAATAATCAAAAAGGGAAAAATATTTTTTAAATATCTAACCACTATCAGCCCGGTGTCAACAATCTTCATTTCTTTTCTGGTTCTGCTACGATTTCCATCCAGTGGTTACTTCTCTCTACTCAGTAACTCATGCACCAAGCAATAAACTTAACCACCAGAACCTCACTAGACAAGAGAAAACATCACATCTCTTTTATAAAGAATGGGGAAAAGGCTAATTGTGAGCTGTGTTTTGGTCTTTAGATGCTCCAGCAGAGAATGAGTGCTAAGTCGCTTCAGTCGTATCCGACTCTGTGCGACCCCAGAGACGGCAGCCCACCAGGCTCCCCCGTCTCTGGGATTCTCCAGGCAAGAACGCTGGAGTGGGTTGCCATTTTCTTCTCCAATGAGTAGCAGACGCCCAAACCGCAGACAGACGCTCCTGTTTCGAAGCCATCCTNCCACCCACCTGGAAGGACGGATGGCCTGTGGGGGTCTGGGAGTGCGCTCTCCCGGGGGCTCAGGGAGGGGCCGCCTGCCAGTGAGGGCCTCCAAGACCCATCCATCCCCCATTTCCCCTGCCGGGCTCCCCAGAGGCAGCCGGTGTAGGGGAGAGAATGGGGAATCTAGCCCCCAAATCAGTGTGCAAGGAGCATCAGGCAGGACTGTGTCCCCGTCATGAGACCAGCAAGGTGGACCAGAGGCCGTGAAGGCTGCTCCCAGAGGCGAGCCTATGGTTGTCTGATGTCTGATCCTTGGGGATGCGATGGCCACACCAATGGGTTTCTCACGCCCTGGTGCAGGGGTGGCGGGGAGTCGGACATGGCTGGAATTACAGGTCACAGGTCGGCACCCAGGGGAAGTGCCAGAGGAGCGTGTATGTGTGGGGGTGTGTGCGTGTTGTCCCGGCTGGCATCCAGCCCTTCGCTTACCTCCAGCCTGGCCATGGCAAACGGGGTGGCCCCCTCCATGTCCCGAGCTGTGATTCCGCTGACCGGGGTCCTGTAGTCAGTGATGTCGCCCTCGGGCCGGATGAACTTGTCGTACAGCACGGAGCCGTGGTAGTCCACGAGGCTGCAGCGAGCCAGGCCGCTCTCCCGGAAGGGCCCCAGCCCCACCATCTCGCAGTCCATGGCCACCACGTCCGCGCTCCTTGCCATCTTCCACCAGGACGCTCAGGTGTGCTGGACGGGGCGGCAGGACGGCCATCGTGCGAGAGGCTGGCCGAGGTCCCAGGCGCCCTCAGCCACCCCCCAGGCAGCCTACACCCTCTGCCCTGCCTTTTGTCACAACCACCTGGCGCAGAGAGAAGCTGGCTGCTCGCCACTCCAACCGGCCTCTTCACTCGGCGATCCCATGGCCTCTCCTGGGTCCTGCCAGGCAGCCTCGGGATCAAGATGCCCCCCTCCCACCACCACCCCTGGCCACTTCCCCGGAGAAATGTATGGAAGCCCCCATCCTGTTCCCCACTCTCACCTGCCTGCCTCTCTGATGCCCCTTTCTCAGCTACTGCAGTTGCTCTTAGCAGTGACTCATCTCTGACTTCAAGCCGGGAATCCTGACCCTGTTTCAGTTTCTGGTTTGCTATCAAGTGAAGTCAGGGGCGGAGGCCAGGCACGTGGGCTGGGCTGCCTCATCTCCTAGGGCTGCCGGCCTGTCGGGAGCTCAGTAGCCTGAGTCAGGGCTGACGAAGCTGGCCGCTGGCTCCGTGTCTGGGTGTCGCATCTTTCTTTGCCCCTGCCCCTCCACCTAATCCCTCAAGCCCGCCCCTCCTCGGGTGACACGGCTGATGTGAATGTTGTAGATTGCAACATCTGTCTCTTGTTTCTCACCCTCTGCTCGGAAAATAAACATCCCCGGGACTGGAGCCTTTGGACGGTCCCACAACCTCTGGAGCCGTCACCAAATCTGATCGCTGTGAGATCTTTCACGGGGGCAGGGAGAGCTGGCTCTTGGGACACTGAGGTTACTCACTGGGACGGGCAGGAAGAGGCTGGGACGCAAGGGGGGCTAGCCCCCAGCGCTGACCCAGCAGAGGCGAGGAGGCAGTGAGGGAGCCCGAGGGCCTTCCCCGGCCCAGGAGTGTCTCAGAAATGGTCACGTCTGCCTTTGAAGGGCTCTGCCTCCAGCGATGCTGACACTGTTTGAGGACAAGGAGAAGGCAGCCCGGGGGGGAGTCCCCACCAGCCTGACTACATTACCTAGGGATTATAAACCTGGTGTGCTGAGGTCTATGGAGTTGCAAAGATTCGGACACGACTGAGCAACTGAACTGAACTGAACTGATGCTCTGAGAAATGGAGTCTCCTGCCATATCCGTAGACAAGGATGTCACCATCATCAGCAGGGTAGCCCTCCAGCATGAACTGGTGAACCCTAAGGGCACTCAGGAAGGTAAGAGTACCTGCAATCTAACAGTCGTCAGAGTGTAGCCACTCTGGTGAGCCCAAGGGAGCTCAGGATGTGAAAAGAACACAGGATACTGGCCCGGGATAGCTGAGATGCATATGAAAGGAATGACTCCAGTGAGCCCAGATTCTTGCATCTTCCCATGCATAGAAAAACACTAAATTCCTTAAGTTGGGATATCTGTGCATGCATGCAAGCTATGTCAGACTGTTTGCATCCCTATGGACCACAGCTGGCCAGGCTTCTCTGTCAATGGGATTCTCTAGGCAAGAATATTGGACTGGGTTGCCGTGCCCTTCTCCAGGGGATCTTCCCAACCCAGGGATCGAACCCACGTCTCTTACGTCTACTGCATTAGCAGGTGGGTTCTTTACCCACTAGCACCACCTGGGAAGCCCTTGGAATATCTGGTTTTCTCTAATTAACAATAATCTTTTGATGTTCAGACTACCCACAACTTTTGCAAAACTTTTGTTACAAAAGTTAAAATCTTTTCGTTTGTTTTTTTGCAAAACTTTGTTTCAAAACCTCTGTATAACCTGACTCCTCCCCTCAACTCCTTGGAGCAATTCTCTCAGGGTCACTTCAGCTGCCGTCTCCCTGGCCTAAAATGAAAGTCACTCAGTTGTGTCCAGCTCTTTGCAATCCCATGGACTATACAGTCTATGGAATTCTCTAGACCAGAATACTGGAGTGGGTAGCCTTTCCCTTCTAAAGGGGATCTTCCCAACCCAGGTCACCTGCATTGCTGACAGATTACCAGCTGAGCCACAAAGGAAGCCCAGGAATACTGGAATGGGTAGAAGTCCTAAAAATCCCGCTGAATAAAACATAACTCTCAACTTTTATGTTGTGAGTATTTTCTTAAGTTGACAGCCCTCCCGGGCTAGAACTCTGACCCTTTAGAACAATGTCTAGTACATAAGGAGCACTCAGTATCTATTGAATAAGAGTTACAACTGGGGCAAAAATAAAATCAGCTTTAATGAGGAAATTGTCTGTAGGTACTGGGGTAAGTTGATCACCACCCCTACCCCCCCTTACTTCCTACCCTAGATTCACATGGAACAAGATTTGAGCTGTCAAGTCTGACTGCCTCCAAATTGCCACAAAGATTTGTGGCTTGGAAAGGAATTTCCCCAGGTTTTTAATGTATTCACCAAGAGACGTCCAGCTTCATTTAACAGACCTCAAAAAGAAAACCAGATACTGAAATATGTTTGAAGGGTACAGCATTGTTCCTGTGTGTTGTTCTTGGTTCAAATTTGAGTTAGAGGTTTTGGTTCCCATTCTGAATGTGCAACTTTTCCTTGAATTCAGACTGTCTGGGGATTTCTTGTTCCTCAAACGCATAAAGGATTGTTACCCTGATTTAAGAAAAGATGCAAAATTCTTGCTACTTGAACATAAATTGAAAAAGTAACTCCCTACAGAAGGCTGAGCCCTTAAGAATAGATACTTTTGAATTGTGGTGCTGGAGAAGACTCCTGAGAGTCCCTTGAATAGCAAGGAGATCAAACCAGTCAATCCTAAAAGAAATCAACACTGAATATTCATTGGAAAGACTGATGCTGAAGCTCCAATACTTTGGCCACCTGATGCAGAGACAACTCATTGGAAAAGATCCTGATGCTGGGAAAGACTCAAGGCAAAAGGAGAAGAGGGCAGCAGAGGATGAGCTGGTTGGATAGCATCACCAACTCAATGCACATGAATTTGAGCAACCTCTAAGTGATGATGGACAGGGAAGCCTGGCGTGCTGCAGTCCATGGAGTCGCAAAGAGTCGGACATGACTGAGCGACTGAATAACAACCGTGTGCTGAGGTTGGACACAGGAACTGCTAACAGCCTAGGGGAGGAATGCCTGGCTTCAGCCAGGGGATGGGCTGCAGGGTTCCTAGTGGTGATGCTTCCCAGGTTTAACTAGTGTCACTCATCACCCAGACCAAGTCCCCAGATCTCTTCGGGTCAGGCACAAAAAGGCAAATACTGTAGGATTCCACTTATCATTGATCAGTCATGTTCGACTCTTTGCAAACCCCACAGACAGCAGGAAAGTGAGTCGCTCCTGGCAAACCTCTCAACCTTAGCTGACACATACCCTGCCACAGCTGGCCCATTGGTAGGTCATATCCCTCTCCCTACAGGCAACCTGCTCTTTGAAATCCAGCTGTCACAAACCTCTAAAATATGTATGTGAATTCCAAAATGACGTAGCACAGATGGAACCACCTCAAACAGATATACCAGTTCCATGTGGTTCAACTTAAAACACATCAAACTGTACTAGTGGAATGAATACATTTTTAAATACACAGACACAAAAAGAATGAATTAAAAATAAACTATATACCAATAAACATGTAAAAAAATTAAACATTAAATCAGGGGAGTGCAAATCAAAACGAGTAACCACCTCATACCTGTCAAAATGGTTATTACCAAAAAGATCACAATAACATATATTGGTGAAGATGTGGAGAAACTGGGACACTCGTGTAGCCACTGGGAATGTAAAATGGTGCAGTCACTGTGTAAAACAATGTAAGGTCCCTTAAAAAATTAAACGCAGGACTACCATGAGCCAGCAATCCCATTTTTCTGGGTGTATATCCAGAAGAATCGAAAGCAGAGTCCTGGAGAGATACAGTAGCATTATTAACAATAAAAATGCTTATCCATGGCTGGACGGATAAACAAATGATGGCATGTACATCCAAATGAATGTTACTCAGCCTTAAAATGGAAGGAAATTCTGACACATCCTACAACCTCAGAGATGAACTCTGGGGACATTTTGTTAAGTGAAGTAAGCCAGACACAAAAAGGCAAATACTGTAGGATTCCACTTATCATTGCTCAGTCATGTTCGACTCTTTGCAACCCCATGGACTGCAGCACACCGAGTTTCCCTGTGCTTCACCATCTCCTGGAGTTTGTTCAAACTCATGTCCATTGAGTCAGATTTCACTTATATGAGGTATCTAATCAAACACACAAAAACAAAGTGGAATGGTAGTTGCCAGGAGCTGAGGGGTTATTGTTAATGAGCAAAGAGTCTCAGTTTTGCAAGATAATAACAGTTCTGGAGATGAGTTGCATAACAATGTGGCTATGTTTAACACTATTAACTCTACACTTAAAAATGGTTAAGATGGTAAATTTTAAGCTGTGTATTTTCTATTTAAAACTAAAAAAAAAAAAAAGATAAAAAGTGAGTACATAGCTTCAAAGAGAAACAAGTTTAATAAACTCGTGCTCTATAAATGATAGGGCAGTTACATAAAAAAATAAACTACATAAATTCTGTAGCTCTAATAGTTTCTTGCCACATCCCAAAGCACCATCTTGAAAGCCACCCACATAAAATGCCAAAGCACTCAGCAAGACTCAGTGCCCTGGAGTCCCACAACCCCTCCAAGCCCCTTCCCACCTCGGCTGGAGGATTCAAAGAAAAGGCCATTTCATCCACTTTTCCAGTTGAGTTTTATTCCAGAATGGTTTTACAAAGCTGATTTTAAACCCAGTACATCTCCACATGCGAACAGTTCCATCCCTCAGCCCAAAGCCCAGCGCCCTTAAGCAACTGCTCAGCTGTGAGTATGGCATCAGCTAGGCTTTCCAGGAGCCTAGAACAAAGTTTTGGAAGCCGATCAGCAGCTGGTCAGTGACTCAGCCAGCTCCCAGAACAGTCTGCGGCCCTGCGTTTGCTGTTATGTTTTCAGGAGTGTCTCTCACTCCCTGGCCCTGCTGCTATGCTCAGATACAAAATCCAGCAGCACAGGGAAGAGTGAGTGGTGCTCGGTACTGGAATAGCCACAAGAACAAGTCCTGTCTGGGCAAAAAATGCACAATGTGAGATGTGAGTTAAGTTTTATTTGGGTGCAAAATGAGGACTGCAGCCCAGGAGACAGCATTTCAGAGCTCTGATGTGAGCAGGTGAGTGGAGTCAGGTTATATAGGAGTTTTGAAACAAAGGGCAAGTGGTCCAAACATCAAAATATGATGCTAGTTAAAACCAGAAATCTCGGGTTGAGTTTAGTGCTTTTCTACGCATGGGAAGATGCAAGAGTCTGGGCTCAAGCTGAAACCATTCCTTTGATTTGCACCTCGGCTCTCTGGGGCCGGTATCCTGCTTCACATCCTGAGTGTTCTCAGGGCTCTCCTGCAGGGAGTGGCTAGTCTGATGACTGCTAGATGACAGGTACTCTTTTCAGCCGAGTTTCCTCAGGGTTCACCAGTTCACTTTTTAAGGGCTGCAATCTGCAATTGCTGGTGACTGTGACTTTCTTTGTTTACTGATAAGGCTGGAAATATTTCACTTCTCAGGGCCAAAGCCCTCAAATGGCCCCAGGGTGTGTTCAGGTGTTACTTGGAAGAACCTAACACTAATCCTTAAAGAAAACACAGCTCACAGAGCCTAACAACCCTGTGAGGTAGGTGGTACCCTTATTCCCATTTTACAGATGAGGGATCAGACTTAAGTGAAGTCACACACTTGCCTAGGTCTCAAAGCTATTAAGTGGTGAGCTAAGATGTGGCTCAGAGTTTCTGTGTGACTTGAGCTCTCAGGTACCCCAATACCACAAAAATAGTCCTTAGGGAAAAAGGACAGAGGGGTGGGAGATGAATCCTGACAGAGAACGTTTTTAGTAGTTTAGAGAAAACCCACCCACTCACCAAACTGCAAGTGGCTGGGGGTACTCACCCAAGTGCAGGCACAACTACACAGCTGTCAATGCCCAGTCTAACCCTGGCAGACCTGCCCTCTCCACCCCTAGAGACCTGTGGTCTTGCTCTCAATAAAGAAAGATCCCAGTGGGCAATTTTGCTGAGGGGTCCCAGAATTTAAACCGCTCTACTGTTTCTCAGACTTCTGCTTGAGGGCCTAGTGCTGGGTGGGCAGGAGGAACGCCTGCCTTGGGTCAAGATACACATGCCAGCCTCCACCCAGAGCTTATCTGCCTTCCCTCCTCCCAGAAGAGCACCCGGTGATTCCTGCCTGCAAGCAGGCGAGGACCCAGCTCCCCATGATCTGAGGTCTCTGTTGTTCCATTGCTGCCAGAGTTCCACTTCAGAAAGGGACAAATGGCCTTAGAGTGGCCTTAACTGTATAGCCTCAGGGCATATTTATTTTCTAGAAAGTGACTCTGGAGGAAGAGGTAGCTGGTGACAACAGGAAGAACACTTTGCCCCAGGTCACTGGGTGGAGATAAGGGAACTCTGGAATATTGACACCCCCACCTACCACCACAAGGAGGGAGACCTGATCCCTTTAGAGAACACAGCATGAGGGTGGGGGCGGCCTGATGCCATCTGTTGGCGCATTCCCTACTTCTGCTGGGTTCTAGCCCACCTGCCATTTTCACGGCGTCCATAAAGTGCCATTAGCAAAACCACAGGAGCTGGAGAGGAAGGGCTGACAACAGCCCTGGAGAGGAGAGGGCTGTGCTGTGGGCAGGCCGTCCGACACTGCAGACCCTGGGGGCAGCCAAGCGTCCTGCCCCAGGCGCTCTCCCGGGCCCCACCCCCAGGGGAGCGTCTCCTCCCTCACTCCCTTCGGCCCGGCACCTCCTCCGTGTCTCCGCTGGTGCCCTGGGCCGGGTCCTCCGGCCAGTACTGGTCCTCCATGTACTGCTCCATGTCCGTGCTGCTGTCGGGCTCTCTGTCCTCAGGGGGCACCCGGAGGCTGCTGGCCACCCGCTGCTCCCACGGCACCTCCACCAGCCGGTAGAGCTCCATGGCTGTCAGGGCGTCCTCTACTGACGAGTGCCCGTGCTGGCCCACCTGCGGACGAGAGCCCAGTGTCACTGCCCGCGGTCCTGGGGGAAGTCAGGCGCCCCGGGCTCTGGCTCCAGGCCCAGGGATGTGTACTCTCAGAACACGGGTGCACAGCCTGGTTCAGTGAGAAGGACACGGGTCCCAGGCATACAAAAGAGGGCTGGAACGCCAGCGGTATCACAAGCCATCTCTTTCGCTTATTTCCTTAAATATAAAAACTGGTTTAAAAATCCTGGATTCTGGGCTTTCCAGGTGGCTCAGTGGTAAAGAATCTGCCTGCCAATGCAGGAGACATGGGTTCATTCCCTAGTCCAGGAAGACCCCACAGGCCGCGGGCTTCACCCACGCCCTGCAACAAGAGAAATCACTGCACTGAGAAGCCCGAGCGCCGCAACCAGAGAGCAGCCTCCACTCATCGCGACTGGAGAAGGTCGGCAGGAAGCAATGAAGATCTACTCGACGCAGTCATATGGAAAAAACAAACACATTAAACCCAATTCAAAGGCTTGCAGAGCAGATGGAATAATGAAGGTGAAACACAGGACGACCAAGAGTAACCAGGTACCCCTGACCACTCCTGGTTGTAAGAGATGGAATTCTACATGTGAACGAGAGGACAGAAGCAGGAACTGGGTGGGAGATGGATCTAAAGAGAGCAGCCTGGGAGCAAGTGGCTGCCGGTCACAACCCACTGGAGAGGAGGAGGGTGGAGAGAAAACACCCAGGGTTATGTGTACACCCGGAGTCCCTGTACCAGGCTGGGGAAGCGGCAGGCCCCGCACTGCCTGCCCAGGCCCCTGCTCCCTCCTCCCGCTCCCCTCCAGCCCCACACACCTGGATCTTCTTGTGCAGCAGCTGCAGGGCCAGGTCCTTAAGAGAGATACGATTCCGGACGTGGAGCCCTGGCTGGCTGAGGAGGTTGGGGACGAAAGTGGTATCCCGGGTCTGGCCTCGAGGGTGGATGTACTTGAGGGCCTGGAAATCATTGTGCAGGGCATGGCCCACCACCACCTTGCCCTTCAGGAGCTTGAGGATCTGTGAACAGAGGAGGAATCAGGAAGGGCCACATCCTGACACCCTGAGCAGTGGTCCAGGGATCCCTGTGGGGGGAGGCAGCGTAGACAGGGGTGACCACGGGCCCCACAGTTAATCAGGCTGCTCAAAGTTTGAATGCAGACCCTTGACTCACTACTCACTCACCAGGGGCCTGTTTAAGCTTCCCCCACACCTGCAAAATGGGAAAGGTGGCAACCGCATTGGTGGGGTGGCTGTGAGCACTAAGGAGCTCTTAGATGGGTAGGTTATCCCAGAAAAGCATATTTCCTCCTGGTCCAGCCTCTTCTCAGCCTGGAAGACTTAGCCACCCCCAACCCCCTCCTGCCCACTTCCACCCCCAACTTCCACCAGCTCCTCTCACGGCAGGTCTCAGCTTTAAACATCGGGAGGCCACCCCGGCTGCCACCAGGACCCCTGCTGTTCTCTCCTTTGGGGGATTAACCATGTTGTCTAAGTACACGTTCAGCTCCGCATAGCCTGTTCAGCTGCCCCTCAATGTAAGCTCATTGTAAAATGCAGGGACATGTGTGCCTAGACTAGCTAGTGACAACTCAGCTCACAGGAGGGGGTCCAGGGGGACGTGCCAGGTGAAGTCACAGAACTGTGCCAGGCACTGGAGACACGCAACCAAGGACAGCTCTTTCAGCACTAACACTGCAGTCCTTGTCTTCTAGATTCTGTCCCTTTGCCCCTCTGCCGTGCAGGACTCCTGCCTCTCACCCTCGGAACCTGCTCTCTGGCTCAGCTCAGACCATCTGCACAGGGTGAGTCTCTTTCCTGCCTTCCAAGGGAAGCCAAATCCAGGGCCACGGGCCTGCAAACCCCTTGAGCCCTCTTCCCTGGGCTTGCATCTCCTTATCATCTGCTGCCAGCCTCCCACAGCCACCTCTACTGGCGATGCATGGTTTATCACTAAACTCAGCTTTCATAGCATATGGATAAGGCACATTTAGACTTCAGTGGTAGGGATGGGCCACCACCCCACACACATACACACAAGCCACATGGTGGGAAGGGACCCAGCAGACCCCATTCATACTGGCTCAGAGTGTGGGCCTATCCAGCGCGGGCCTGCTCTTGGCAGGCCAAGAGACATCCCTAGGAGCTGGGGGTCACCACCTGTCTGCCTTCCTGCTGCCTCTATTCCTAATCAGCTCACCTGAAACATCCTTTTAAAAGAAATGCTTACACTGTATCTGCTGTGAAAAAGGAAGACACAAGATGACTTGTATCAATATTCCCTAAATGTACCTCATCCCAAGAATAAACCAGAAATGTTAAGTATAGCTTTGCTATAATGCTTAGTTTAAAAGTGCAGAATGGTCCAACCTGGTTGATGTGACTTGAGAATAATGCAAATGTTGCCCTTGATAAACACTGAGTGAATGCAGTAACCATACCCAGTTTAGCAGAGCCACGGGGGAATCACAAAGTGCCCACACCTCAGAAGTCTACCAGCCGGCTTAGATCACCTGCATGCTTCCCACACCTAGCTTCCCACTTCCTAACTTCAGGTAACACCCTTAACTGTTCCACCACAGCACAAGCCACCATCCTCTCGACAGCTACTTCCCTGAGTGCTCCAGGTCTTATCAAGGCAAGTTCAGTTCAGTCACTAAGTTGTGTCTGGGTCTTTTCAAGGCAAGTTCAGTTCAGTTCAGCCGCCAAGTCAGGTCCGACTCCTGGCGACCCCAGGGACTGCAGCACATTAGGATTCCCTGTCCTTCACTATCTTCCAGAGTTTGCTCACAAAGCACCATATCAGTAAATTTATACTTTCCTTAACCACTGAACCTGTGCAAAACTGTGCTTCCACTGTTATTAGGTTTCTATCTTTTTATCTGGGGGGTCATTGATAAAGTTTAAGTGTTGTGTCTCTAACCCCATTTTCCCCATCAGCTCTAGGGTATTTATCATGCAGGTCTGTACAGCATGATGGTTTTTAGAAACACACATCAGTTCCCTCCCAAGACCTAGAGACTTGCAGGATCAGAATCTCTACAGAGAGGATCTGGAACAATAATCCAAGATTGTTAATAAGGATTTAGGTACATTTCCTATGCTCAAGGATGTTTGGGAGTTCCTGGCATGTTAGTGTGGTCCCAACCACAAATTAATTTTCCTCAAAGCAATGAGTCCCTTGGACAGCAAGGAGATCAAACCACCCAATCCTAAAGGAAATCAACCCTGAATATTCATTGGAAGACTGATGCTAATGCTGAAGCTCCAATACTTTAGCCACCTGATGGGAAGAGCTGACTCACTGGAAAAGATCCTGATGCTGGAAAAGATGGAAGGCAGGAGGAGAAGGGGATGACAGAGGATGAGATGGCTGGATGGTGTCACCAACTCAATGGACATGAGTTGAAGGACAGGGAAGTCTGGCATGCTGCAGTCCATGGGGCCACAGAGTGGGAATATGACTTAGAGACTGAACAACAAAGCAATGAAAAACTAACATTAAAAAATACCAAAATATTAACACCTGGAGGTGACAGCACTATGGCCCTTACACATTTTATGCAGACACGTAGTACTTTTATAACAGAAGAAGAAAATGTGGAATGTAAGCTGTTTCCCATCTTGTGGGAAAGGCACAGCCTTTCCACACACACCACCACGTGGGACGGCCAGCAATCGCTCCATGCAGGTAAGGCAGGATTTCTACTCACCCTTTCCTATGGAGAAGAAACCCACTGTTTGAAGAAGCTTAGTAAGGTTCCCAAGGTCTCTCTGCTTCCAGTGGCTACGTGTTAACTCATACCCGGGTTCAGCCCCCACCCTGCCCTCACCTCTTTCTGGGCCACCTGGAAGGGGATGGCTTTGCGCATGTGCTGCCGGGTGATGCCGCTCCAGCGCGTGCGGTAGTCCACGATGGGCATCTCAGGCCGGACGTACTTGTCGTAGAGGACCTCGCCGTGGTAACTCACCACAGAGCAGCGGGCCAGCTCGCTCACCCGCCCTCGGGGTCCCGTGCCCACCATCTCGCAGTCGATGGCCACACACTTGCTGGGCAAGGGGCCCGCAGAGTCCCTAGGGGCTGGCTTTCTGTTGCACCCAGCACCTCCAGATTCAGCCCGCGGACGCTGCCTGGCACTGCTGGCCGCTTCTGTGCCTGGCGGGGCCCCGGGCAGCATAGGCAGAGGGGAGGATCCTGACTCCTGGAGTGGGCTCAGCAGCCCCTGCTCCTGCAGCAAGGCTTTTCGGGCCATGAAGCGCTGGTGCTGTCGGCTCTTCCTCTTGTGCTTCCTCCGAAGCACATCCTTGGCATTTGGGCTGGCCAGGGAAGGGCTTGGGCACTGCACTGACTCAGGAGCTTCTTGGGGTACCATCCCCATCTGTGCACCGCTCAGGGCCAGGGAGGCCTGGGAGGTGATCTGCAAACAGGGCAGCAGCCTGGGAGAGAAACAGGGCAGAGGGGTGGGGTGAGGAAAAGTCCTGGCCAGCCCTGCCCCCAAAACCCGCTCCCTTCAGCCAGTACGTAACTGCTGTAAAGTGTCTCAAGATCCCAGACAAAGCCAAGGACCTGTTTTAATGATAACTGCACTCACAGGGTAAATATCACCTGCAAAATCACTGTCTTAAGTACTTTACATGGAATCAATCTTTCCCACAACTCAAAAAGGTATTATTATCCCCATATTATAGGTGCAAAAAGTGAGACATCAAGGCTTAGTAATTCATCCAATTAATAAACAGACAAAGGCTGATGTGAACCCAGAACCTAGGCTTTCTAATTCCATGCCATAGCCTACCTCCAACACTGTTAGCTTAAACTAAAAATTATGAAAAACTTTTAGAGAGGTGTAAGAGAAAATAAACCAAATGAGAAAATAAAGATTACAGAGATGCTACATATATACGAAATCCCATTTTGGATAAACAAACAGAAGTTTTATGCAATGTAAAGGTAGAACCTTTTCTACCCACAGTAGAACCTAGAGAAACTATTTCACAGGAAGCCCACAACAGTTGCATTTTTGGTGTTAACCAAAATGACTTATCTATCATATGACTTTCTAATTCACTCGTCATAACACTGTCTACAAACATTTAACATAGTTGGACTTGTAGTTTAATCAGGGAGGCCTACAGGCATAGGTGTGTGCTGGTAAACCAGCTCAAATCTAAAAAGGAGAAACAGAAGAAGGGCTGTAGACTTCTGTGGTACCTCCTCCAAGCTCTCCATGCCTGAATGCTGGTTGACAGGAGATGCTGTCACACACCATGGTCACAGGAAATAGGTGTTTGCTCATGTGGGTTTACAAACTCCATGCAGTAAGACTGGCATCTTCCCAGTCATCAAGCATGTAGCTTGGGAAGCCTCATCTCATTTGCTGTGCTAAGTCATAAGTCAGCTGGTAGATTTTGAATAGACCAGAAAACCAGCGCTTTGAAGTAGTCAGAGCAGGGACTAACTCAACTCAGAATAAGTACCTAACCAATTCAGGTTCTTTGCATGTAAACCCACTCTTCCCTTGTGAATAGGAAATGGTAAAATCCATGCATATTTTTTTTAATTATTATTATTTTAAAAGTTACTGGAGTATAACTGATTTACAATGTTATTAATTTCAGCTGTATAACAAAGTGATCAGTTATACACACACACACAAATATTCCTTTTCATGTGCTTTTCCATTATGATTTATCACAGGATATTGAATATAGTTCCCTGTGCTATACAGGGGGCTTCCCAGTGGGTCATTGATTAAAAAAAAAAAAAAATCCACTTGCAATGCAGGAGGCAAGAGTTCTATCCCTTGGTCGTGAAGATCCCCTGGAGGAGGGCATGGCAACCCACTCCAGTATTATTGCCAGGAAAATCCCATGGACAGAGGAACCTGGCATGCTGTAGTCCATGGGGTCACAAAGAGTTGGACATGACTGAGCATCTGAGCAGCAGCAGCAGCAGTGCTATCTATATTTGCTTATCCATCCTATATGTAATAATTTGCATTTGCTAATCCCAAACTCCCAATACTTCCCTCCCCACCCCATTATTTCAGTCTCCTGGTTCATTCATCCGTCTTTCATCTAGACTGTATACTTTGATGTAGCCTTTAAAATCTTTATAGGTGACCAATTTTAGTTGCAACTGAATTCATGAAAATGCTGTTTCCTAGTACATCTGATTAAAACTGAGCTACTTATTCTTAACTCCTGAATCAACTATTCTTCATAGTATCAAAGGGATTTTCTGTGGAGTCAGCACAGTGTCATATCCTAGGCTTTCCACTGGTTAGTATATATTTGTATTGTGGCCAAATCCCCATTATGCTACATATTTACATTTANTACTTATTCTTAACTCCTGAATCAACTATTCTTCATAGTATCAAAGGGATTTTCTGTGGAGTCAGCACAGTGTCATATCCTAGGCTTTCCACTGGTTAGTATATATTTGTATTGTGGCCAAATCCCCATTACGCTACATATTTACATTTATTATATGTATATATTATAAATTCCCTGCATACACCCACACACACACATAAATATATGAAAGGACCCATGACTGTCATCAGGCCAGGTATTTAAAAAGCAGAAGCGCTAAGTTAGAGAAGGCCTGGCAGTGGAGGAAACACTTTGAAGGGTTTCAGAAAGGTCTACCAGTCAGCCCAGGAAGGGAAGGGCATGCAGACAGAAAAAAACATGGACACAAAGTCCAAGACAGCCCAGGAAGGGAAGGGCATGCAGACAGAAAAAAACATGGACACAAAGTCCAAGAGGCAGGACAGATTCATGGTGGGAAAGCAAGGATTTGGGTGCAGCAACTGGGAAGAAAGGAGGTAGGGGCAAGGAGGCGGGGACAGTAAGAGAGAACTGTCCCTGGAGAAAAGTCAAAGTTGGGGCTTCACCCAAAGGTGGGTGGGAACCATCAATCTCCAGAGTTTTAGGGAGAATGGGACAGGATCACAACTGCCTTAAAGGAAGAGACCTGGAGAAAGAACATAGGAGTCTATGCAAGGGCANGAACTGTCCCTGGAGAAAAGTCAAAGTTGGGGCTTCACCCAAAGGTGGGTGGGAACCATCAATCTCCAGAGTTTTAGGGAGAATGGGACAGGATCACAACTGCCTTAAAGGAAGAGACCTGGAGAAAGAACATAGGAGTCTGTGCAAGGACAGCAGAGATTAAGAGAAATGGGAGGAGAGATGAACTACATTCGATGATGCCTGGGCCAGAGGGGAGTCACCGTGACCCATCCTCCCTCTGCTTCCTGATCTCTTCCCCATAGAACCCTACTCCTTTATAAAGGGGCTCTCAACTATAATCACCTTCTTCATATTCACAAGTCACCTACTGAGGCTGATAGATACAGAAACTCAACTTGCCTTGGCCCAGTAATAGGGAGAATGAGGTCTAAGAAGACAGAGACTCGCTAATAACTGCCTTCTGTAGGGGAGGGGGGACCTTGTCCTTCTCTGAGATGACTAAGGACCCTGCAAGGTCAGGAACCAAGGCCTGGGTTAGGCTCGATGGCCTCCCGGCAACCCACTCCAGTATCCTTGCCTGAGAAATCCCATGGACAGAGGAGCCTGGAGGTCCGTGGGGTTGCAGAGTCGCATGGAGGAGGGGAAAAGAAAAGGTCTCAGGGGCTCTTTGTTCCAAGAAATGAAAGCAGTCCTCTTCTACATGTCCTGACTTAGCTGACACATCAGAACCAACAATTAATCATCAAGGGCACAAAATCCTCATCCTGGGCTGCCACATGGAGCTCAGTGAAGCTAGGGAGAAGCTTCATTCAAACAACAAATGTTTCAGTGAAGCAAACAAATCTCTCTCCCCACCAGAACCAACATCTGAATCAGCAGCAAAGGAACGGCAAAGTCAGAATCGCCAGTGGCCTCAGGGCCAGCAACTTGCTGGCTATCAGGAAGATGGGCAGTCTAGACCCTGCTCTGGCACTAAAGAGCTGGATGAACAGGACCAAGACACTGTCTCCTAACTCAGGGGTCCCCAACCTCTGGGCCACAGACCAAGTACCTCCTGTCAGATCAGCAGCCCCATTAGATTAGAAAGAACCATAAGGCACTTGAATCATCCAGAAACCATCCACCCTGCCTTCCCAGGCCATGGGAAAATTTGTCTTCCAAACCGGTCCCTGGTGCCAAAGTTGGAGACGGCTGACCTAACTTAAAACTAGGGTTTATTAAACCCAGCGTCGAACTAGATTAGGAACCAAAAGGCAGTTCATTATCAGAAACAATTAAGACGTCTGTTTAAAAAGTCTGATCTCCAGGCCTACCCCCACACCTTCTTAACTGCCATTTGGGGAAAAGGGCCCTCGAATCTGTATTTCAGACTGCGCGGCCCCGCCCCCCGCAACAGGACACTAATAATCGCCGGAATTTGAGAAAAGCCGGCTCGATGAGATCCCCTGTGCTGCTGAAAAGTTAAAATGAGGCAAGAAAGTCCGAGGAGAGCCTGCTCAGTCTCCCCCGGCCGCCGGCGTTCCGGGGAGTGACGTGCTGGAGGCCCAGCCTCACCACGGAAGGACTGAGGCACTGGTCACTCAGGGGTCGCGGCTGCCCGGCCATCGCCCACCAGGCCCGGCCCCACTGCCCAGCGCCGCCCACTCAGACCCGAGACCCCAGAGCAGGGCGCGATGCCGGCCAAGAGGCGCCCCGGGCCGGGCCTGCACTCCCGGGGCCCCGGGAGCGGAGCCGGCCCGGCCGGGAGTCCCCGGCCACAAGTCGGGGGCGGACACACCTCGCGGGGCCCCTCCGCGGCCTGGACATGTCGCGCCAGCCCGCCCCACCCCGAGATCCCCGGCAGGGTCCCTGAGATCACCTGAAAGCCCCACGAGTTCCCTGACGCCAGCACGTGGCGTCCAGGCAGCCTGCAGCCGCTACACGCCCGGGCAAGCCCGCTGCGGCCGCCCGCCTACTGGCTAGCTGGACCGCAGCTCCCGCCTAAGGCCTCTTCTGATTGGTCGGAAGCCTGGCTCGCTGCCGATTGGCACTGGGAGCATAAGGGGCGGGGACTCCCAGAGGGGCGTGGTTTGTGCCCAGGCGGGCCTCGCCCGCGGAAAATTTTAAAGCAGACTGGAGGGAACTGTGGCCTTTTTTCTCGCCAGGGTCCGCACCCACTTACGTCCCCAGGTTCCAATTCATCCCTCTCCCTGGGTGAGAATGTGGACTCTTATGAGCTCCGTGCCACTAAAAGCAGGATGACTTACTGTGTACACACCCACATTTGGAAAATGTGGCCCCTACCTCCTCCAGTGTTGAGGAGACTGGGTGAAATAGTAATACACCTGATAAGCACTAAAGAAAGATTTTTTTTAATTAGGATTGCTTCTTCGGTGCAATGTTTTTCATTGATCCGTTTGCAGTGCTTTATTCATAAGCAATACGTTTCTGCCATGGGCCCCGCAATGGGATACACAGATAGAATAAGCTTCGTTGGTGGAGATTCTAGTTGCTCTCAGTTCGGTACTGTAACAGAAGTTAACAGCTAACTTACTGCAACGTGAATAATAAAAACAATAATAAAGAGCTTGCATTTATTATTGAGCATTAACAATATGCCAGGCAAAACATCCATTTAGTCTGACGAACTCTTTGAGATATTATCTCTGTTTCACAATTAAGGAGATTGACTTTTAAAGAAATTAAGGAAAAACAGCTCGAATCCAAACCAAGACCCTTACCTAAGAAGTCAGTTTCCTTCTAGCTCCATTTTGCAAGCAGCAGTGCCATCGCAAGGTAACCAGGGGCTCAGGGGTATCTGGGCCTATTTCTGACCAGAATACAGATTTAAGGAAAGCAGGACAAAGGATAAGGCCGCTAGAGAGATAAGCATTCCTATTCAGATTTCTGACGGTTTGCGGGAGCTGGATTGAATTTCAGCCAGAGCTGGTTCACCAGCAGATCTACATTTGAAGGAGCTCACTCTGGCTGCAGTATGAGAGGAATGGACCGTGCCTGGAGAAAGAGGAGTGGGAGCAGGTGACTGTGGACGCTACGGCAGGATAAGATCCCAGTGGCCAGAATGGTGCATGTGTGCGTGCCTGCTCAGTTGTGTTTGACCCTTTGCAACCCCGTAGACTGTAACCCCACCAGCTCTTCTGTCCACGAGGTTTCCCAGGCAAGAATACTGGAGTGGGTTGCCATTTCCTTCTCCAGAGAGCTTCGCGACACAGGGATCAAACCTCCATCTCTTGTGTCTCCTGCCTTGGGAGGCAGATTCTTTACCACTGCACCATGTGGGAAGACCAACCAGAGTGCTAGGTAGGGAGGATAAAGAGCTTGGGACAGACTCCTGAGCTCTTTAGGAGGCAACGTTGAGAGGACAGACGGAGAAGGGAAGGAATGCAGAGCAGCTGTTCTCAGACAAGGTGACTTTGTCAGAGGCAACTCTGGGGACAGGAAGGGTTTTAAGAGAGTCAGTTACCAGATCCTCGACTCCCATGGGACTAGACCTGGGAATGGAACTGGAGTCTTTAAAGTCCAGCTTTCCTCTCCCCTTGTATAACCGGCTGTCTCCCACTTCACAAAGGAAAGTCACAGACACACGCCCAGTCTAAACTTTGCTCTGCAACATTACCCTAGGAAATAAAGGAGTCTCCCAATTCTGAATATGAATTGGGTTTCCCAGGTGGCTCAGCAGTAAGGAATCATCTGCCAAGCAGAAGACATGGGTTCTATCCCTGGGTCAGGAAGATCCCTGGAGAGAGAAATGGCAACCCACTTCTGTATTCTTGCTGGGAATCTTACAGATAGAGGAGTCTGGTAGGCTACATGGGATCACAAGAGAGCTGGACACAACTTAGCAACTAAACAGCAACAACAATGGGTTATTATCCAGGACTGGCAAGAAACCCTTCTACAAGTCTGTTGGTTTCCGATTGTTTGCTTTCGCTATGATCCAAGGAGGATTTAATCATGTTGTCAGCTAATAGGTCATTAAAAACATTGTTTTGAGGCTGGATAATTATCAGGAATCAAAAGAATTGAGAGACATTGCTAGGAAAACTTCCTTCCACTTCCGTCTTTTATCTGAACAATGTTTATTAGTGCTTACATCCATAAAAACAAAACGGAAGGCAACTCTTTCTCATTCTTGCAAAAAGTATATTCATCCCTGGATTTACAAATTTGATGGAAAAAATAACTGGTTCAATCTATCTCCTAAAGGGACACATTTCCAATGGCATTTCTAGTGAAAATTTACTTTTTATGTTTAAAGATTATTGCTCGGACAATGATATGCTGTGTATTTATCATTTGCTCATTTGCAATACAAATAATTGCAACAATATATCAATCTGGAAGGAAAAAATATAACACTGAGACCCTATGGGTCACAAGACAGAAAAAAAGAATCACACTTGGAACCTTTATGGGTCACAAGACATTTTTCTAGTGTTAACAAGTTCAAATGGATGTACAATTTTGCGGCAGTAAAATGTGATCAGGTTCTCCAGAAAATATTACCAAACATGAAAATAGATGATGCTAGGATAAAACGCCATAGCAGAAGGTGAATGGAAATATAAATCGAAGAAGAAAAAGAATGTTGCACATAAATAAAAAACAAACCCAGATTAAGGAGAAACTATTTGAAAGGATTAGTAGGGTGGATGATTGGGAGGAGAGATTTATTGCAATAAAGAAAATGCTCTGCTAATTCTTAAGAGTTAGGCAAAAAGAGTTTCCTTTTATAGGGAGGAGAAAACAGGGCCAGAAAGAATACATTGTGGAAGCAAGAGTGACTAGATCCTTTTATATCAGTAGATATTAGATTTGGAGATTGTTTTACCCCACTCTTGCTACTGCTAAGTCACTCCAGTCATGTCTGACTCTGTGCAACCCCACAGATGGCAGCCACCAGGCTCCCCTGTTCCTGGGATTCTCAAGGCAAGAACTGGAGTGGGTTGCCATTTCCTTCTCCAGTGCATGAAAGTGAAAAGTGAAAGTGAAGTCGCTCAGTTGTGTCTGACTCTTAGTGACCCCATGGACTGCAGCCTACCAGGCTCCTCTGTCCATGGGATTTTCCAGGCAAGAGTACTGGCAGTCCAGTACTGGCAATCCACTATTGCCATTGCCTTCTCTGTTTTACCCTGAGGCCAGCCTATTCTCTGGAGGGATCCAGAGGGATTATAAACTGGCTCTGGGTGGGCCAAAGTTCAAGGGACCTGAGGGAAGAAAAGAAGCTTAACCAATGTTTGGTTATAAGCGTTTTATTCCAATTGATCCATAGGTCCAACAGTTTAGTTAATCATCAGTGAGGCAAAGAAGAGCAATTTGGAGTGGTGGTGCCAGGACTCAATCCAGGAGTCTTACTGCAGTCATATGGGGCACCGTATTTCTTTGCAGTAACTATATTCTGGAACACAAAAGGATAGGGGAAAATTTCTTCACCATTGATGTTTTCCAGGAGCACAGGGCTCAGATAAAATTTAACATTGTCAGTAAGAGCTTTTTTCATGTATTTTAAAAAATGGTTAATGTTGGTATCAAACTGCTATGATATATATAACAGTGTGAAACAAATCTTTAAAATGTTTTAAAGACTTTTTTTAAACATAGATCATTTGAAAATTCTTATTAAATTTGTTACAATATTGCTTCTGTTGTTTATGTTCTGGTTTTTTGGCCACTAGGCATGTGGGATTTTAGCTCGCCAGCCAGGGATCAGACCCAAACCTCCTGCATGGGAAGACTACGTCTTAACCACTGGACCTCCAGGGAAGTCCCTGTTGTTCAGTCTCTCAGTCACATCCAACTTTTCGGGACTCCATGGAAGCAGGCCAGGCTTCCCTGTCTTCCACTATCTCTTGGAGTTTGCTCAAACTCATATCCATTGAGTCGGTGATACTATCCAACCATCTCATCCTCTACCTCCTTCTCCTTTTGCGTTTAATCTTTCCCAGCATCAGGGTATTTTCCCATGAGTCGGCTCTTCACATCAGATGGCCAAAATGTTGAAGCTTCAGTTTCAGCATCACTCCTTCCAACAAATACAGACACATTAAAAAAAAAAAAGTCAATATTTCCAATATATCTTTTATAACTACCAAGGGTTATGACAAAACATTATCAAGCAAACAAGTTGGAAGTCCACAAGTATACAACATGGATGGCCCAACACTGGCATATCTTGTCTGTGAACTCCAAACTTTAGGGCCCTCACCCTCCCATTCCTTAAAAGAAACTACCTCCTCCTTCCACAAAGAGTGGGGCTCCCCTATAACAGACCCCTTTGAACTGGGCTTGATGAGGGAAAGCCCATGATCCAAGTCCTGCCCTTTCTCCCTCTACCTTGTCAATCAAGCAGCACTTGAGACGTATGACTTGACTTGTGTTTTGCCCTTACAAACCATCAAGCCAAACTCTCGAAGCAACATTCTGCCTTCCTTGCATGCCTATTTTTAAGATTTTTTTTTTCTTTTTTTAATGTGGACCATCTTTAGAGTCTTTATTGAATTTGTTACAACACTGCTTCCATTTTATGGTTTAGTTTTTTGGCTGCAAGACATTGGGGATCTCAGTTCCCCGACCACGGACTGAACCCACACCCACCTGCATTGGAAGGCAAAGTCTTAATCACTGGACCACCAGGGAAATCCCTCATGCCTGTTGTGAGGACTATCTGGGATGCTATGGGGATTCCCATGTGGCTGGACCTGGTGCAGACAGGAGGGTGGGTGTCCATCCAGCCATCGTTTGCAGGAGTGGTTCTCTAAGGGTGGTCCTCAACCAGCAGCCTAGGCATCGCCTGGAAACAGGCTGGACCCACTGACTTAGAAATTCAGGGGCGGGTGAGGCCTAGGCGGTCTGTGTTTTAACAACCTGATTAACAGCTTCCTGATGCATCCTCAAGTTTAAAATCCGATGTGTTAGAGGGTATGAAGCTGGCACGACTCCGGGAGCCAATGTAAGTAACTTACTCATTTTATTCAAGCACAGTCCTGCTCTACTAGCATTCTTGATCCAACAGTGACTTAGGACCCATCTGTGGTACCTTTATATCTTCCCCTGATTTCAGACGCGCGCAGCAGTAAGCGGCAGCAAGTGGTAGCTGGAAGCAAGGTCTTTAGTTTTCCAGACTGGGAGTCCTAACCACCGGACCACAGGAGCCAGCAGTTAGGGCTAAGGTCCTTAGTCATGCCTGTCTACTCAAGAATGAATTCAGGCAAGGAGACAGAAGGTAAAGAGTAAAGTAAAAAGTTTATTGAAAAGAAAAGTACATGTGGAAAGACACCTGGGCAAGCTCGGAGAGACAGCCGCACCTTTGAAGTCTGAAGCTTTTATAAACAAGGGGACAATTTTCTAGGTCTTTGCCTTCCCTCAGGCCAATCATCTTGCTTTGTACCACCCGCTACACTCCAGTTAATTTGTCTCAGGACCCTCCCCTGGGGTGCGCAAGCACACCTTACTAAGATGGATCTCAAAGTGAAGGCTTCTGGGAGGAGCAAGACTCATCATGGCCTGGAATTATCCTCTGACTTTTGACTCCAAGGAACCTTTCTGCCCGGGTGTAGTATTTCCTTTATCCTTTACTCAGAGTTTTGCCTCTCTTTATCCTTGCCACGATTATTCCCTTGAGGTGTTTACAAGAGACAAGGGCTGGCTATTTACAGTTTCTGTTGCTACTTCCATTTCCAAGAGCAAACAGGGAGCTGATTGTAAATTCCTCTACTGGAGCCCACCTATCTCAGGAAATGCAAAGAGGAGGCTGGCTGATTCGGAATTTCCCAACCTGGAGGCCATCTATCTCCTGCCTCACCCCCAACTCCTGAGAGTTTCCAGTATTTTTAGAACCGCGCGGCAAGTCTCAGGCGACTGATTTTTCATTCATTCATTGATCTTTGGCAGTGCTGCGTCTTTGCTGCTGTGAGGGCCTTCCTCTACTTGCAGCAAGCGGGGGCTGCTCTCTAGCTAAGGTGCACGGGCTTCTTGTGGCAGTGGCTTCCCTCGTGGGAAGCACAGGCTCTAAGGTGCGGGCTTCAGTAGTTGCGGCTCTCGGCTCTCGGGCTCTCGAGCACAGACTCAGTAGTTGTGGTACGGGGCTCAGTTGTTCCATGGCATGTGGGATCTTTCAGAATCGGAGATCGAACCTCTGTCTCCTGCGTTGGCAGGCGGATTCTTTACCACTGAGCCCCCAGGGAAGCCCCACATGACTGATTTTTAATAGAAAACTGGCAAGATTTGATCCAGGGGAATTTTATTCTCCACCATTAGTTTTTCCATTCTAGACTACATTTTATTCACTTAGAAAATTCATCTGTAATTATTCCTCGGTTTTGGCTGAACATTGGAATTGTCTGCGGAGTTTTAAAAAATGTTGACACTTGGGTGACACCCCCAAGATTCCGACGTGACTAGCCCGCAATGTGAACTGAATTTTGGAGGTTTTTTAAAGGTCACCAGGTGGTTCTAGTTTGCAGCCAAGACTGAGAATGGGCGCTAAAGCGCAGATACCTGAAGGACCCAGCAGAGGGCGCTGCCTCCCTGCTCATCCTTGGAAACGCGCGTGCTCATCGGGCTGCTGCTGCTAAGTCACTCCAGTCGTGTCCGACTCTCTGCGACCCCATAGACGGTAGCCCACGAGGCTTCGCCGTCCCTGGGATTCTCCAGGCAAGAACGCTGGAGTGGGTTGCCATTTCCTTCTCCAATGCATGAAAGTGAAAAGTGAAAGTGAAAGTGAAGTCGTGTCCGTCTCTTTGCGACCCCATGGACTGCAGCCTTCCAGGCTTCTCCGTCCATGGGATTTTCCAGGCAAGAGTACGGGCGTGGGTTGCCATTACCTTCTCCGGCTCATCGGGCTGCTAGCTATAAAAAAACCCGGGCGATGCAGTTTAGGTAAGGGAACCAGATACCTGATCCTTGGATCAAGAACCATTTTGTGTTCTGAGACTCCTAGAAAGTTACCTTAAGTAAGAAGCTCTCTGTTTTCCTGAGTATCTTAGAGGTAAGTCAGACAACCTAAGTCTTGGTTTCTGCATTTTTAAAACGGGAAATTATGGGAAGGGGAAGGGGAGGTGGGAGACTTTGTCTACAGTAATTCTTTAGATATATATTGAGCCTCCTGAAGTGGGCAAAATACTGATCTGGGGGGAAGGATAAACATTTAAATGGGATCCCTGGGTTGGGAAGATCCCCTGGAGAAGCAAATGGCAACCCACTCCAGTATTCTTGCCTGGGAAATCCCATGGACAGAGGAGCCTGGTGGGTTACAGTCCTTGGGGTCACAAAGAGTCAGATGCGACTTACACTTTCAACACATGGCGGATCTCATTTGTTCCTAGTTCAAGGAAAGGGACCTGTGGGTACCCTCAGATACCAGAAGAGAAAAACTATCAAAGAGGCAAAGAAACTACTGTTGAGTATTTTATATGTGCCGTTATATATTATGACACCTCTCTTGATTAATTATCGTAACATCGAATGGTGGATATGATCAGTTCCATTTTATAATTAAGGCACCTGAGGCTCATAGATGTGAAGTCACACATCTCTTTGATGCCTCAGAGTCACAAAGTCACTAAGTGATGCATCCAGGCTTGGAAATGGGGTGTGTGTGACTTGGAAGCCAGGCATCCCCACCCACCCCCCTAGGAAGTGCCTCGCTCCCTCTGTTTTGCACCTTGTCCCGTAGCAACAGCAGCACTCTTGTCCATCTCTCAAATCAGGAAAGCGCCCGTCACCCACCCTGCCAGATGTTTGTTTCACAGAGACAGGATCTCTCTCCTATCTGTCTCCATAGCAGCCCTGGATACTGAAGACTGCCTGGGAGAGATTTGATCCCCTTCCTCTCCCGGTTCTCCACTTCTGCCCCCTTTACCCAGTCCAGCCCCCTTTCCTCCAGTGAAGGACATGCACCTGCTGAGGGACAACAATTTGCAGCCTTCCCAAGTGTGAGTGAGATTTCTAATAGGACTGGCTGCCCACCTGCTTCAGGCAGGATTGGAATAAAGAGAATTTAAGAGGCAGGAAATGGGCACTAGGAGAGCCAGTTCAAAGGAGCTGAGACAGTGACCACAGCAACCTCTGGATGTACGTTAAGGGCTAATTGGTTCAGAGAGGTCAAGTGCCTGGCCAAAGGTCACACAGCTGGCATGTGGCAGAGGCAAATGTGAGCTCAGCAGTGTTTGCAATTTCAGGGTTCCCTAAAGATGCTTTTGAACTGTGGTGTTGGAGAAGACTCTTGAGAGTCCCTTGGACTGCAAGGAGATCCAACCAGTCCATTCTGAAGGAGATCAACTCTGGAATTTCTTTGGAAGGAATGCTGCTAAAGCTGAAACTCCAGTACTTTGGCCACCTCATGCGAAGAGTTGACTCATTGGAAAAGACNAGGAAGTGCCTCGCTCCCTGTTTTGCACCTTGTCCCGTAGCAACAGCAGCACTCTTGTCCATCTCTCAAATCAGGAAAGCGCCCGTCACCCACCCTGCCAGATGTTTGTTTCACAGAGACAGGATCTCTCTCCTATCTGTCTCCATAGCAGCCCTGGATACTGAAGACTGCCTGGGAGAGATTTGATCCCCTTCCTCTCCCGGTTCTCCACTTCTGCCCCCTTTACCCAGTCCAGCCCCCTTTCCTCCAGTGAAGGACATGCACCTGCTGAGGGACAACAATTTGCAGCCTTCCCAAGTGTGAGTGAGATTTCTAATAGGACTGGCTGCCCACCTGCTTCAGGCAGGATTGGAATAAAGAGAATTTAAGAGGCAGGAAATGGGCACTAGGAGAGCCAGTTCAAAGGAGCTGAGACAGTGACCACAGCAACCTCTGTATGTACGTTAAGGGCTAATTGGTTCAGAGAGGTCAAGTACCTGGCCAAAGGTCACACAGCTGGCATGTGGCAGAGGCAAATGTGAGCTCAGCAGTGTTTGCAATTTCAGGGTTCCCTAAAGATGCTTTTGAACTGTGGTGTTGGAGAAGACTCTTGAGAGTCCCTTGGACTGCAAGGAGATCCAACCAGTCCATTCTGAAGGAGATCAACTCTGGAATTTCTTTGGAAGGAATGCTGCTAAAGCTGAAACTCCAGTACTTTGGCCACCTCATGCGAAGAGTTGACTCATTGGAAAAGACTCTGATGCTGGGAGGGATTAGGGGCAGGAGGAGAAGGGGACAACCGAGGATGAGATGGCTGGATGGCATCACGGACTCGATGGACGTGAGTCTGAGTGAATTCCGGGAGATGGTGATGGACAGGGAGGCGTGGCATGCTGCGATTTATGGGGCCGCAAGGAGTCGGACATGACTGAGCGACTGAACTGAACTGAACTGAAAGGAGTAGAGCTCTCAACCCAATTTAAATTGGCAAGATGTATTAGTATTCTTAAAAAAAAAAAAATTTCCAAGAGTCTTTTTGCCTCTGGAGGTTGCTGACCAACACTTCCCTTTTCTGACCCAAGGATCCCAGGAATGCCTCCTCCAGGGTGGAAAGGAGGCAGGGAATATACTTAGAAAGGACTTTGTTGTACTGTTCTGTCGCTAAGTCTGGTGTCCGATTCTTTGCGACCCCGTGGACTGCAGCATGCCAGGCTCCTCTGTCCTTCACTATCCCCCAGAGTTAGCACAAATTCGTGTCCACTGAGTCAGTGCTGCTATCTAACCATCTCGTCCTCTGCCATCCCTTCTCCTTTTACCTTCAATCATAGAAAGGACTGAGGAGGACATTTGAGTTTGCTGGCTGAAAACTTTGTCCTCGTGGAGAATCATCCCTGGAACTTGGCGACCATCCCAGGGCAAGGCAACACCTCCCCCCGCTCCCCCCACAGAGACGTAGACAAAGGCTGGGAAATGGTTTTGCTGACCACTGCTTCTGCCACAGTGGGGGGACTGCTGTCCAGGCTCGGCTGGAGTCGTGAGCGTCCTCACCTCCGTTTTCCCCTGGTGATGCTTCTGGACTCAGCAGCGCAGAGGCAGATTCCGGGGTAGGGAAAAAGGTCTGTCTACACAAGTCCACCTCTCCCCAGTGGTAGGCAAGGCATGGTGGAAGCGGGCCAGGGTCAGGCGTGTCCTGCAGGCAGCGCAACAGCATCGCAGGCACCAAGGTCATGAGCACGTGCCCCCTTGGGGAGGATGGAGACCCTGGCCACCCCCTGCCCCACAATCTAGCCAGTTCTTGTTTCTGGAAGAGTCTGCCTGAAGCGTGCCGCCCAGAGGGGCGCTCAGGGTAGTTTCGGAGATGCTTGCTAGGAGACAGAGAAGGCGCAAAAAAACCTAACTGCAAGGACAGCCGCAAAGGGCGTGCCCGGCCCCGCCCCCGCCCCGCTGCGGTGGCCGGCACCATGCGGCAGACTGGGACTTGTTGTTGAGCGCAGGAGACAACAACAAAATCACTAGTCTTCCAGATGGGGCTGGCCGCTTCACGGATTGGTAGCGCACACATGGCCCATCCTGCCAGGCGTTCGTGACGTTGGACCCACCCCGTGCCAGCCAGCCTGACCCTGCAGCCGCACCAGCTCGTGTCCAAACCCGTCCCCTCCCCCACCCCAGAATTCTCCAGAGCCTCGAATCAGTTGTGGCGAGTAGGGATTGTTTCCCTATTTCCTTTTTCTTTGGAGGGTTCCATGTTCTATAATGAGCATACTTCCTTAATAAAGATAGGGGGATATAATTTTTAAAGGGTTGCAGCAGGCGGCTCATCTCTCAGCCTTGCTTGAGTAATCACAAAGCTCTGTGCTATTATGGAGAAGGGAAAAACAAAGAGCTCCAAGTTATGGTGACTTGTCTCTACCAGGAGCCCCCATCTCTACCCAAGTCTACGGTCAAAGCCTTGGGTGACAATCCCCTCTGTACTCACAGAGCCACAGCTCTGAATGAAGTGGGAGTAGGGGTGGTGGGCCTCACGGACTAGAAAGCGGAGGAAAAAGGGGAAGCAGTGCGCGGGACTGGGTAGAAGGGGTTCTAGTCATGGCCCCCAACCTTCACCCCGTCCCCCCTCCCCCCCCCCGCCA
>SJYV01004258.1:1219055-1250867 GCA_006410875.1 Neotragus pygmaeus | reverse complement strand
TGGGCTCCGTGCTTTATTTCCCCAGGCCTGGACCCTGATGGAGGGGAAGGAAAGGGGCCCCGCTAGCCAGGCAGGCCACTAATTGTCCTGGCAGGGGATATCCGCTTCTTAATTAGCCAAAGCCACAATATCCTGGCGGCTCCTCCAAGAGCACGGCCCTAATTGTATTTCTGCAGCAGCTGAAGGATAATTGCCCTTCCCTTTCGGTGCTGCTTTTAATTCTTTCTCTTCTTAATTACAGGCTCTTCCTCTGTAGCCCAACCCTCCATCTCTGGGCTGGTTCTCTCTGCCCAGAGCAACTGAAGAGGAGGGGATGTGGAGGAGACCAGCAGCACCCAGCTGGGAGGCCCAGCCCCTTCCAGCAAGTCATCCTGATATAAGAGAGGGGGGAGGGGTGTCCCTCCCCAGGAGGCTAAGACTGCCCCCCTCCACTCCCTTGCAAGGTGCTAACTCTGCCACTCTGAGGTGCAGGGCCTTGAGGGCTCCCCTCCCAGCTAGGAAGAAAGAGGGATTTATTGCTGATAACTTCTTGTAAAAGAAAATAACTGTGTGTGTGTGTGTTTTAGTCGCTCAGTCTTGTCCGACTCTTTGCGACGCCATGGACGGTAGCCTGCCAGGCTTCTCTGTCCATGGGATTCTCCAGGCGAGAATACTGGAGTGAGTTGCTATTTCCTTCTCTAGGAGATCTTCCCAGGTCTCCTGCATTGCAGGTATATTCTTTACCTTCTGAGTCACCAGGATGGTTAAGACTCCAAGCTTTCACTGCAGAAGGTGCAGTTTCAATCCCTGGTGGAGCAACTAAGATCCTGCATGCTGAGTGCTGCAGCCAAAAAGTTTAAAAACAAAAAAGCTAAGTCTCTTTGGCACTGTTGAGAGAGGACTAGTTCATCATCCTTGGTGTACAGTTTCAGAGACAAGAGTGTTAATATCAGAGGGCAAGGCTAACCAAGGTGAAGGTTCACTGGAGGGGCTAGAGCCCTAGGTATTCCCAGGAAAAACTGGCCTTTCCCAGCAAGCTCTCAGGTAAAC
The DNA here is from genome assembly GCA_006410875.1 of Neotragus pygmaeus. Classification (NCBI taxonomy): domain Eukaryota; kingdom Metazoa; phylum Chordata; class Mammalia; order Artiodactyla; family Bovidae; genus Neotragus; species Neotragus pygmaeus. Next base: position 1,249,838 of record SJYV01004258.1, on the reverse strand, counting down.
TTAAGACAGTAATAGATTAGCTAAAAGGTATTACAAAGAGAGTTTGGAGAGACTCCTGGACACTGCCATGTCCTGCTATGCAGGACTGTCCAGTCCAGCCCATGTGAGCAAATCCTCGCTCTAAAGCCACAAAGGGACTGTCCTGCTATCAGCTCACCATGCAAGCAGGGACTATTTTGCTGATGATTATTTTCCAAAGCCTTGCAAGAGCCTGGCTCATATTAGATGAAACTGATCCGCAGTGAGGCAGAGTTCAGAGATAAGAGTATAATCATGAGGTGTGAACACAATAAATCCACTGTCATTGGCTTTTTCCTTGCAGGACCAATGGAGATGGATTTGAACCTGACAGCGGCCCCAGTTTTCTAAAACTTTAAAACTCTGGGCTCCGTCTGGGTTGAGGGGAAGATGCAAGAAGTGAAAAAGGCTGCTGAAGCCTCAGAGAAATGTACTTTGAGAAACTGACCTGCCCTTGAGCCGATCAACTCCCTCTCCCCACTTTCAGTTTCTTTCCTCTGAATTTAGAACCATCCCCTTAGCAACGCTTGTTTCCATGGTTTCCTCCTTGACAAAGATCCCCACACCCCTCCTCTCTGTTTCCTTCCCACAGTAAGGGGTGATAGGGATCCTCAGGGTGGCCATTCCATGTAACCATGGAGACAATTAACGGAGGCTTCATTTATCTTTTTGTGAAGAGAGCTAGGGAATAGAGGAGGAGAGGGGCAGGGGAGGGTGCAGGCTACAGCTGCCATTGTCATAAGCACGAAGTTGAGGGACGTGTCCTGACACTAGCCTGTAGGATTCAGTTCAAATACTTGCTGAGTCCCTACTTTAAGTGTGACTAAGTTCCAGGGAATCAAACGTATACGTGACATAGCCCCTATTATTGAAAGGCTTAGAGTTTGGTCATTGCCCCAGTCAGACTCTGGCATAGATGGGGTCACTAAAGGAGGTGGCCTTTGATAGCACCATCATGGTGGAGATTCTGTCCCCTCCCAGGATCCCCTCCAGCCAAGAACAAGAAAAGACTGACCAATGGGGTCTGTACTTACCTTAAGTTTTCTCAGGCTGTTGTCAGATGATTTCGGTCTTGGAACAGAAGGAACTTTGATGCACCCTTCCTTTTTGAGAAGTGGAGACTGTGAGCATCCCTAAGCAAGACTATTTGGAAGAGGGAGAAAGGAAAAAAAAAAAAAGACCTGCCCAACTCCAGCACCATGAGAGATTTGGGTAATCTCCAGTCCCAGGGGTCTCTAAGACCACCTACCTGTCACAGCCTTCCTGGAAAGTTATGTCTTCTCTTACACCAAATTAGAGGGTCATTGTCTCCATCTATCCACCTTTTCATCACTGAAAATGCAGGCCAGAAGACAGCTGTGAAGAATTAAAATAGAAAAACAAACAGAACTACCAGGGACATCAAAGTTGGACAGAATGAATCCAAATGCTGAGATATATGTTCATCATAAGGAACAAAGCGCTTTCCTCTTCTAGCTTCCCAACCTCAACTCCCCAAATTTTCACCAAATCCCTTAGAGTGAGGACCAATTCTATACATCTAAGGGAAATCACAAAGATCCCTGGACCATTGGGGTGCTGATACTCAATCTGCATGGACTTGGAAGAATGATCATAATATATTTTAAAATGAAAAAAATTCACAGAATAATGTGTAATTCAGGACTTCCTCATGGTCCAGTGGTTAAGAATCTGCCTGTCCAATGCAGGGAACAGGGGTTTGATCCCCAGTCCGGAAAGATTCCGCATGCTGCAAAGCAGCTAAGCCCGAGCACCGCAGCTACTAAGCCTGAGCTCTAGAGTCCATGCTCCACAACAAGAGAAGCCAACGTAATGAGCAGCCTGCACATCGCAACTAGAGAGTAGCCTCTGCTCATCACAATTAGAGAAAGCCCAGGCAGCAGTGAAAACCAAGCTCAACCAAAAATAAATAAAAAAATTTTTAAGAGTAATATGTAATTCAGATGTGTTCCAGTAAGCTACAAATAACTAGGTAACAAAATTCATCTTTGCAAGTCAAATGAATCTGAATTGGCCAAAGCAAATAGAACATCCTGAGTCTCAGAACTCTGAGTTCCATCCTTTGCTACTGATGGTACTAAAGCAGATTTAATCATTCTGGGTACCCAGCTCACTTAGCTAGTCAGAAAAGGATAAATGGCATCCTCTGATTGGTTGACAAGGCAACATACACCAACCAATGAAAGAATATTTCTTCCCTTCTGGCCAGTAAGATCTCAGTTCTCTTCTTGAAAGGAAAGTAGACCCTTTGTCCATAAAGAAAATGAGCAGAAAAGGAATAATAATTTTTTTTTTTAAAGCACTGTTGCTATGGGATTTTTTTGATGTGATCAATGATAGCTGCCCCAGAGAATTCATAAAGGAAGGCACTTCTTTGGGAAGAAAAGTACAAAAAGCAGACCAGCTGTCTGGTCTGAACTAAAAAGAAGTTTCTATAGTAACGTGTGAGGGGAAAGCATTTTAATGTAAATGCCCCCCAAATTATATCTAGCCAGCCCATGGAGGATAATTTTGGCGTTCAACTTAGTCTGGAATTTAAATGATTTTTTTTTAAATTTACATTAGCAATGAGTGAAACAAAAGGTGAAAAGTAAAGATATGTGTGTCTGTAATGCAGAGCAACAAAGATAAAAATGATAGTTACTGCCTGGAAGACATTTCCTCTATTCCTCTGTTGTCAAGTGATAGCTCAGTTTAAAACAAGGTTTTGTTGTAGAAAAATAAAGTTCATGGCTCTTAAGAAGTATTCTGAGTAAAGCAGTGCACAGAGCTCAGGTTGTTCTGTTAACTTACTGGCAATTTCCCCTTAAGTCATCCTGAGAATGTTACATCTGCCTTTGAGAAATTATGGGTAAAGTGATTTTCTACCCAGATACTGTGAATGAATGCAGACAGACTAGTCTGATAGGTGAAAAGCAGAATCAGTGTTTGTCAATCCAGGGAAATGAAAAGCTCAGAAGATTAGAAGCTTTAAGTGCTTCATTTCCTAATTATGAAGGCAGAGCTGAAGAGAAAGAAAATAGAATTTTGAGGAATCTGATGCTGGTGATGCAAATGGCTTTTGCTAAGGGAGTCCCATTTTTACCACCTGTGCTTTCTGTGTGGTCTGTGGGGAGAGGTGAAAAGAGGGGGGTGATCAAGAACTCACCCTCTCCAGCATGAGGGGTGTTTAGGGAGGAAGGAATCACTGCCAAACCAAGGAAAAAGCCTCTCTCTACTGGAGACACTGTTGGGCAGTTTCCTCTCTCCCTCCAGTTCATGAAGAACAAATGTGTCTTTCTCATGTAAAGGGAAAAAAGCAAAGCGCACAGGGCTGGGGTGGCAGGGGATGAGCCCTTCTGTCTAAAGGATCATAGGAGAAAAATAAAAGCCCCAGTAAACCCCAGAGAAAGGACAGGGTAGGATATGATTACCTTTCTGAAGGAGGTGGGAGAGAGGAAAGGAAGGACTGAGGTGGCAGAAAGGTAGCTGCTTTGCCAGGCACCTTGATTTAAAAGAAAAAAAAAATCTGTCTTCCAGGATTTACTCTTTAACCCCCAGGAATTTTGAGGAAGCGGTTGTTGACTCACATCCAGACCAGGAAAGGAAGGAGCTCCAAAGAAGTTATTTTCAAGAATAAAGATGCTTCCGGATAAATCAATAGCCAAAGCCCCTCCACTCACTGTAACCATGGAAACAAGAGGCTGGGTTGGTTGCCTGGCAACCACACTCTAGTTGGGGGGGGTCCTGTCCCCCTCTCTTCCTCCCCCACCTCTGTTAACCCTTTTGTGATAACATCTACCCTTGGGTGGCTATTTTCCTTCTTGGCAAAATAGTCATTCACCTTCTAACACAAAGGGCACTCCGTGCTCCTTTGGCTAAACGGAACTCAACGTGCAATTTGGACAGGTTTCATCTTCACTAAGTTGTTGCACGCCTGATAAAATGTGGTTTTTACCTTGGCCTCCATAGCTCGATATCTTCTCCCACCATCCCACGCTTTTTCTTCATTTACCGGCATTAAGGCCTATGGAGACTTCGGGGAGAGTGGGAGAGAAGGGGGGTTCGGAGTAGAGAGACTGTGACTTGGATGTCCTGACCTTCCACAGGACACCAGTGCTGGGGTCCCCGATAGAACCACTGTCCCATTTGTGCCATAGCTCACCACTTACAGGAGCGCATCTTTCCTCTTCAACATCCTGCCTGTGCTTGGCACCAAGTTATTCCAAATGCTTTTAGAGGAGGGACGATAGAATGCCCTCCCAGAATTTGATACTTAAACTCCTGAAAATAGGGAAGATGAAACCCTTCCCCTCCTTTTCTCGGTGAATCCTGTCTCGCCTCCTTGCCTCTCTCTCGAGGGATCTGGGGAAGTGGGCTAGGACGCAGAGTACCGGCGGGAACCCACTCTTGGGCGAAGACTGATAGGCCGCTGTCCACCCTCTGGTGCTGAAGCTGAAGTCTCAGACTCGCTGTGGAGGGGCTCTGGGGTGGCAGAAGAGCGACTTCACTTTCACTTTGCACTTTCATGCATTGGAGAAGGAAATGGCAACCCACTCCAGTGTTCTTGCCTGGAGAATCCCAGGGACAGAGGAGCCAGGTGGGCTGCTGTCTATGGGGTCACACAGAGTCGGACACGACTGAAGTGACTTAGCAGCAGCAGTAGCAGGGACTTAAAGTGCAGGCGCTCCGTCCGCCTCCAGGGTAAAAGGCGAGACTAGGCCTTGTCTGCACTGGATGCTCTTTTTGCAGTAGACCCGACTCCCTGCCCGGCTCAATCCCCCGCGCCTCTCCTTTTCCTTCCCCGGGTTAGCGGGATGATTTGCCACAATCACATGCGGCAATTTGCAGTGGGATGATTATCCGGTGGCCTCCCAGCACTTACACATTTTCTCTTTCAGCACCAGGCTCTCGGCGTCTGCACGCAAAGTCCCGGGGGCTCCTGGCTCTCAGATCTCGTGGTGGGCGGAGGCCAGCAAGGCGGGGAGGAGAGGCCTGGAACACCTCACCCCGCTGCTCTTTTGCATGCAACAGGTCGGCTTGCATCCGGAATCTGAAAAGCGAGGAGCGCGGGAGACCGGGCGGAGGCCACGGTTGGCTTGGGGAGGTTGTGGCCAGAGACCGCACACTCCGGGGTCTGGGGGTGCTGCGCATCTCGGATGGGGCGCCAGACCCAGCCAAACAGACGGCAGACCGGGTTTCAGCGTCTCCCGGCGGAGTGGGTACAAAAACTAAACGCCCCCACAGCTCCAAGCGGGTCGAGCACCCCCTTTGGAGCGCTGGGGTGCCAGGTTTAGAAGCCGCTTCCTGCTTTCCAGGCGCCCTTACCGTCTTCCCCGTCCCGCTTCGTGAATTTGGCCGCAGGTGCCAAGCCCGGTTTCCCCCTTCCGGCCCCCCAAGGCAGCCCCAGGCTCATCCTGGGGAACCTCAGATCCGCTCTGCTTTCCTCCAACCCCACGCCCTTGCCCTGAGGCAGAGAACTGGACCGGGGATCCTGGCGGGGATTTTACCTGGCTTGGGTCCCCACGGCCTGGAATAAAGACCGCTGCTTTCCACTCCTCTCTGGAAGAAATCCCCTCACAACCCCGCCGCCGGTTCCTCGCTTCTCCCCTAAGAGCTGCAGATCTGGGGGCGGGGGTGCGGGTAGGAGTGGGGAGGACTCGGGAGGAACTGGAGCTTAAGCAAGAAAACCTGTGAAGCATCCTTGAACACTTGCCTCTCTCCGGTAATCGGTGCTGTCCAGAGCAGTGGCCGCTCCGCCCGGGCGAGAGGCGGATCCAGAGTCCCGGCAGGGTGCCCTCGGTGCAGACACGGTCTCTGCAGCAGCGGGGGCCGGGGGAGAACAGTTGCTTTAAAGGCGAGACCGACCCAGAGGTAGCCAGTCAGCGCCGAGGACGCCCATGACGTCATCCAGAAGGCGAGCGGAGAGGGGAAGTTGGGGGTGTGGTCACCGCACTGCACTTCACAAGTCCGCTGTGGCCATGGCAACAGCTCGCCGAGGTTGCGGGCCAGCAGCTCTCCGCCTTTTCTCTCTCCTGTAGAGCAACTGGACTCCGGGATTCCAAGCCCCTGTACGGCTGAATGCTAGAGGAGGGTTCCAAGCCAACTTTTCCCCAACAGGACAGGCACTAGAGCTAGCCTCGAGTCCACCTCTCTCTTCTGGCCCCGGGTAAGGGCAGGAGAAGGGCTGCCTAACCCCCAGGATACGCTGGAAGGAGGATAACGCAGAAACTTGCATTTCCACAGAGTCATCTCCTACAGCTTCACTTCCCCCAGATCGCCCGCGCCTGAGCAGATCAGACCCGGGCCACCTCACCGCACACAGAGACTACTTCTCCCTCAACTCAAAGATGCAAACGCTTACTCTTCGTATCCACTCTTCTAGGATGCGCTGTGCCCGAGCCAGCACACCCAGGCAGCGCCTGCACGGAACCATCTGCCCCATTCCCCGCCTGTGTACGCGGGTAAACCGAGGCTCTGAGCTTATCTTCTTGGTCCGGAAAACAGCCAAACCCACGAGAAAACAGCCATGGATCTAGGGTTCGCAAACTGGTGGCCAGGGATCTAAATGGGGGCACAGAAGTGTTTACTGGGCTCTTAGAATTTTAAAAATGTGAAGTACTTGTCTTCAAGATTGAAAAGGTTCACACAGAAATCTGGGATTTCTGTCTCTTGAATAGGGGAGCGGGCATGGTGCAAGCCATGAAAAAACACTGACCCTGTAGTAAGGGCTGAAATCCAGTCCAGCCTAGGCTCATCTCTCCTTTTTAAATTTTTTTTTAAAACGTAATTAATTAAATAATTTTGGCTGTGCTGGGTCTTCACTGCTGCACACAGGCTACTTTGCAGCTGCGGTGTACCGGCTTAGTTTCCCGGAGGCGTGTGGAATACTCCCAGACCAGGGGTCTACCCTGTGTGCTCTGCACTGGCAAGCAGACACCCAACCACTGGACCAGAAGTTCCCACCTCTTCTTTTTGTCAGTGTCACCAATGTTTTCTTCTTCTTCTTCTTCTTTTTTTTTTTAACAGTAGGGAGGATAGTGAAATATTTTTGTCCCCACCTCACCTTCTCACTTTAAAAAAAACAGATTTAGTTACTGTCACTTATTATCATGAATGATTCTGTACAATTTGGTCAGTAACCATTTAGTTATTTATTCAGTTCAGTTCAGTTGCTCAGTCGTGTCTGACTCTTGGCGATCCCATGAATCGCAGCATGCCAGGCCTTCCTGTCCATCACCACATCCCGGAGTTCACTCAAACTCACATCCATCAAGTCAGTGATGCCATCCAGCCATCTCATCCTCTATTGTCCCCTTCTCCTCCTGCCCTCAATCCCTCCCAGCATCAGGGTCTTTTCCAGTGAGTCAACTCTTTGCCTCAGGTGGCCAAAGTATTGGAGTTTCAGCTTCAGCATCAGTCCTTCCAATGAACATACAGGACTTATCTCCTTTAGGGTGGACCGGTTGGATCTCCTTGCAGTACAAGGGACTCTCAAGAGTCTTCTCCAACACCACAGTTCAAAAGCATCAATTCTTCAGCATTCAGCTTTCCTCACAGTCCAACTCTCACATCCATACATGACATACTGCCTAATAAATTACCCTCAAATTTAGCAGCTTAAAATAACAATCTATTATGCTATGTTTCTGAGGCTCAACGATTGGGGAGAGCCTAAGCTGGATAGTTCTTACTCTTACCTGGTTTTAGTAAAGGTGTCTCACCTGCTCACTTAATGTTACCTGTCAGGCCCTGCAGTCTTTGAGTTTTCTGCCCCCCTCCTCCCCAAACCCCACCTCCATTTCTGACAGGAACTGGTAATGACTTCGCTCAAGCAGAAATATTTGCTTCACTATCTGCCCTGCAGGTCCAACCTTCGGCTGACACTTGGACATCTGTCAGAGAACATAGAGCAGGATATTTCCTGCTAGTAAAGCTGTCTTTTCTCCCCACCTTACATTTTCACATTTCAATTATGCAGCTTTTGGTTACATTTAAAAAACATTTTTCGTTGATCACCTAGAGATTTGTTTACATAAGACATTCTTTGCATTTCCATATCACAGGAATAACACCTCATTAATAAAAATACAGAAAANTATCTCCTTTAGGGTGGACCGGTTGGATCTCCTTGCAGTACAAGGGACTCTCAAGAGTCTTCTCCAACACCACAGTTCAAAAGCATCAATTCTTCAGCATTCAGCTTTCCTCACAGTCCAACTCTCACATCCATACATGACATACTGCCTAATAAATTACCCTCAAATTTAGCAGCTTAAAATAACAATCTATTGTGCTATGTTTCTGAGGCTCAACGATTGGGGAGAGCCTAAGCTGGGTAGTTTTTACTCTTACCTGGTTTTAGTAAAGGTGTCTCACCTGCTCACTTAATGTTACCTGTCAGGCCCTGCAGTCTTTGAGTTTTCTGCCCCCCTCCTCCCCAAACCCCACCTCCATTTCTGACAGGAACTGGTAATGACTTCGCTCAAGCAGAAATATTTGCTTCACTATCTGCCCTGCAGGTCCAACCTTCGGCTGACACTTGGACATCTGTCAGAGAACATAGAGCAGGATATTTCCTGCTAGTAAAGCTGTCTTTTCTCCCCACCTTACATTTTCACATTTCAATTATGCAGCTTTTGGTTACATTTAAAAAACATTTTTCGTTGATCACCTAGAGATTTGTTTACATAAGACATTCTTTGCATTTCCATATCACAGGAATAACACCTCATTAATAAAAATACAGAAAATAGAGGGAAGAAAAAAATTTTATCACTCATCCCCTAAGCAATGTTTTACATTTTCTGGTTGGCACTTTAAATATAACTATTTAAAAAAAATTGTGAAATCAACCAATCAACTAACCTGCAAACAAATGAACAAAACCTGCCACCATCAACAACAGAGCCATATAGTTGTGTCTCACATGTTTGCCCTCACACAGCCACACTTACTGGGACAACCATTTAATGTGCATTTTGAATATGTGCAAAAATAGGGAGGGCAATTTCTCCCCCTTAGCAGTATAATCCCCCCTAAGGAGAAAGACGTTTTTATTTATATGTACTTACTATCCAGGCAATTCTAGTTGAAAGCAAAGGTAACTTTGTACTAGGTCAACTCCCAGTCTTGCCTAATATGGATTACTTCTAGCTTATTCAGGAAAATGAGGGCCGGAATAGATTCTGCATCACTGTTTTGGTGGGAAACTGTTAGATTTCTGGTTAGTACACGGAGTCCTTCAGCATCTCATCATTTTGCCTGATTTTGTTCCTTCACCCAGCATATTTTTCTTAGAGCCATTCTCTTTGTGAATTTTAGAACTCTAGGCTGTCAAAGTATTGAGAGTAACAATATTAATGTTCCATTCATTGTCTTTCTAAACCACTTGAGAGTTCACCAACCATTTCACATGGTGTATCTCTGCTGATTCTAGAAACTTTTTGTTTTTTTTTAAATTAAATTTATTAATTTTTAATTGAAGGATAATTGCTTTACAATATCATGTTGGTCTCTGCCATACATTAACACAAATCAGTCATAGGTCTACATATGNGTTCACGTATTGCTGAAGCCTGGCTTGGAGAATTTTGAGCATTACTTTACTAACGTGTGAGATGAGTGCAATTGTGTGGTAGTTTGAGCATTCTTTGGCATTGCCTTTCTTAGGAATTGGAATGAAAACTGACCTTTTCCAGTCCTGAGGTCACTGCTGAGTTTTCCAAATTTGCTGGCATATTGAGTGCAGCACTTTCACAGGATCATCTTCCAGGATTTGAAATAGCTCAACTGGAATTCCATCACCTCCACTAGCTTTGTTCATAGTGATGTTTTCTAAAGCCCACTTGACTTTACATTCCAGGAGGTCTGGCTCTAGGTGAGTGATCACACTATTGTGATTATCTTGGTCGTGAAGATCTTTTTTGTACAGTTCTTCTGTACTATGACTATGTAGTGACTGTGTAGTTTCTATAATTAAAAAGTAATATGATACAAGTATAGGAATAGATGACATTTCTTTGGGATCTATTACTTATCTAACACTGTTCCAGGTGAGCCTAGCTGGGACAAGTGTGGAGACTGGGTCTCAGACTCTGTAGGTTACTTCAGAGTTTGCCCAAGGTATTCAGTGACCACAGAGGGTTTGACCTTATCATTCAAGTGCTGATACTGGACATTTGGTTGTTAGAAGACTCAGATGTGTCATCAGCCCAGCTGATTGGCCTCATCTTCCTTCCCAGTGACTTTGGTTCTGCTCCTAGTATCTATTTCTTGACTATACATCCTTCCAAACCAGAAGAAATAATGATGATGATAATTACATTTTCCTTATATTTTTAATAGTACTTCACATTTTTTAGTGCTCTCACATTCAATATTTTACATAAATTTATAACAGCTATTAATAAAAAACAAACTTAAATATTGCAATATTTAATTATCACAATAACCCTTTTAGATTAGGTATTCTGTTCTCTAGTTTTGTTGAACCTCTGTTTAAGAAACTTTCCAGGAACCACACAGCTGATTAGTGATGGTTCCATCCACAGTTTGACTTTTAGACATTCCCTCTTCATAGGAAATAAACATCTTCGTGATGGATAAAAATTCTTCTTTAGAGTAAATTTTAACTGGAGGACAGATCAGAAGCTTAGCTGACTTGAGTTCCAGTACCTCTAGCCAAATAAAGATAACCTTGGGTACTGCTAGTTTCCTCAATGTCCTTGGAATTTGCAAACCTTAATGTGTGTGTGTGTGTGTGTGTGTGTGTGTGTGTATCTGTGTCCGTGTTGGTTGCTCAGTTGTGTCCAACTCTTTTCAACTCCATGGATTGTAACCTGCTTCTCTGTTCATAGAATTCTCCAGGCAAGAATACTGGAGTGGATAGCCATTCCCCACTCCAGGGGGTCTTCTTGACCCAGGGATCAAACCTGGGTCTCCTGCACTGCAGGCAGATTCTTTACCATCTGAGCCACCATGCAAGCCTTAGCCCCAAAGGCAAAATATTATGGGAGGACTTCCTTGGTCGCCCAAGTGTTAAGACAGCGCTTCCTCTGCTGGATGGGGGGAGGGGTGGGGGGATCAGGGCAGGTTCAATCCCTTGTCCAGAAGTGCCACATGCTGTGGTGGGAAAAAAAAAGATTCTGGAAAGGTCAGGCATTCTGAAGGTGTTACTGAGTTTCTAGGTGAGTTAACATTTTAGAATGAAGCTTTTCTATCTTGTAAGCTAACGAAATTAGATTACAGCATCTGAGAGGCTCACCTACTGTTGGTAACTAAGAAGGCCCCTGTCCCACGACAGCAACCACACATCTCAAATGTGGAATCAGAGAAGTGCAGCGAACACAGTTATCTCACCTGTACACACACGGTGGGCATCACGGTGAACTAAGGCTCTCTCAGTGTTCATCCCAAATGAGTAGCAAGTATTTCTCAACCCTTCCTAGATTCCAAAAGAGTGAAAATTTAATTTAAAGGATTAACTCAACACTTAGTGGGATGGCATCATATCTAAAGATGAGAGACTATTATTCTATAAAGAGAAAATAAATATAATATTGGCAATGAACACTGGTCCTTTGAAAGGCAGCTCTAAAATGCAGANGTTCACGTATTGCTGAAGCCTGGCTTGGAGAATTTTGAGCATTACTTTACTAACGTGTGAGATGAGTGCAATTGTGTGGTAGTTTGAGCATTCTTTGGCATTGCCTTTCTTAGGAATTGGAATGAAAACTGACCTTTTCCAGTCCTGAGGTCACTGCTGAGTTTTCCAAATTTGCTGGCATATTGAGTGCAGCACTTTCACAGGATCATCTTCCAGGATTTGAAATAGCTCAACTGGAATTCCATCACCTCCACTAGCTTTGTTCATAGTGATGTTTTCTAAAGCCCACTTGACTTTACATTCCAGGAGGTCTGGCTCTAGGTGAGTGATCACACTATTGTGATTATCTTGGTCGTGAAGATCTTTTTTGTACAGTTCTTCTGTACTATGACTATGTAGTGACTGTGTAGTTTCTATAATTAAAAAGTAATATGATACAAGTATAGGAATAGATGACATTTCTTTGGGATCTATTACTTATCTAACACTGTTCCAGGTGAGCCTAGCTGGGACAAGTGTGGAGACTGGGTCTCAGACTCTGTAGGTTACTTCAGAGTTTGCCCAAGGTATTCAGTGACCACAGAGGGTTTGACCTTATCATTCAAGTGCTGATACTGGACATTTGGTTGTTAGAAGACTCAGATGTGTCATCAGCCCAGCTGATTGGCCTCATCTTCCTTCCCAGTGACTTTGGTTCTGCTCCTAGTATCTATTTCTTGACTATACATCCTTCCAAACCAGAAGAAATAATGATGATGATAATTACATTTTCCTTATATTTTTAATAGTACTTGACATTTTTTAGTGCTCTCACATTCAATATTTTACATAAATTTATAACAGCTATTAATAAAAAACAAACTTAAATATTGCAATATTTAATTATCACAATAACCCTTTTAGATTAGGTATTCTGTTCTCTAGTTTTGTTGAACCTCTGTTTAAGAAACTTTCCAGGAACCACACAGCTGATTAGTGATGGTTCCATCCACAGTTTGACTTTTAGACATTCCCTCTTCATAGGAAATAAACATCTTCGTGATGGATAAAAATTCTTCTTTAGAGTAAATTTTAACTGGAGGACAGATCAGAAGCTTAGCTGACTTGAGTTCCAGTACCTCTAGCCAAATAAAGATAACCTTGGGTACTGCTAGTTTCCTCAATGTCCTTGGAATTTGCAAACCTTAATGTGTGTGTGTGTGTGTGTGTGTGTGTGTGTGTATCTGTGTCCGTGTTGGTTGCTCAGTTGTGTCCAACTCTTTTCAACTCCATGGATTGTAACCTGCTTCTCTGTTCATAGAATTCTCCAGGCAAGAATACTGGAGTGGATAGCCATTCCCCACTCCAGGGGGTCTTCTTGACCCAGGGATCAAACCTGGGTCTCCTGCACTGCAGGCAGATTTTTTACCATCTGAGCCACCATGCAAGCCTTAGCCCCAAAGGCAAAATATTATGGGAGGACTTCCTTGGTCGCCCAAGTGTTAAGACAGCGCTTCCTCTGCTGGATGGGGGGCGGGGGGGGGATCAGGGCAGGTTCAATCCCTTGTCCAGAAGTGCCACATGCTGTGGTGGGAAAAAAAAAGATTCTGGAAAGGTCAGGCATTCTGAAGGTGTTACTGAGTTTCTAGGTGAGTTAACATTTTAGAATGAAGCTTTTCTATCTTGTAAGCTAACGAAATTAGATTACAGCATCTGAGAGGCTCACCTACTGTTGGTAACTAAGAAGGCCCCTGTCCCACGACAGCAACCACACATCTCAAATGTGGAATCAGAGAAGTGCAGCGAACACAGTTATCTCACCTGTACACACACGGTGGGCATCACGGTGAACTAAGGCTCTCTCAGTGTTCATCCCAAATGAGTAGCAAGTATTTCTCAACCCTTCCTAGATTCCAAAAGAGTGAAAATTTAATTTAAAGGATTAACTCAACACTTAGTGGGATGGCATCATATCTAAAGATGAGAGACTATTATTCTATAAAGAGAAAATAAATATAATATTGGCAATGAACACTGGTCCTTTGAAAGGCAGTTCTAAAATGCATACTATACTTACCTGTGGGACATTCAAATCTAATAATGGAGAATTATAAATATATAAATAAATATATGTTATAATTTGATGGTTCAGCTAATCTGGGAAGTTTTAAAAGCACCACAGATACACTGTAAAAAATGGAAAATTAATCATTTTCACCAAGTGTGGAAAACTGTGCAAGACCAGATTTTTTTTTTAATTGAAAAGGAGGTAATTATATACTTATATGCCCATGTTTATGGCAGCATTGCTCATAAAAGCCAAGAGGTAGAAGCAACCCAAAGTATTAGCTGCTTAGTCATGTCCAACTCTTTGAGACCCCGTGGACTATAGCCTCTGCTCATGGGATTCTCCAGGCAAGAATACTGGAGTGGGTAGCCATTCCCTCCTACAAGGAGATCTTCCTGACCCAGGGGTCAAACCCTGGTCTCCCACATTGCAGGTAAATTCTTTACCATCTGAGCTACCAGGGGAGCAACCTGAGTATCCTTCAATACATGAATGAAAAAAAAATGTGGCATATACATCAATGGAATATTAGTCAGCCTTAAAAATGAAGACAATTCTGACACACACTGTAACATGGATAAATTTTGAGGACATTATGCCAAATGTGATAAGCCAGTCATCACATTCAAAGATAGTAGGACAATTGGTAAGCTTTAAAAAATTAAAGTATAAAATTAAGTGTAAAATATACCTAGTTTTTAAGGTCTTAAATGAAGGAATAGAAACCATGCTGAAAGAGTGGGCAATCATTTTCAAAATGAAGAAATACATTACAGAGAAACAGAATTTGAATAAATGAAACTTCTTTAATGGATAGTTTAAGCAGCAGATTAGTTTGTGCTGGATAGAGAGAATTAGTGAACTGAATGATAGTGAAAGAAACTATTTTGAATTTAGCTGAGAAATAAATTGATACAAAATAGGAAAGAAATATTAAGGGGTAAGAATGAATAAATGAGGAAGCCTAAAGTATTTCTATTAGTTATTCCAAGAGAAGAAAATAGAGAAAGAGAAGCAATATTAGAAGGGACAATAGCTAAGACTGTCCCAGAATTTATTTAAAAAACAACAAAAAACCCATTACTCTTCAAGTTAAAGAATCCACAAGTCCTCAGAATAATAAATAAAAAATAAATTCACACCCAGACACTTAATTGTGAGCCTACAGAACATCAAACACAAAAAGAAAACCGTAAGGGTAATTAAAGATGAAAGACACATTAATAATAACCAACAATGTGTGCATTGTGAGTATTTTTAACTAGCTTTTATAATTAAGGTCAAAATGACATTTTCAGTGTGCTGGAGGAAAAGAAATGTCATCTAGAATTCAATACGCAACTAAACAATTATTCAAGAGTAAATTTGAAATGAAGCATATTTTAAAGAACCTGAAACTGTACAGCTTAACAGCCTTTCTTCATTACAAGAGCCACAAAAGGATGGGCTCTTTTGTTGTTTAACTTTTGTCCTTGTTTCTGTGTCTGGGCCTTCTCCAGTTGCAGCAAGCAGGGGCTGCTCTCTAGCTGGGGTGTATGGACTTCTCATTGCAGTGGCTTTCCTTGCTGTGGTCCGTGGGCTACAGAACACTGGCTCAGCAGCTGTGGGGCCTGGGTTCAATTGCCCTGAGGCGTGTGGTGTCTTCTCAGACCATGGATCGAACCTGTGTCCCCTGCATTGGCAGAAGTATTCTCTACCACTGAACCACCAGGGAAGTCGAAGGATGGGCTTTGATAATGAAAATACTGAGGGTCAAAAGAAGGAATGAGAAGAAAGTTGTAATAATGACAATAGAAATTAGAAAGTATGAGGACTTCCCTGGTTAAGACTTTCAGTGGTTAAGACTGTGAGCTTTCATTTCATGGTGCACAGGTTTGATCCCTGGTCAGGAAACTAAGATCCTGCATGCCTCATGGCAGCCAAAAAGAAAAAGAAATTAGAAAATGTGTTCATAAATCCAACATTACATATAAAGTATAACAATAATAATTTCATATTTCAAATGGGTGGGACCAAAATATGAGAATAACTCAAGAAATTATGAAAAATGAGTATCATACAGGCCACATGAAAAACGGGAGGGTGGTTATAGAGCTTAAGAGCTCAAATTTCTTGTTTTATTTCAGTATATCTTATTTATTAACTTTCTATTGTGTTAAATCAGGTATGTTAAGAAAACACCTTAAATTACAGAAATAATAAGTTTAACTTCCAAACTAGTAGAGGGAAAAGAAAGAATGAAGAAAGTTAGATTGATCACTAGAAAATTAGAAAGAAAAAGAAAAAAAGAAGAAATCCAAGATGACTCAAAAACAATAAATAAGATGGCAGAAGTAATTTTAATATTTCTAATCACAATAAATGAATGTATTATATCTTCTTATTATATCCTTCTGTTAAGAGACAGAAACTTTCAGACAGCTTCTAAAAATTCCAGCTGTAATCAAATTATGAGACATTCATAATCACATGGATATAGAAACTTTGAACATCAAGAGCTAAGAAAAAGCATATTTGGAAAGTACTAACCAAAACAAGCCTGGTGCAATAACTAATGTAGAATTTAAAGCAAAAAGCATTAAATGAGATATGAAAATGATTTTAATGATTAAGTAATTGGCCAGGAAGATATAATTGAATTGGTGAATCTTTAACAAAAATCCAGCATGATCTANACTGAAGGCAGGAGAAGAAGGGTCGACAGAGGATGAGATAGTTGGATGACATCACCAATTTGATGGAAATAAGTTTGAGTAGACTCTGGGAGTTGGTGATGGACAGGGAGGCCTGGCGTGCTGCAGTCCACGGGGTTGCACAGAGTTGGACACGACAGAGCGATTGAACTGAACTGAGGGAAATATGATCCCACATGCATGCAGTGTGGCCAAAAACAAAGCAAAACAAAAGAGAATATTTGCGGGGGAGGGGGTACCCAGAGTTCAGCGTTTCTAAAGCTCCCTGGGTGTGTTTATCAGGCAGCCATGGTTGGGAACTGTTGGTCTAGAGGACACTCTTCTTTCAGGGCACTGAGAAGAGAGAGATTCATTTTGCTCCCTGGCTGCTGATCCATAAGAGGGGGTCCCTGGACACACCTCCTGGCCTGGGCCCTCATCACCTGGAAGGATGACCCACTCTCTCGTCACTCTGGTCCCTGTTCCCACCCTCTTTGTCTGTCTCTCGGCCCTTTGACTGACCTTCCTAAGGTCAACGCTATTCCTGCCACCCGCTTTCCGTTCTTCCTACAGAACAAGTCCAGGCAGTGGAGACCCTTCAAAGATCCCCGTGCTTTTCCTTCCTTTCTTCCACCAGCCCTGAGCTCTAATCATACTGAGGAGCGCGCTCATCTTATTCTTTTGTTGCTTCCCCCACCCTCAGTGCCCAGCCAGGCACCATGCAGAGAGATACTCGCATAAGGAGCTTGTCAAGCTAATTAAAAAAAAAAAAGTATTAAATATAGTTGATTGACAATGTTGTGTTAGTTTCTGGTGTATGGCAAAGTGATTTGGTTTATATACCTGTATATATATACCTTTTCAGATTCTTTACCATTATAGTTATTTAAAAATATGGAGTAGAGTTCCCGGTACTGTACGGTAGGACCTTGCTGATTATTTGACACTTAGCAATGTATATGTATTAATCCTGAAAGTGAAAGCGTCAGTCACTCAGTCATCCCTGACTCTTTGCGAGCCCATGGTTTCCCTGTCTTTCACTATCTCCTGGAGTTTGCTCAAACTCATGTCCACTGAGTTGGTGACGCCGTCCCACCACCTCATCCTCTGTCTCCCCCTTCTCCTCTTGCCCTCAGTCTTTCCCAACATCAGGGGTTTTTCCAGTGAAATACCTTCTATAGTTCTTAAGTGAGGAATTCTACTGTTCTTAAGTGAACAATACAAAGAAACAGAGGAAAACAGTTGAATTCCCTTGCCTAAGCACAGTAATGAATATTCTTTCCAGTCAACACGGACTCATCTGAGACCTTTTAATTGCTGCCTGATCTTCCACCCTTCTTTTTTATAACCAGCATCCTCTTGGTAGCTGTTTCCCAGTCTTACCTATAACATTTTTAGTAGTGAAAACATAAAGTGTAAAATGTGAAAATGAGAAACATTCAAAGGTATGTCTTGTCTTGTGCTTTCTCATCTACCGTCCCCTCCGCTGCCCGCTCCCTGGACAGCGGTGCTCCAGACCTGGTTAGAGATCACTTCCTCTTTCCCAGCTAGGGAAGAGTGGGACTGGCTGTCACCTGCTGTGTGTATCCTCAAGGCCTGGTGCTGCCCTAAACCAGCACCTTCCCCGGTCCACTTTCTGTTTTCCTGTGTGAGTTACTTATCTGGATCCTCCGTGGGTAAAACAGAGGGAAAGAGAGGGAGGGGGTGCCGGCCCTTCCCCCACAGATTGCTCCCTGGCTCCTCCCAGCTCCTCTAGCGGCCCGTGGTCTATTAAGCTGATCGGAGCCCTGGCTTAGGCACCTTTGTTAGCCTTCTGCCCTTGCAGCCCCACAGTTCATGGGCTCCAGGCCCCGAGACAGGGGATGGTGGCTGTGGAGAGGCTCGTGCCTTGTGGGTGGCCAGGCCACCTCTCTCCTCCTCCTGTTCCAGGTGCCCCCATCACAAGGCAGCCCGGTGTGGGGCCAGGAAGGACTGTTTGTTCAATCGTCACAACAGAGGGGTGATTACTGGGTGCTGGAGGGGAGGACCAGCTGTTTCACCTCTGAAGCTAGTCCTGGTTCCCCGACCTGAAAGCCTCCCTAGGTTTGATCGAATCTCTGTGTCTCACAATTGCCTCTAATTTCATTGTCTTCATGGGAAGAAGAGTGCTTTTCCTTGCAGCTAAGATTTTTTTTTATGTTCCCATTTTTTTTTAAATGTTTTTTTTGCCTCCTGGGGGGAGGTGGGAACCCAGACTCTTCATTTCCAGCAAGTAACATGAGAAATCCTCTTCTGGGATCTCTTCCTGTAACCCCCCACCCCAGCTCACACCCCAGCCATCCCCCCCTGTCCTGCTCCTGAGAAGGTGGAACAGGGTGGCTGGGAGGCCCGCTGGGGACCCCTGGTTTAAGGGACACGCTCCATAGGGCTCTGCTCTGTGGTCAAAGCAGCTACATGCACAGTAAAGGGGAGGGGCTGATGTATTTCCCATTTTTCCTTCCTCTCCAGAGACCTTTTTCAAACCTCCCATCTCAGGAACACCCAGAAGGACTTCAACTTTGGCTTAACTCATCCATCCATTCACTCACTCATTCAATACCTACTCATTAAGACTCTAATACATGCAAGGCACTAGACAGTCAAAAACTTCTTGTTTAACACAGACTCTGCTCTTGGCTTCCCTGGTGGCTCAGACGGTAAAGAATCTGCCTGCAATGCAGGAGACGCAAGAGACCTGGGTTTGATCCCTGGGTTGGGAAGATCGTCTGGAAGAGGAAATGGCAACCCACTTTAGTATTTCCACGGACAGGGAACCTGGTGGGGGCTACAGTCTGTAGGATCACAGAGTCAGACACAACTGAGCACACACGCATCCTTCCAACTAGACAGCAGGCTTCTCTGAAGCAGGAAGCATGGCTTATTCATCCTGGTCCTGCCACACTCATCACAGCACCTGGCACAGAGCCACTGTTCTAGAAAGATTAGCCGAACAAGAAGAGACTGGTGAAGTCACTTGTCTAAAGTCACACTTTGAGCATAGGGTAAAAATGAGATGTGAACCATGGGTTGCTGCTACCAGAAGGCACGTTTGTATGAATTAGGACAAGGTTCCCTTTCTAATGGGATTGTCTGCAAAAAAGGCAAGAACTTGGGACCAGAGAGAAAAAGACACACCTTTCCTAGCAGATGCAGCCCTGTGCCAAGGTCCCTGGGTCCCAGGGTCTCAGGGCTTGGCTGAGCCAGAAGAGCTAGATTTTAGCCCCTTCTCACTCCCCACGGTTTCCAGCCCAGGCAGAGTGAGGGACGGCCTGTTTAAACACAGCTCAGCCACATTTCGAAACCTGTATTTTTCTTTTCTGCCACTCAAACAGGAGCAATTCTCCCCAAACATGTTCCAGTCAAGAGAAAGCTCTGTGTGTGTGTGTGTGTGTGTGTGTGTGTGTGTGTGTGTGTGTAAGAGACACACAGAGAGATTTTTGGTAAGAAATGAGTTAAAATAGTAAAAGCTCAAACAGCTGCTTCCATGTTCCTCTTGACCTCATTTTGGAGTTATTATTCCCCCACCCCACCTTGAAACTGAACAGAACAAAACTCATCCATTTGTCTGAGCACCGAGTCTTAAGTGCAAGAGGCAGTGGGAAAATGTCTGAGAAAGACTGAAGGTTGCAGACTCACTGAAGGTTAAAGTAAAAAAAAAAAAGCTCCCTGGGGCAGGAAGCATTTAGCCAAGAGCATGGAGGAAGGTATCTTCACACAGTTGGTAAGACTTTGGGTTTGAAATCTGAAAGCTGAGGAACTGCAGGCAGAAACTGAACATTTCTTGCAAATATCAAAAAGTAAGATAAAATAAAGGCCTTCCAATAAAGTAAGATTTACAAAGAAGTGAGCCTCATAAGGCAAGAATAGGGTGAGGTTTCCACAGGAGGGTTGAGTGAGACTTAGTCCCGATTCCTGTGTGCACAGTGGGGATAATACCTAACACACAAGGTTACCCAGGGGAGTGGATGGGATCACCTAAGCGAAATGACTGACATGTGGTCTGGTGTACAGTAAATATGTACTAAATGACAATCTCAATTGTTTCTTGGCCCCGCCACGTGGCATGTGGGATCTTACTTCCCAGACCACAGACGGAATCTGTGCCGCCGCCGCCACCACCCCCCGACCTCGAAGTGAAAGCACAAAGTCCTAACCACTAGACCACAGGGAAATTCCACAGTTCCAATTATTTTGATTAAAGATTGATGATGATGATGGTGATGATGATGGTGATAGGGTGGTGGTGATATAACTCTCAGGATAAGAAATGTCTGCCACTGAAAACAGAAATGAAGAGAGCTCACCAGCCTCCGCTAGAAAGGGAGAAAGAACAAGAGCCTCTTGTCCTGCTTTTTGTTCCCTTCTCCTCTCATGGCTAATGCAGAAAGCAAGCAGAGCTGCTAAAAGCCTTGGCAGAAGGGCCACGGGAGGACGGAGTGAAAGGAGAGAGGCACTCCAGCCCTTCAGCACCCCCATCACTCCAGCATCCCACCCCCCGGGGACCCTGTGTGTATGGAAACTCCGGAGAAGGACAAAGCAGCCAGGGGCCTGGGGTGCAGTGGGGGCGCAGGACTTCCTGTTCTTCCCGGGGTGAGAGGACAGTGGGGGGGTTGGGGGTGGAGGGGAATCAGAAGCTGGAACGTCTGGGAGAGGCAGTTCTGAAGACCAGTGGCAACAGAGAGTGGCATCCACTGTGCTTGAAGACCGCAGCACTGAGGCGTGGCCCTGCAAAACAGGAGACGCAAAACAGAAATGGCCCGTGTCCTCCCGTTGCCTGTGCACGCAGTCTTTTCTGACTCTTTGTGACCCCACGAACTCTAGCCCGCCAGGCTCCCCTGAGCTGGCTTCAAATGTAGCCCGGTCCTTTCTGAGCAAAAGCATTCAATTACTTAGGCCCAATACCTTGGCATATTTTTGCCTTTTCTCTTCCTTCCACACTGCTATCTGATCCATTGGCAAGTCCTATTGACTCCATCGCCATATATATTCCTAATCTGACCACTTCTCACCACCTTCACCTCTCTGACATCAGTCCAGGTTACCATCATCATCTCTTGTCCAGGCTGTGACAGTAGACTCCTGGCTGGTCTCTTAATGGTCCTCCTTTCCCTGCGGCAGCCAGAGTGAAATTTCTAAAACGTAAGTCTAATTATGCTAGTCCTCTGCTCAAACCCTTTTGTGCTCTTGATTTCATTCAGAATTGAAGACAAAGTCCTTGCAAAGACCTACAGAGTAGGCATGGTCCTGCCTCCAGTTGCTTTTTTAACCACAAACTCTGATAGCAACAGCAGCTGGAAAAATGAAACAGAATCCACTTCCTAGAAAAGGAAGGGAGAAAAGACAACCTTAGACCTCCTCCGCTACTGGCAGATTTTCCAGGAAGCGCAGTGTAATGCCCTCCCAACATGAGACTCTGCAGTAAATAGACAAATAGCAAGAAAGGTCATGGGAGGTTGGGGTATTTTCAAGGTATCACTGTGAGTAAAGTTAAAAATTAAAGACAAGTTTTACACAGGGAAAAAATGCTTACAGTCCTAACAAAGGATCGACATCCAGAATATAAAGATAGTTTCTATATATCAATAAGAAATAATATCCCAGTAGGAAAATGGGCAAAGGATACGTAAAGGCAACTCAGTAAAACTGTAAATGGCCAATAAACACCCGAAAAAATAATCAACCTCATCATAATGAGGAAAATTCAAGTTAGAGCAATGAAATACCTGTCATAAATAAGAAAGATTGATGATATGAGCAAGGGTGTGAAGAAATAAGAGTGCAAATTAGTACAACCTTTTTGTAATGAGCATTCTCTATCTCAAAACTTTTTAAAGGATTCCCTGGCTCAGTTGTAAAGAATCCGCCTGCCAATGCAGCAGGTTCAATTCCTGATCCAGGAAGCTCCCATGCGCCACAGAGCAACTAAGGCTGGTGCCATAACTACTGAAGCTGAGCTCCAGAGCCCAGGTTCTGCAACAAGAGAAGCAACTGAAAGAAGAAGCCCATGCACTACAGTTAGACAGCAGCCCCTGCTCGCCACAACTAGAGAAAAGCCCATATAGCAATGAAGACCCAGCACAGCCAAAAAATAAATAAATAGTTATTTAAAATAGAAAAAAAAAAAAACTTTTAAAATGCCCGACTTCCCTGGTGGTCCAGTGGTTAAGAGTCCACTGCTGAGGGCATGGGTTGGATTCCTGGTGGGGGACATTGCTCATCTGTAAAAACCAATAAACATTCCTTACTCACTGAGATGCTGTAAGCCCTGTGGACAGAGCCATTCTTTCATGGACTGAATCTTCCTTGAGTGCCAGCAAGATGCCAAATCCTACTGAAGGTGAGGATAGATGAGAATACAGAACTAAACCCCTGCTCTCATGGAATTTACATTCTAGTGGGGGCAAAGAAAACAGAACAAAGAAAGAAAAGAAAACAAACAACCAAAAAGGCTGCTATCAGATAGAGATGAGCACTGTTAAGAAAGAACACGATGGAGGTGAAATGAGAATGGTCAGATAAGCCTTCTGAGGAGGTGGCATTTGCTCTGAGATCTGAATTGTCTGAAAGAGGCTGACACCAGGAAGTTCAGGGGCAGACTCTCCAGAAATAGGACAAAGAAGAGGCTTCGGGGGAGACAATGTTCTTTGGACCCTCAGCGGTGTCTGACTCTTGCAAAGCCACGGACTGTAGCCCGCCAGGCTCCTTTGTCCATGGGATTTTCCAGGTAAGAATACCAGAGTGGGGTTGTCATTTCCTTCTCCAAAGAGACAATGATATAACCTAAGTGAAAGTCAAGTAAAGGTTACAGGATTAATTTAGCTCAAGATTTTTACTATACATCTGCTGTGTGCTAGTAAATATCTTAGGCATAGAGATCAGTACAGCCTCAGTCTTTAAAGCACTCATTATTGAGGAGGAAACAACAGAAAACCGATAGTTTCTCAGCTGATGAAATGGTGCATATAATCAAGAGGTGACAATTAATTTTTAATTCATATTTTTGCAAATGTGCCCAGAGGGTGCAGAGACCTTGCCATAGATCACTCAGTTGCCCAGTTTAGGGTTGTTATTCAGTCGCCCAGTCGCGTAGGACTTTTCACGACCCCATGGACTGCAGCACACCAGGCCCACCATCCCTCACCATCTCCTGGAGTTTGCCCAAGTTCATGTCCATTGAATCACCCATCTCATCCTCCGTCGCCCCTTTCTCCTCCTGCCCTCAATCTGTCCCAGGATCAGGGTCTTTTCAAATGAGTCGGCTGTGCACATCAGGTGTCCAAAGTATTGGAGCTTCAGCTGCAGCATCAGTCCTTCCAATGTTTAGGGTGCCTCGTTCCATTTTTCCTTCGCAGCCACTGTAACTGTATTGGCTTTGACCCTCCCTCCAGGCACCAGGGTGCGCTGTAACGTCCCTTAGTGCCAGCTGGACTGTGCCGCGCTCTCCCCACTTCCCTTCTCGTTGCGCCGAAGTTCCGGTAGCTCGCGGAAGCGAGAGCCCGCGGCTGCAGGCGCCGGGTCCCAGGGCATGGCGGGGGTAGGGGCGGGGCCGGGGCCGGCGCGCGCCCAGCAGGCCGGGGTGTCTCTTGCCCCGGCCCTTTGATCCTGGACCGACAGGTGAGGACTTCTCCTTCCTTGTTCCAGCCTCTCAGCCCGTCGGGTTCTCCCCGAGGCCTCCTCAATTTACCGCTATGGGGCTGCCCCCTCCCCGCATGATGCCTAGGTCCTGCGGCCCCCGCCTGCCCTTAGAATGGCTCTTCCTTTTGAGGCCCCGCCCTGGGCTTTTCTTTCCGGGGGCGCCCCTTTGGGCAAGTGTGCCCGCCCCTAGGTGTCCCCTTCCCGTTTAGGAAGCCATCAGAAAGAATAGAGGGTTACGTGCACCTGCCGGCATAGGGAAACTGACCGGGTACCCAGCTTAGTACCGCACCATGAGTTAGTGGCCACTTCAGCTAGGCTTTATTCTTTCGTTCAGTTGATAAAGTGCAGATGCATGTTATGGGCCAGCTCCAGTGCTAGGCTCCGAAAATCTAAGGTGACCAAAGTAGGCATGGTTGTTACTTCCTTTCTGGAGAGTTTATGCGGGAGTCGAACAGTAAACAGCCGTGCAAACGAAAGTACAGATTCACATTATGGCAATGACTAGTAAGAACTCAAACAGGAAAAGTAATGGAAAAGCGAAAAAGATCTCTCAGCCAGGGTGGTCAGAGAAGACCTCCTGAAGAAGATGGCCCTCAAGCTGCAACTTGAAAAATGTGGCAAGGGCCAGAGAAAATATCTGCTAGGTAGAGGAACACACCCTGTGGATATTTGAGTTGGTAAAGAGCGTTCAGAAAAGGAGGCTTCAGTTAAGTTCAGTTCAGTCTCTCATTCGTGTCCGACTCTTTGCATCCCCATGAATTGCAGCACGCCAGGCCTCCCTGTCCATCACTAACTCCTGGAGTTCACTCAAACTTATGTCCCTTGAGTCGGTGATGCCATCCAGCCATCTCATCCTCTGTCGTCCCCTTCTCCTCCTGCCCTCAATCCACCCAGCATCAGAGTCTTTTCCAGTGAGTCAACTAGGCCTACGATGGGTCAAACCCATGATGGGCTTACAGGATATAATGTTTGTGTACTGGTCAGGAGTTCACCATCAGAGCCAGTGCCGTTTGTTGTTTAGTTGCTTAGTCTTGTCTGACTCTTGTGACCCTATGAACTGTACCCCGCCCGACTCCTCTGTCCATGGGATTTCCCGGACAAGAATACTGGAGTGGGTAGCCATTTCTTTCCCCAGGGTAATCTTCCCGACTCAGGGATTGAACTGGCATCTCCTGCACCACAGGTGGATTCTTTACCCCTGAGCCACCTGGGAAGCCATCTAGTGCCACAGACAGAAATAAAATGCAGAGATGAAGTTGCAAGTGTGGTGAGTGTTAATGAAGGTGAGATATGACTGGTATACCTGATAAAAAGGTGAAGGAAGACTTCCCTGAGGAAATGATGATTAGGCTAATGTCTGAAATAGGAGTTAACTTGGCAAATTGAAGAGAAGAGCTTTTTTCAGACTGAGATGAAGAGCATGTGCCAAGATTCAGAGACAGGAGGTGGGCCGCCCGTTAAAGAAACGATTAAGCGGGCAAAGAGAAGGCATGTAAGGATTTTGATCCTTTATGTTAAGAGCAATGGGAAGATACTGGGTTGGCCAGAAAGTTTGTTCCTTTCCCCTGTGGAACTTCCCTGGTGGCTCAGACAGTAAAGAATCCACCTGCAATGTGGGAGACCTGAGTTCAGTCCCTGGGTTGGAAAGATTACCCTGGAGGAGGGCATGGAAACCCATTCCAGTATTCTTGGCTGGGAAATCCCATGGACAGAGGAGCCTGGTGGGCTACAGTCTATGTGGTTACAAAGACTTGGACATGACTGAACGACCGAGGCACACGGATTAAGACAAGATTTAACAGAAAAACCTGAATGAACTTTTTTTTTTGCCAATCCAATACTTGTTTTAATCCATAGGGGAAAGGATGTGATCAGAAAAGAATATTGAAAAGATTACTCTGTTTGTTAAGCAGATTAGAAGCGGACAGGAATTTAGGGAGACCACTTATGGAGTGGTTGCAATGATGTAGACATGAAGTTATGAACATTTTGGGTAAGGGTGCTGGCTGTTCATGATAGAAAGAAGGTACAGCATTAGAGGACAGTTTAGGAGGTAAAAGCTTCAGAGTTCGGGGACTGATTGATCAAGTGTGGCAGCTGAGGAAAAGAGGTCCCAAGGGAGACTCTTAGGCAGCAGTTGAGTGGCTGTGCCATTAACTAGAGTAAGGGAAGGGTGGAGGGTCAGCTTTTGGAAAAAAATATCATAAGTCATTCTAACATTTTTCATAACTTCTACTCTGACTGGAAGGGACATTCATTATGTACTTTTTCTATATTGTCTGAGTTTTTATGAGCGTGTAGTTTATAATTGGAATAACAAGACAGATTGAAAAAGACCAAATTCCATCATCTCTCTAAAAACTGTCATTGTGTGATAGAAAATACGGAGCAGGTAGAGAGCAAATTGAGAGAAGGGTTAGGAAATTAAATGAGGATTTTCTGTACAACTTGGAGCTGAAGTTAGCAGGCCTTCACCTTTACCCACCCCACCCCTCTTCCCCCATCACAGACTGGTGGCTTTTCCCTTAAAGAGACAAGTCAGAGAATTTAAGGTGGGACTGTTCAAAATGTATACACTTTTTTTTTTTTTTAAAAAATTAAGCATCTAGTTTGCTTAACATGATCTGTGACTGTAAGTCAAACAACTAGTATGCTTTATCTGATTAGGTTATTTGTGGTTAGTCTGCTGTGCATGCTCAGGCACTTCAGTCGTGTCCGACTCTTTGCAACGCTATGGACTGTAGCCCACCAGGCTCTTCTGTCTTTAGGATTCTCTAGGCAAGAATACTGGAATGGGTTGCCATGCCCTCCTTCAGGGGATCTTCTTGACCCAGAGGTTGAACCCAAGTCTCCCGTGTCTCCTGCACTACAGATAGATTCTTTACCTTTGAGCCACCAGGGAAGCCAGTTAGTCTGCTGCTGCTGCTGCTAAGTCGTTTCAGTCGTGTCCGACTCTGTGCAACCCCATAGATGGCAGCCCACCAGGCTCGCCACCTCCCTGGGATTCTCTAAGCAAGAACACTGGAGTGGGTTGCCATTTCCTTCTCCAATGGAGGAAAGTAAAAAGTGAAACTGAAGTCGTTCAGTCGTGTCCAACTCTTAGCGACCCCACGGACTGCAGCCCACCAAGCTCCTCTGTCCATGGGATTTTCCAGGCAAGAGTACTGGAGTGGGGTGCCATTGCCTTCTCCTAAGTTAGTCTGCTAGATGGTGTCAAATGCCTATCTCTTCCATTCGTGGGCCGTACTTGGCTCTCATCCCCTGCTGGTCTCCGTGTCTGATTCCAGCGCCCAGCTTGGGTTTGAGGGATGCGAGTGGCAAAAGATGTCCTGGACAGGGAGTGAGTGAGGTAGTTTTGTACATTACTTGGTATTTAAAACTGCTTAAACCTTACTAGTAATTTTTTTGGACTATATCAAAATGCGCACATGAACTATGTTACTGTGAAAAGGAGCAGCTGTGTGAAACTCACTGTTGTTTATTTTTGCTCAGAAGTGGAGGATATTGCTTGCTGAATCATGCCAAAATCCTTTTTAAAAACTCATGAGAGCGATTTTTTAAAAATTCAGTGCTGGGAATTTCTGTGCTTCTTCCAAGCAGCTATTAAGTTTTTATCTTATGGCAGTGTAGAGTCTATAACTGTATTTTCCTGTGCCTTGTCTGCTGAGAAAGTCAGAGCCAACTTGGCAGTTCTGCAGTTTCTTATGGTATGCATTTTTGTGTACTGCAGACTTCATTTTATTGTCCTTTGTTTTCCCTTCACAGTGATTGTTTTCTAATTAAGAAAAATTCTGAGTAAGCACAAATATTACTTAAAAAAAATATGTAATTTAAAAAGAATAACAGTACAATGAATGCTAATTCAAGGAAAAAAAGAAATACACACTTCAGAATGCCACCAAGGTATCCCTAACTCCCATCCCATTTCTTAAACTTCCTCAGAGGTAACCACTTTTGAATCTTACGTTTGTAATTCCTTTACTGTTTCTAATTATATGCCATATGTGTTTGTGTTCTTAAACTAGAAATGGTTTGAAGCTTATATAAAGGAAATCACACTGTATGTATTCTGTAACTTGCTTTTTTCATTCAACACTGTGTCTGAGATTCATCTTTGTTGTTATGTGTGACTCATGCCAGGCAGTCCAGTGGTTAGAACTTGGTGCTTTCACTGCTGGGGCCTGTGTTCAATCCCTGGTTAGGGAATTAAGATCCCACAAGTCTCATGGTGCAGCCAAAAATAAATAAGACAAAAAGATTCCCCTGCATGAATGTGCCTGGATGAATTTAGCTAGTCTACTGGTTTTTTTTTTGTTTTTTTTTGTTTGTTTGTTTGTTTTAGCTAGTCTACTATTGATGGACATTTGGAGTATTGTCAAGATTTTGTTGTTGCCAACAGTCCTGCTATGGACATCTTTGTATATGTCTCCTGTTATATACATGCAGACATTTCTCTAGGTCAGGGTTGTAAGCTCGTGGGCTGTGTGATCTTTGGTCTTAACAAATCAACTACGCCGTTGTAAAGCAAAAGCAGCCATAGGCGACATGTGAATAAGTGGGTATGACTGTGCTTCAATAAACATTTATAAAAATAAACAGGCAGGCTAGATTTGGCGTGAGAGCAGTGGTTTGCAGTCTTTTGCTCTATTCTAAATCAGTAGGAAATAAATTAATGAATTGTGACTAGTAGTTTGAGAAACTTGATCTCTTTAGTCATACAAGTATGCACATTTTTAACTTGACTAACTCAGCTGGTAAAGAATCCACTTGCAGTGCAGGAGACCCTGGTTCAATTCCTGGGTTGGGAAGATCCCCTGGAGAAGGGATAGGCTACCCACTCCAGTATTCTTGGGCTTCCCTGGTGGCTCAGTGGTGAAGAATCTGCCTGGCAATACAGGAGACATGGGTTTGATCCCTGGGTCAGGAAGATCCCCTGGAGGTGGGCATGGCAGCCCACTCCATTATTCTTGCCTGGAGAATACCCACGACAAAGGAGCCTAGCAGGCTGCAGTCCATGGGTGCAAAGGGTTGGATACAACTGAGCAACTAAGCACAGCACAGATAGTATATATACTTACACCAGGCATTTCTAATTTCAGGAGACAGAATGTAAACAAATTCCCATTGTCTGTATGCTTTAATTTCTAAGATACAGATTGGATCAGTCACCCCTCTGCTTAAAACCTATAGTAACTTGCATGACATGGCACACAAAGTATTTTCTAAACTGGCTCCAATCTACTTTTTTAGATTTCTCCTAATCATTGTGTTTCCTGTGTTCTAACCATTTGAAATTGTGTTTCCCACGTATACTGCACTCTTTTTAAGTGTATTTTTCAAGCTACTTTCTTTCTGAAATGTTCCTCCTTTATTTTACCTAATGTGTTGTTTATCCCGGACGACATTTGTCAAATGTTGTATTCATTCATTTCTATTTGTGAGCACTTGCTGTGCTTCAGGCGCTGTCCTAGGTGCTGGAGATTCAGCAAGGAATTAGACAAGGTCCCTGCTTGCTGTCCAGTGTGGGGAGACAGATACTAAACCAATGGTTTCAGAAAGTGATAAGGGCTGAAGAAAATAAAATAAGGTAAAACATCAGATTGATGTAGATGGAAAAAGGCACGACTTTAGGTAAGGTAGTCAGGGAAAAACTGAAGAGTTGCTATTTAGCTGAGATTTGAATGATCAGACAGACAGTTGGTTCAGCTAAAAAGTTGCTTTGCTGCTTTCTGGCCTCCATAGTTTCTCATGAAACATCCACAGGTATGTGAATTGTAGTTCCCTTGTGGGTAATGTATCATTTATGTGGTTGCTTTCAAGGTTGCTACTTCATGCTTTAGTTTTTCACAGTTTGACTATGATGTGTCTGGGCATGGATTACTTTGGGTTTATCATGTTTGGCATTCTCGGAATTTCTAATCTTGAGTTTATGTGTGTATATGTGTGTTAGTCGTTCAGTCGTGTTGACTGTGACCTCATGGTTTGGGGCCAGCCGGACTCCTCCGTCCATGGGATTTTCCAGGCAAGAATACTGGAGTGGATTGCCATTCCCTTCTCCAAGGTATCTTCCCAGCCAGGTATCAAACCTGGGTCTCCTGCACTGCAGGCAGACCCTTTACCGTCTGAGCCACCAGGGAAGACTTGGGTTTATGTGTGGGAGGGTTTATTTCTCAGGTCTTAATTCTCTTCATTTGGTATATTTTTCTATCTTATGTCATACCACACTTCTTTGAAATCAGTAAGTCTGAGTCTTCTAACTTTGTTCTTTTACAAAATTGCGTTTTAGGGTCCCTTGAGGTTACATGTACATTTTAGGATGAATTTTTCTATTTTTGCCAGAAATGATTTTAAAATTTTGATAAGAATTGCATTAAGTTTGTAGATTCTTTGGGTAGTATGGACATCTTAACAGCCCAGTAAATGTATTTTTTATATGAATTACACGTGAATATGGTGTTTACACAGAAAATTTGATGTAGTTGAAGGTTTAGTTCTTTTGAATATTCCCAACAGCTGAGCATGCTTCAAAGGTCTTCCTAGGGAATTCGGTCCTTCCCTCAAAACTTGAGTTTTGATAGACTCAAAGCTATCTGGACCGCTTACTAACTGTAACTTGGGAAGGAGAAATGCCAATCACCATCATGTTGGGAGCTCTTCCACCCAGGGTATATGGAGGAAATGTATTTGACTTGTGCATACACAGTTGATCCTCGAACAACACAGATTTTAACTGTGCAGGTCTGCTTACACGTAGGTTTTTTTTTTAAGCCATTCATAATTTTTAT
>SJYV01004258.1:1167063-1216648 GCA_006410875.1 Neotragus pygmaeus | reverse complement strand
TTACCTGTGTTGGACAGCAGCCTCCCGGTAGCTGTCTGTTTTACACAACCTGCTACTTTCTCAATTCTTCCCACCCTCTCCTTCCCCTGTACACGTGCATTTTTTCCAACAGTAAATACTGCAGTACTGCACATCGCTTGAATCCATGGATGTGGAAGATCTGTGGACAGGAAGGAACCACATATACTGAGCCAACTATAAATTATACTCAAATTTTCAGGTGCAGAGGGTTGGTGCTCCTCACCCCCGCCTTGTGCAAAGCTCATCTGTATTTATGTTTTGGTAAATTTTTGTTTTCTTGACTTCTCTTTTTTACTTTCCCATGCAGAGATGTGATAATGGATCATCATGTTTCCACCATCAAACCTCGAAGAATCCAAAACCAAAATGTCATTCACCGCCTGGAGCGCCGGCGGATCAGCTCGGGCAAGGCAGGCACCCACTGGCACCAGGTCCGGGTCTTCCACCAGAACGTCTTCCCCAACTTCACGGTTGTCAATGTGGAGAAGCCGCCTTGCTTCTTGCGAAAGTTCTCCCCGGACGGACGCTACTTCATCGCTTTCTCTTCCGACCAGACGTCTCTGGAAATCTACGAGTACCAGGGCTGCCAGGCCGCTGAGGACCTCCTGCAGGGCTACGATGGGGAGATTCTGGCCAATGGCAACGACCAGCGGTCGGTCAACATCCGTGGCCGGCTCTTCGAGCGCTTCTTTGTCCTGCTGCACATCACCAGTGTCGCGGCCAACGGCGAGCACCTGAACCGGGAGTGCAGCCTCTTCACGGACGACTGCCGCTGCGTCATCGTGGGCTCCGCTGCCTACCTGCCGGACGAGCCGCACCCCCCCTTCTACGAGGTGTATCGCAACAGCGAGTCCGTGACCCCCAACCCCCGGTCCCCCCTGGAGGACTACTCCCTCCACATCGTTGACCTCCACACCGGCCGCCTGTGTGACACGCGCACCTTCAAGTGCGACAAGGTGGTCCTGTCGCACAACCAGGGGCTGTACCTGTATAAGAACATCCTGGCCATCCTGTCGGTGCAGCAGCAGACCATCCACGTCTTCCAGGTGACCCCCGAGGGCACCTTCATCGACGTGAGGACCATCGGCCGCTTCTGCTACGAGGATGACCTGCTCACCGTGTCGGCCATGTTCCCTGAGGTGCAGCGGGACAGCCAGACAGGCATGGCCAACCCGTTCAGGGACCCCTTCATCAACTCCCTGAAACACCGGCTGCTGGTGTACCTGTGGCGCCGGGCAGAGCAGGACGGAAGCGCCATGGCCAAGAGGCGCTTTTTTCAGTACTTTGACCAGCTGCGGCAGCTGCGCATGTGGAAGATGCAGCTTCTGGATGAAAACCACCTGTTCATCAAGTACACCAGTGAGGACGTGGTGACCTTGCGGGTCACAGATCCGTCGCAGGTAGGAGCTGCCGTCCTGCCCTTTGCCCTTCCCGTCTCCTCGCGAAGGCTTCTCTCTGCCTGTGACCAGCCTCTCAGAAGTAACACATTTTATGTGGATCTTGAATTTTTGCTACCCTAGGGCCGAACTTAGAACAACTCCACTTATCTCTAGCCATATGTATTTATTTGGACAAATGGAAGCTAAGTCTCAAGCCATTGACATATAAGTAGTCAACCCTGTGAATATTATCCTATTTCTTTTTTTTTTAACTTTACTCTTTTGGGGGCTGCACTGGGTCTTTGCTGCAGCAAGCAGGGCCATCTTGCTTGCCCTGCAGCATGTGGGATCTTCATTCCCTGACCAAGGATCAAATCTATGTCCCTTGCATTGGAAGGCAGATTCTTAACCACTGGACCGCCAGGGAGGTTCCCTACCCTAATTCTTCTGCAGAGCATTTTCAGTACCCTGGAGATGGAAGCCCAGATGCTCTTAGGTTAAGATTTGACTCCCCATGGATAGTGCCTCCCTGTGGAGAGTGCCTTGGTTTTGTGGAAGATTGTACTTATTGGTCTGTTTTAGTTCTGGCAGTGAGAATGAACCTACCATATAAAAAAAAAATCTTCCAAAAAGTCTAGTCTTTTTTCTTATGTGAATGATGTCAATATACTTTCTCACAATATCTTTATATTGTAACTAGTCTTTTTTCTAACTTAAATGATGTCAGTATCAGTTCGGTTCAGTTCAGTTGCTCAGTCGTGTCCGACTATTTGCGACCGCATGAATCGCAGCATGCCAGGCCTCCCTGTCCATCACCAACTCCTGGAGTTCACTCAGATTCATGTCCATCGAGTCAGTGATGCCATCCAGCCATCTCATCTTCTGTCGTCCCCTTCTCCTCCTGCCCCGACTCCCTCCCAGCATCAAAGACTTTTCCAGTGAGTTAACTCTTCGCATGAGGTGGCCAGAGTACTGGAGTTTCAGCTTTAGCATCATTCCTTCCAAAGAAATCCCAGGGCTGATCTCATTCAGAATGGACTGGTTGGATCTCCTTGCAGTCCAAGGGACTCTCAAGAGCCTTCTCCAACACCACAGTTCAAAAGCATACTTCCTCACAAAATCTTTAGATTGTAACCAGTGGGACAGTTCATTTAACAGTTAAGCTCTATGACTTTACTCTGACCTTGCCCACATGCTAGAACATAGATTGTAGAGCAGTGATAAGATGGGAAGGAAGTCAAAGTTTTTGATCTACCAGTGAATCACCAGGACTGCAGGTTCTGAGGGTTTTTTAGTTTGGGTGAAAGATGTTGATGGGGAAGATGCATTTCACAAATAGGAATAAGGTGTTAAGAGTATAGAAACCGTGAAGACGTTTGGGTTGAAACACCATGCTGAGCCTCAGGCCAATATGGACATTTACCTTTGAGGAGCTGTCTACTTTATTGTTGACCAAGTGAGAGACCTAACTTCTTTACTGTTCAGTTCATTTACTCAGTCATGTCTGACTCTTTGCAACCCCATGGACTGCAGCATGCCAGGCTTTCCTGTCCATCACTAACTTCCGGAGCTTGCTCAAACTCATTTCCATCGATTCGGTGATGCCATCCAACCAGCTCATCCTCTGTCTACACTTTCTCCTCTTGCCTTCAGTCTTTCCCAGCATCAGGGTCTTTTCCAGTGAGTCAGTTTTTCACATCAGGTGGCCACAGTATTGAAGCTTCAGCGTCAGTCCTTCCAATGAATACTCAGGATTGATTTCATTTAGGATTGACTGGTTTGATCTCCTTGCAGTCCAAGGGACTCTCAAGAGCCTTCTCCAACACCACAGTTCAAAAGCATCAATTTTTCAGTGATCAGTTTTCTTTATGGTCCAACTCTTACAACCATACATGACTCCTGGAAAAACCATAGCTTTGACTAGATGGACTTTGGTCAGTGAAGTCATGTCTCTGTTTTTTAATATTCTGTCTAAGTTTGTCATAGCTTTTCTTCCAAAGATCAAGTATCTTTTAATTTCATGGCTATAGTCACCATCTGCAGTGATTTTGGAGCCCAATAAAATAAAGTCTCTCAATGTTTCCACTGTTTCCCCATCTGTTTGCCACGAAGTGATGGGACCGGATGCCATGATCTTCGTTTTCTGAAGTGTGAGTTTAAGCCAGCTTTTTCACTCTCCTCTTTCACTTTCATCAAGAGGCTCTTTAGTTCTTCTTTGCTTTCTGCCTTAAGGGTGATGTCATCTACATATCTGAAGTTATTGATTTTTCTCCCTGCAATCTTAATTCAGACTTGTGCTTCATCCAATCTGCCATTTCACATATTGTACTCTGTGTATAAGAGCAAGGTGGCAATATACAGCTTTTACATATTCCTTTCCCAGTTTGGAACCAACACCCCACCCTCCATCATTCTCCTGTTTCCACGTTGTCTCCTTATATACGAGTTTGGAAATGTACAACAGAACAAACCAGTAAACTGCAGTCAGCTGAGTCTGGTTTCTCTCACTGACTTGTAGCTGATTGTGCCCTTAAGAGAAACTGTACAGAAAATGGTCTCCTGAGACCTCAATGGAAAAATGGTTTCTAATATTTTTCTTCTGAATCATACCTTGTGTATTCTTAAAAAAGGGGAGGGGAGGTGACTAAAATGGTTGTTGTTTAGTCACTAAGTCATGCCCCACTCTTTGCAACCCTATGGACTGTAGCCTGCCAGGCTCCTTTGTCCATGGGATTTCCCAGGCAAGAATACTGGAGTGGGTTGTTATTTTCTTCTCCAGGGGATCTTCCTGGCCCAGTGATCCAACCTATGTATCCTGCATTGGAAAGCAGATTCTTTCCAGTGACACCAGGGAAGCCCATTGAGATCTGAGTAATAAATTTGTTAGAGATTTTTTTTTCTGAATTTTTTTACTTCCTTATTAATGATGAAGTCACCACTGAGCCAGTCACCATTGTGGGTGAGCGTCCAGTTCATCTCAGGCGTCATGAGAGGGTGCTGGTAGAGCCTTTGACTTCTGTACCCTTCTGTCATGTATTTCCCAGTCTGCCCTGGTGGGAATGTTAGTAAATGTTTGTGTAATTCTGTATTCACACAGTCACGATGGATCCTGGTGAAGCCCTCATGTGATCAAAGTGTCGTCCAGGTTTATAGAAAGGATGTGAGTCCCTCTTGTATTTAGGTTTGAGCTAGAATTACCTTTTTGTTTTGGAAGGAGTATGTTGTCTGTGATTGCCGCATTCGAGATTATCCTTTTCTCCTTCACTAAAACATGACCTCCCTATGTCCGGTAGCTACAGTAAGTCACAGCCAGCAACACTGCTAGGGCTCTGTGCTTTGCTTACAGAATTTGTAACTTTAAACCCAAACTCTCCCCTCGTTGTCCTCCAGCCTCCTTCCCCAGTTTAATTTGATAGGTTCCAATAAGGTTAATGAGTAAAAAGTGTACTTCAACACAAAGCCTTGTTAATATTATGGGTATTATTCTCAGATTACCCTCCAGCCTCTTTAATTTACAGCTAAATTTAATTTCCAGGTGACCGCAAAAGTCATGTAATATAAGCTCTGGGAAGGACTAATTACTGGTGAAACAGGTGGGCCAGATGTCTCCAAAAATTGGTAATGAAGATTCAAGTTTAATCCTAGGAGGCAGAATACTAATCCCAGCTTTCTGGAAACTTCTAGAGTCCTGGTGGAAGACCCACACTGCCATATTCACTGTGACAAAAACTCGGGGTACCTCGCGCTTCCGTGTTATGCTGATCAGAGCACTGGGGGTTCAGAGAAGAGGACCAGGCACCTAGGGACCCATTCAGAGAAAGCAGTAACTCTGCCACCCAGAGCATTTGAATGCTTTTCATGTTTCCCCCCTCTGATCTGAATTGCTACAAATGTCCAACATGTGTTACAAACACTCTTGGCTAAAAGAACATTTATGAAGAAAGTAATGGAAAACACTTCTCTGATTTTTTCATTTGTTCAGCAGCAGTCCCCTGCTTGGTTACAACTTGCCTAGGTAGACATGGTGTGCTTAAGATGTCTCTCTGCATGTTAGAAATATTAAGAAAGAAAAGGAAATGCCCCCAAATTGAACTTTCTTCTATACACATACAAGAGAAAATAATTGGCCAACAGGCAGCTGCTGACTGCAAATCACTTTCTCAGCAGGAAGGAAAATTAAATCTAGCATTTTAGAAAAGTGTTTTTAATCTCAGAGTGGGTTGGGGCATAAGTAGGGAATAAGCACTTGAAAGGAAACATATTACATTTGCACACAGTTTGAATTGAAAGCCCTTTTATACATATATGCTGAGCAACTCAGTAATTCCAGCATCACAGGTACAGTGGGAAATCAGGCAGCTCTGAGGCCCTTGATGGCTCAGTCCCATTGAGGCTTCCTCCTCTTCCAGAACCTCTAGGCATCACGTTGCTGCTGTAGTGCCGGAGTGGAGGTGTTTGCTTGTTTTACTTGGGGAGTTTGAGTTTTCAGCCAAATGGTGAATATGCTAGGTGAGGTCTTATGCTCAGCTGTCCCTTGGGTCTCTCTCTCCTTCCGCAGGCATCTTTCTTTGTGGTGTACAACATGGTAACAACAGAGGTGATTGCTGTGTTTGAGAACACGTCAGATGAGCTTTTGGAGCTCTTTGAGAACTTCTGTGATCTCTTCCGGAACGCTACCCTGCATAGTGAAGTCCAGTTTCCCTGCTCAGCTTCTAGCAACAATTTTGCACGGCAGATCCAGCGCCGGTAAGCTGCTCCCCTGGACTTAACAAGCTTAATTTTTCTGTAGAAAATGTGTTGGTGTGGAGCCAGTAGTCGTTTACTTCGGGAAACCTTCCAATTTTCTTTCTGCCCACCCGGCCTTGGGTCGGTCTGCCTGTTGTAACCTCCTGTGTCATCCTAAATGTCTCTCTCTCAGCACCCGAGGGATTACTTGTGTGGTGTCTGTGATTCCTCCTAGACTGTCTGTTACCTACAGAGAGATAGAGTCTGTGTCTTTGTTTAGTTTATTGCTGTATCTGCAGTGGTTCACTGTCAAGCACTTAAAATAATTTCTGAAAGAATCAGTGCAGTTGGGTTCAGTCACTCAGTTGTGTCCGACTCTTTGCAACCCCATGGACTGCAGCGGCCCTGTCCATCACCAACTTTGAATGAATAAGAAAATAATTTTATACCTGTGGATTGAACACATGCATTTTTCTCTGCTGTATCCCAAGACCCTACTTAAAATGACAATAAAGGATGAAGAGATGTAAACCTACAAGAGCAAAGAGAATGGGGAGGAGATATCAACAGAGTTTTAGAAGCTGAAGAGCCAGTGGATGGCTGATAACTAACTTGACATACCTCAAAGAACAAAAAAAGACTACAGAACTGACCCATCAAGAAGTAAGTTGTCTTGCACCAGAGAACTCTGAAAAAAGTCAAGAAACTGGAGGTCCTATATACCTCTCAAGGATTGGATGACATTCTTTTTTATTTTTGCTGTTCTTTGAAGCTTGTGGCATCTTAGTTCCCTGACCAGGGATCAAACCTATGTCCCCTGCAGTGGAAGTGTAGAGTTTTAACCACTGGACTTCCAGGGAGTCCCCTAGATGACGTTCTTAAAGGGAACAGTCAGATACTCTAATTCCTTTGACTGTCTCTTCCCCAACTCAGCAAAAGGCAAGAGGTTTATTCTCTGGAGAAATCGAACCATGCAGGTGCTGGTTTTAAGTTCATGAAACATGGCTGAGAATAGAGATGAGACTCATCATGCCTAAACCAAGAGTTAAGTGAAAATTGATATACTGATGGGGTAGACTCCTATTCCTCTTATCAGATATGGTATCCAGGCATATACTCTTCAGGCAGGAAATTAGAATTAATTCCCTAGGGAAACTGACCAGCCTGAAGAAGAGACCCTTGGAGGCCCTTCTCAGAACACCTGAGTCACCCTCAGTTAATACCCACCTGCTAAGAACCAGAGCTTCTCATAATCATCTGAGTATATTATTGTGAAATGCCTAGTTGTTTTGGACCAAAGGCCTGCCTGCAGCCCTACTGAAGTCAGTCAGTGTTTCGACGTTCCACATACCTTAGCCAATTATAGAAAATAGCTGCTTTAGGTTCTAGTACAGATTCGATCAGAGTGGATGAATCAAAATAAGCATTACTGCTGCAGGGGGA
This sequence comes from Neotragus pygmaeus, assembly GCA_006410875.1. Classification (NCBI taxonomy): domain Eukaryota; kingdom Metazoa; phylum Chordata; class Mammalia; order Artiodactyla; family Bovidae; genus Neotragus; species Neotragus pygmaeus. Next base: position 1,209,080 of record SJYV01004258.1, on the reverse strand, counting down.
AATGGGCAAAGCAGATATCTAATTCACTGGCATCGTATTCCTATAAAAGGATAGTGTGTGATTAAAAACAAGTGGATATTGATTTTCGGACAAGTAAACATGCCCTTTTATTTTTTCTGGTTCACACACATTTTCAGCCTGACTGGCATCTCTCATCAGTATAGAAGGATTTTTGGAAGCAAAATATGGATCAGGTTTTGCTTTTTTCATTTTGAAATGAATTTTTGTCTTTTAAAATTAAGTAGATTATTATCAACTAGTAACAAAAGCTGGGTACAGTTAAAATATCAAAGAGATCACCAGAAGGTCCAAGCTCCATGAGGGCAGGAGTGTTTATTTGTATATATACACCACTATATCCACAGCACCTCGGCCAGTGTCTTATATGTGGGAGGAGCTTGTTAGGCATTTGTTGAATGAATAACATCATCAGGAATTAGAGGAGACTATGTTTTCTGAAAATTTATTTCACAGTGTACCCATAATTAAGTGAAATTGTAGAAGAAAAAATAAACATTCTAGCTTCATGATCTTCAAAATTTTGCTTCTTACCAGCAAATGGTTCTGAAAACTGTATATCTCACACATTAATGTTTAAGTTGCTCTTTAAATTTCTTACTATTAAATTTAAATAGTGGTAGAGGATGCAGTTTTCAGCATATTAAGTATTGACATTTAAAAATAAAAGTATTACAAGATATAATTGGCATATAACATTGTATAAATTTAAGGTATTAAGACTTAAATATAGCCATAGTAATTTAGTATTCATAGTTGATATAAAAAGCTCAGGGTAAGTTTTTCCGGTACTGTTTGAACTTTTATATTTCTTCTTCTTTTCAAATTTATCCATCTTCCCCACAAAATTGTGTCCTAATAACAGTTTATCAATCATCTTATCATACTTTGCTGCATTGAAAATACAATGTACATATAAATCAAAATTATTTTTGTTTCTTGTGAAGGTATGGTTCTAATGGGTCAATTTTACAGTCTTCAAAGAACTTCTGATAAAATGAGTGAAATGGATTATTGTTGTTACTATTATAGGTTAGAATAAATGATTAAGAAAAAATGCACATCAGAGATTACAAGTCACTTAAAGAAAGCCTTTATTTTGAAAGATAGAGACCAAAATAAAACAGTATGAAAAATGAACATGGTATTAACTGAAATAATTTAAACTATAAAAACAAGAACATTCCTAGAATAGTGATACTAAGTGAGATACTTTAGAAATCTAAACTCTATTAGATATAGTTTAGAAACTCTCCAAGAAAGTAGGAAAAAAAAAAGATAAGAGTAAGAAAGTGGGAGAGAAATGATTTTTAAAAAAAATTTAGAGTAGTTCCCCAGGAGATCCAATATGTGGCTACTTCCATAAGGAGCAATAAAAAAATGAGAGGGAGGAAACGATGTCAGTCATATGTTAATATTAAAAGATACACATTTTCATGGGAGTTGCCGGGTGACCTAGTGGCCCAGCTTCAGTCCTTGGTTGGGGAATCCTATAAGCCACATGACATGGCCAAAGGAAGAAGAAGAATAGACACACACACACACACACACACACAATCATGCCCTCAGAATTCTGCAAAAAAGGTTTTAAAACTAGAATTCTACATCGAAATAATAGGGTTTAACAAAGACATTTTCAGGCATGTAAGGCCTCAAAAAATTACCTCTCATGTTCTTTTTCTAAGGAAACCTCTGAAAAATATTATCCCCCAATAAACCATGAAAGAATGATACAAGAAGTAGAATCAAACAGTGGAGAGAAGCACAGAGAATTCCGAGGATAATGTTAAAGGGAGGCTCCAGGACAGGAGCACGGGTTAGACCAGGTGGAAGCAGGAAGGGGGAGGTTCCCATCACGGATGTGCCCAAGGACAGGTTACCATATCTAGAATATTGTCGGCTTTGAAAGTGTTAAGACGAGATGGTCCATGCTGTCCTAGCAGGGTTCTCAGCATAGGCCTCACTGAGAAGGTGATATTTGAGTAAAGCTTTTGAAGGAGGTCAGGGAGCAAGCCATGCGGCCGTCAGGGGAAGAATAGAGCAAGCCAAGGGAAAAGTAAATGTAAAGGTCCAGAGGTGGGTCTCAGACATTTGAGGAACAGTGGGGAACTCAGGGTGGCTGGGCTGGAGGAAGCAGGAGGCAGAGTAGGTAGAGGTGTGTGGTGAGAGACATGATCACACACGTACAGCCATTCCGAGGCTTTGGCTTTAACTATAGATGAGATTGTGTAGTATCTGAGCAGAGCAGTGACGTGGTCTCATGGACATTTTTTTTTTTTTTGCCACATCCTATGGCATGTGGGATCTTAGTTCCTTAACCAGGGACTGAACCTGTGCCCCCTGCAGTGAGAGCTTGGAGTCTGAACCACTGGACCATCAGGGCGGTCCCTCCCACTTATGTTTTAACAGGGTCACTCTGGCTGCTGTTTTAGGAATAGCTCATAGAGGGGTAGGCTGGAAGTTAGTAAACCATTGCAGTGATCCAATAATAAAAGTACTACATTCTGTTTCCTGATGGGAGCTTTAAAAATTTTTCTTTTCATGCCTTCTGTCAGTTACAAAGAAGGCAGTGCCAGCCGGGAAGGTGAGCATGGAGGGTGGGGAGGATGAAGTAGCCATCTAAGGAAGAGGGCGACTTGCCGGACTGTGGGAATGAGGCATGAGTGCCTTGCAGCATTACAGCAACATTCCTCTCCATGAGTTCATGGGTATAAAGTCTGTGATTTCAATGATTGTGAAAGGTAAGCTGGCTCAGGAAGAAAAAGAGTTCATGATGAAGGCACAGGATGGCGAGAAGTTGGTAGAATCAATGGCAGTTTGGTCCCATTTCAGTTGAAGGATGTTGAAGCTGGGAAAGCAGACTGAGTTATCTGGAAAATTAGGAGAGAAGATAACTGGAGTCTATGTACTGCTCCCTGAGATTATGGAGGTGGCAGTCGTTGGTAATAGTGACATTGAGGGTATGATGTGGGAATGCGTTGCTGAGGCAGAAAGGAGGTCCAGAAACTAGGAAGCCATGGTGTAGGAAGGATCACCTCTGAGAATTTTGAAATTGTGAATTGAGAGAAGGGTGGTTGGACAGAGGGACAGTGCACCAGGAGTTAATCAGCTGAAGATATCAGAGGGGTGACAGCTTCATCTTTTACTTGTTGGGCATCTGAGAGTAGAGGTGGTGGGCGCTGTGGGCAGTGGGAACGGCTTCAGCCTGTGGATGGTCACGGAGGCTTTGATTTGTGGTCATCACAGCCACGAGCCAGCCCCGTCATTTGAAATCACCTTTTAAAGCCAGTGAGCCAGGCAGGGTGGAGAACTAGGTCTTGGCTGGCAAAGGGCTGAAAACCAAGGAACCTAGTATCTTTGATACCAGCTCAAATGAAAAGGAAAGAAGTAAGTTTTGTGTGGCCCAGGATTTAATTTTATGATTTACACCAAGGCTGTGAAAAATTACTGTTAAGAGAGGTAATGGAAAAGCACTGTTGACGCTCGGCTTCCTTCTAGGGGAACTGAGAAGTGTTAATGTCCATCTAGCCCTTCAGGTTGACAGTGAAAACAAAAATCAAAACCCATCTCATCAACCTCTCTAGTCTCATCAAAATTAGGAACATTCGAGTTTTTTTATACCATTAGTTTCAAGGGTGAGGTGTTATATCGCATTTCCCCTGGACTAAAAAATTATTTATTTCCCCTTTGATTATTAAACTGTGTGATGTACTTCAATGTACAGATTTTAAAAAATAAAACTGATAAAACAGCTATGACCATTTTGATGTATTTCCACTTTTCTTTTTTAAAGACGTTAATTTTTGTGTGTGTGTGTGTGTTTTTTTTTAGGCATTTGATAAAGGTTTATTGAATAAATGACTGAATATAATGACAAGGGAATATAATGAATATTATGTCATTATCGTCCCTGGGATTGGAAGATCCCCTGGAGATGGGAAAGAATACCCATTCCAGTCTTCTGACCTGGAGAATTCCATGAACTGTATAGTCCATGGGGTCTCAAAGAGTCAGACACTGACTGAGTGACTTTCACTTTCACTTTATTAAGACAAAATCAATATTAAGAAGTACAAGACACACATGCCCAGTAGGCTTTGCCTTTTATACAATCTGTGTCAACAAATCTGTGTGGCAATCATGGGAAGTACATGCATGCATGCATGCTAAGTTGCTTCAGTCATGTCTGACTCTTTACAATCCCTTGGACTATAACCTGCCAGGTTCCTCTGTCCATGGAATTCTCCAGGCAAGAATACTGGAGTGGGGAGCCATTCCCTTCTCCAAGGGATCTTCCTGACCTAGAAATCGAACCTGGGTCTCCTGCATTGCAGGCACATTCTTTACCATCTGAGCCATCAGGGAAGCCCCATGATGAGAAGTAGGTATTATTATTGTATGAGGCACAGGGCTGGAATGCCACCACAAGTATGCATTGTATGGAAGGCAGAAGCCAAATTCCCTTTCTCCAAGGCCTGTGTGCTTTCCTAGAATCCAGGCCAGTTTGACAAGTTTCACATCTGACAGTGGAGAAAGTGACCCCCATAAGCTAATGTAACCCAGCATTTGTTTCCAGCATCTGCCAGAGCAATTTCAATTAGCTTCCAGAATAGACACTACCATGTAGCTGATGCAGCAATTTCCATTGAAAGCACTATGGAGCAATTTCATTTCATAAAGCAGTCCCCGCAGCTTAGATTTGAGAGCATGCCGCATTTGCGAAGATGGAAATGACATAATTATGTTCTAAGTCGAGTTTATAAGTCACAAACCAATTCCAAAGGCCAATGAATCTGAAAAGTTGCTTTTCCCAGGTTTCTTTTTCAGTCCTTTGGGGCCTCGTTGCATGGCAGACAGTGCTGTGCACACAGCCTACACAGGAGATGTTGCTTCGACTGAGGTTCCTGTGTTTCTCGCTTCCTTTTCAAGACATACTATTATTTTTTCTTAATATGTTTTTGGGTCACCATAGCCTATGCAAATCTACTCTACAGGGAGCAGCATCTTTATACCAGGTAAGAATCGCTCAGAGAAAGACTGTCCACAGTATCCCTCAGATGATGAAAAGAGAAAGCTACATGACCCCAATTATTCAAATTCACAGATGAGAAACTTGAATCCCATAGCTTCAATTTGCTAGGTCCCACTTGAATGTATTTATTAACACTGAAAACAAGGGAGAAAAACTATCCAAACCAAAGATCACTCACTCCCTTCTTACTAATATATATTCTGAAATTACCATATGGTACATGAACAGAACTATTAAAAGCTACTGTAGTAGTAGAGTTAGTTACTCAGTCGTGTCCGACTCTTTGCGACCCTGTGGGCTGTAGTCTGCCAGGCTCCTCTGTCCATGGGATACTCCAGGCAAGAATACTGGAGTGGGTAGCCGGTAGCTGTTCCCTTCTCCAGGGGATCTTCCTGACCTGAGGATCGAACCCAGGTCTCCCAGATTTCAGGCAGATTCTTTACCATCTGAGCTACAGGGAAGCTCCCAAAGCTACTGTATGTATAGCTAATAGAGGGATCACAGTGGCCATGGAATTCCTGGAAAAGCAGGAAAGGAGGAGTGGAGAGAAGCATTCATTGAGCACCTAGCATATGCCAGACCCTGTGCTTATAGTTTGTCATGCATTCACATCTCACGAGGCTACATGTGGAGGCAGGTACTAGGAGCCGGGATTCCATTTCTCAGTAAGTCATATAAGCAACACGTGTCTACCCAGAGATTCATCTCTTCGAATACGAATCCTTGTTTTTCCATGGTACATTTCCATGGCTCAACAATGAGGTTTTCTTTTTAAAAAAAATTTTTTTGGCCACAAGGCATGTGAGATCTTAGTTCCCCAACCAGGGAGTGAACCCAGGCCCCCCGCATTGGAAGCACAGAATCTTAACCACTGTACGGTAGGGAAGTCCTTCACCAATGGTTTTTAAATTACTTTATCCTTCAAGGACATTGAGGCTTCCCTGATGGCACAGCAAGTAAGGAACCCACCCACCAGTGCAGGAGATGTAGAGAGACGCAGGTTCGATCCCTGGATTGGGAAGATCCCCTGGAGGAGGGCATGCCAACCCATTCCAGTATTCTTGCTGGGAAAGTCCCATGGACAAAGGTGTCTGGTGGGCTACAGTCTATAACGGTCGCAAAGAGTCAGACAAGAATGAAGCAACAAGCACACAACGGACATTGAAACTCTTTGTAAAAACACAGTTAATTGGGAGATGTGCTTTCAAATCATTCATAAGTAACTTCTTCCTCATTTGTATTTAAAAGAAATATACAAAATAGGGAATCTAAAATGAAAAAAATAAATAGAAACCTACCATATACTGGCAATGAATTACGTACTTAAGTGAACACGCATTTATATCTGAACTTCCTAATAGCCAAGGGAAAAGGGGAAATGCACTGGGTTATTTAGTCCCCTGGGACCTTTGCAGCATTTTCTCTTACCAACATAGAAGTCAAGATTAAAGTCATGACCTCGGTCCAGAGCCACAGAGTTCCAGTGAAGAAACTGTTTATGTCTTTGGTATATTTCAAACTGTGCCTAATATAATTTATTTATTAAAAAAATACTTATGTATACACTTTCAGTTCACAAAAAATATGAATCTTTCCAGCCAATATTTTCACATCACAATGTTAGGGAAAGTATGTTTATACTGACACACACCCCAGGCATATTTCAAAGAACTAAACATTTATTAATATTTGGATTTTGCTAGTACAGCATGCACAGCAAATTCCTCAACTATTTCTGCAGGGCGTTTATAAAAACAAGTTCACAGTCATGAATGAAATAATGGATACTTTGCTCCTCAAATAAATAAAAATAACAATTTTTTTCAATTTTACTAGTTGTTGATATAAATAAAAATGAGTACTTTTCCCCAAGTCATAAAAAACAGGTGCCCAAATGGCATGAGACAAACATTACCAGTGATCTATTTTTAAGTTGATAAATATTTAAAGGTACTCATTTATTAAATCTAACCTTCAAATCAGAACTATAATGTATTTGCATGGCACTAATGCAGCCTAATTTTAAATTTCAACGAGCTTCAAAAAACCAGAAATACACATTTTAAAATCAGAGTTAGTTGTCTAATAGACTTTTTGTTGGTATTTTAAATGTATAATTCTATGTGTAAACTTTCTTCTACTTAGTATTTTTTAATTGNGACACTGTTTCCACTGTTTCCCCATCTATTTCCCATGAAGTGATGGGACCGGATGCCATGATCTTCGTTTTCTGAATGTTGAGCTTTAAGCCAACTTTTTCACTCTCCTCTTTCATGTTCATCAAGAGGCTTTTTAGCTCCTCTTCACTTTCTGCCATAAGGGTGGTGTTATCTTACACAAGCCTATTTAATACACAACGAAGCTGGATTATGAAATAGAAACAGTGGTAGTTAGTATTTCATAATCCAGCTTCGTTGTGTAGTAAATAGGCTTGTGTAACAAATTCTGTGTGATTAACTACTGTTTGTAATATTTCCTTTGGGAAATGGTAATCGAGTTCTGAAAACCAGTTAATTTTCTTATTCGGACATTTTTAAACACATGAAAGTGGGAGACTGTAATGAACCTGTCTGTACCCATCGCCACGCCTCCGCAGCTGTCACTCGTGGTCAGTGTTGTTTCATCTCTTTCTGCCACCACTGCTCCCCTCCCACCCGCCAGTCTGCATTCTCACAGCCCAGGTATCATAGCATTTCACTTGCAAATATTTCAGTTTGAATTTCTAAAAGATAAGGACTTAAAAAAAATATAACCTCAATACCATTATTCCATCTTAAGAAAATTAAACCTTTATTAAGATCACCGATATCAAGTGAGTTTTCACGTTTTCCTATTGTTTTGTATATATTCTTTTTACAGTTTGTTCCAGTCAAGACCTAAAGAAGGTCTGTGTTTTTTTTTGTTTATTGTCCTCCTAAGTCTTTTTTATTTTATGAGTTCTGCTTCCCGTTACTTTCTTTTTAGTGAAGTTGTTGAAGAAACCAGGTTGTTCTTCTGGTAGTATTCCCCACATTCTGGATTTTTGCTCATTGCATCCCTGGCAGTTCTCATTTCCCCCTATTTCCTGTAAAGTGGTAGTTAGATTTAGGAGCTCCAACAACTAGCTTTACATTATAAGCTCTTTGTGTGCTGGGGACCATGTGGGTGAGGGGAGGGTTTTCACTCATAAAAGCAGATAATTGGGCTCATTTGACATTGTCACGTAGCCTGAGGTATGTTTCTCTCCCTTTTGACTGCCCTGCCTTTCTGATTTGAAAAGATTAACCCATGTAACAAATCTGGAAATGCCATTGACCCTGACTTCTTGTAATTCTTATTTATTTTTTAATTTAAAATGAGAAATGTAGGGATATTAAAGTCATTTGAAGAGATAATGCCATTACTCTAAAACCTTTATGGTATTAAATATATTCCATTCTAGCCTTTGCCAGTGTGTGTGTTTACATTTATGCAGTGGTAGTTACTGTTGGCATAGTACCTTGTAGCCTGCTTTTATTTAATAAACATTTTCCCTATTGTTAACATAGTCCATAAAATAGATGTAGCATAATTTATTTAGCTGTTCCCCTATTACTGAGCATTTATTCTCTACCTGCATTTTTACATTAGAGCTAATGCTATGTGTGTGCTAAGTTGCTTCAGTCATGTCCAACTCTTTGCAACCGTGTGGACTATAGCCCACCAGGCTCCTCTGTCTGTGGGATTCTCCAGGCAAGAATACTGGAGTAGGTTGCCGTGCCCTCCTCCAGGGGATCTTCCCAACCCAGAGATCCAACCATGTCTCTTATGTCTTCTGCATTGGCAGGCAGATTCTTTACCACTGAGCCACTGGAGAAGCCCAAAATGCTACAGTAGCCATCTTGATTCATGTCACTATTTACTTCACTTAAATTCTGAGGATATAAGCTCTTGGATTATTGAGTCAAGGGATACAAATATCTTTGTATCTCCTATATATTTGCTTTCCAAGAGGGACATGCATTGTAGAGCGCTTTATTTCAGAGCTCCTTGTTTTCTTGAGCTTCCTCCAATTTAGCCCCAACCCTGCCAGTCATCTCTGGTTCCCAAGTTCACAGGGCACTTGCTTTGCATATGGGCAAAAGGCATTTAAGTCCTGGGATGAATGGAAGCATCTTCATGTTAGATGAAAAAGTAGAAACTAGTTAGTATTTTGTTTTTGTGTGTGCAAAAGAAGAACCTTCCAAAAGAATTTCTTCTTAACAGTTAAAAACTCAGGACTTCCCTGGTGGTCCAGAGGCTAGGATTGCACCACAATTACTGAGCCCACTCACCACCACTGCCGAAGCCCGAGCTCTAGAGCCCATGCTCCTCAACAAGAGAAGCTACTGCAATGAGAAACCCTCACACTGCAACTAGAGAATAGCCCTTGCTTGCCACAACTAGAGAAAGCCTTTCCACAGCAACAAAGACCCAACACAGCCAAAAATAAATACATTTTTAAAAGAAGAAAGAAGAACTCAAGATATGGGCCTAGATCTGCACTGTCCTCTAGTAACCACCAGCCTCCCATGGCTGGTGAGCACTAACGTGAGATGTGCTCAAGTGTCAAATACACATCAGATTTCACAGACTTAGTACAAAAAAAATGAAATATCTCTTCAGTTTCTTTGATATCATTGGTTGAAATGATAATATTTTAGATGCCGATGTTAGGTTAACTAAAATATTATTAAAGTTAATTTCACTTTTTCCTTCTTACTTTGTTTGATGTGGCTGCCTGAACATTTAAGCATGCCTACGTGGCTTACATTATCATTTCCAGCCCTGGCCTAGGCAGGTAGGTAGCTGGGCAGATAGCTGCCGGAAAAGGGGAGGCCGTAATCAAGGCCATCGCTAAGGGTCATCTTGGGAGAGACAAATGTCCCAGTGATTCGGGCCAGCGTAGTGAAGTTCATAATCTCCCTGCTCGTAAAATGAACTGATCAGACATAGGCGATTTTGACTGGGGGCTGACGTTAGAAGAGATTTCATCGGTGAGGTTAATTCATGAGTTTCCTGCTATTCAGGTTTTAAGGTGGTGGTGAATCTGTGCCATGCTCTCCTCTCCTTGTTCTGTTTAGGTTCTACGCCCGGGACTCTGGTCTGCTCAAGTTTGAGATTCAGGCAGGCTTACTGGGCCGCCCCATCAACCACACGGTGCGACGCCTCGTTGCCTTCACCTTCCACCCTTTCGAGCCTTTTGCGATCTCTGTGCAGAGGACTAACGCCGAGTATGTCGTCAACTTCCACATGCGCCACTGCTGCACGTAGGTGCTTCACGGAGCCGGCGCCTCTGGCCCGCCCACCCCTCCACCCCATCGCGTCTCAGTGGACTGTGAAACAGAAGCTCCTGNTAACGCCGAGTATGTCGTCAACTTCCACATGCGCCACTGCTGCACGTAGGTGCTTCACGGAGCCGGCGCCTCTGGCCCGCCCACCCCTCCACCCCATCGCGTCTCAGTGGACTGTGAAACAGAAGCTCCTGACGCACAGCCTTGGGGTCCCAGGCTGTGCCTCCGGTGTGGAGAGCCGGAGACAGGAGGAAAGAGGCGTGAGGGCGGCTCAGCCCTGTGCACAGCACAGCTCCTGATCGATCGACTGAACAGTCATCTTGCCTTTCCCTGTGGGGATGCCCAGCATTAAGTCTATTTCATTTTTTGTCTTATTTTACATTTTTTTACTATGAAGATGAGAGCATTACACCTCTGCCCCCTTCATGTCACTTCTTTGGCATTACAGTATGCAGCCTGCAGCAGGAAACTCTTGTTTACTCATGAGAACTCTGTACATCCTTTCAATTAGCCAACAGCAGGGCTGTCTTTATAAGGAAAAAAAAAATAAAGCCTTGGTATTTTCTTACTTAAATATATCCCACTTGAGGACTGCCTTCTGTTCCGATCTCACCAAATGCTTTTCAAATACATGGGTTCCAGCAAGGCCTGTGAAAGGGACTAGAGGCTGTGGACCCAGCAGTGCCTGCTGGTAAGACTAAGTCGGGGTGGGCCAGCGTGGAGGCCAGCTCTCTTCCAGGCTTATGTCCTTCCCCTGGGTGTTCGCCCGGTAATTTTTACAGAGGAACGGAGCCTAATTGCCCGTCCCCGTGTGAAAGCATGCTCCCATCTGTGCCATCTGTGTTGTGCAGGTGGAGAGCAGGCCGTCCTCTCCGGCCGCAGCAGGGACAAGCTCTGTGCAGCACGTACTGTCGTTTGGAGGGGTGGGAGCTGACAGGCCCCAGGCGTCCCTAAGGAGATCAGCCGGGCTGTTCCTGGATGGCTGAGCCTTTGCCACACTCCTCTAAACACCTGCCAGGCACCAGGCAGCATCCCTCTCACATTCTCAACTGGTCTCCCCCCCGAGGGATTGTCAGGACGTGTATGTTTCATCCTCATAAATGTGTCCGCCATTTATGAAGTGAGTTTGTTGTGTAGCCTCTGACTCTGAAGCTCGCTCTGGAGTGTTGGGTTTCAGAGAAGTCAGGGAAAGGAGCCGTGGATGCAGATAGCTGGATCCCTCTCCCGTCTAGGGACGAGCTTCCCTTGGGAGCGTAAGAAATGTGATATGAGATGCTGAGCCCCACCAAAACCAGTTCAGCTAATTTAATCATCTTCAGTCTTGAACAGCTAAATTCATTCTCGTCGAGCGTTCAATATAAGATTTGAGCACCTACTATGTGTCAGGTAGATGCTGTGCTGAGATGTTGAGAATGAGGAGAGGAGTAGGCAAAATGCTAAAAAAAAAAACGCCCCGAGGTGTGTATCTGGGACCTGTAGAGGAGGTTGGAGGAGAAGCAGAGAAGGCTGACTCTACTGGGGAAGGGATGCTGAAACTGGGTAAGTGGGAGAGTGTCATGTGGGCCAGAACAGAGGAAGCCTTGAGTCCTCACCTCTTTTTCTCTATATATTCTTTAGTTGATTTCGAAACACTAACTCCAGCCCTGACTCCTTCCTTGGCTTATGTGGCCTCTTCTGGTTTAGATCTAACAGGCATATCAGAATCCGTGCATCCTAAACAATATTCTCCATTCCCACACCCACCCCCAACCTGTTTTTCCTACAAGGTTCCCAAATGACTTCAGTATCTAGCCATTTACTAGTAAAAGCTAAGGAGTTACTCTCAATTCCTTTTTTTCCCTCCACCTCCCACACATCTGACTTCATTCCAGGGAAGTACCCTGAGCAGTCTCAGCAAATCATGGTGGTCTCATACGAATTGCTAGTTACTAGCACATAGCACCCCACTCCAGTACTCTTGCAATGAAAATCCCATGGACGGAGGAGCCTGGTGGGCTGCAGTCCATGGAGTCGCGAAGAGTCAGGCATGACTGAGCAACTTCACTTTCACTTTTCACTTTCATGCATTGGAGAAGAAAATGGCAACCCACTCCANTACTCTTGCAATGAAAATCCCATGGACGGAGGAGCCTGGTGGGCTGCAGTCCATGGAGTCGCGAAGAGTCAGGCATGACTGAGCAACTTCACTTTCACTTTTCACTTTCATGCATTGGAGAAGAAAATGGCAACCCACTCCAGAGTTCTTGCCTGGAGAACCCCAGGGATGGAGGAGCCTAGTGGGCTGCCGTCTCGGGGGTCATACAGAGTCGGACACGACTGAAGCGACTTAGCAGCAGCAGCAGCAGAACTAGGCTAAGACCAGTTGGCATAGGGGTTAGTGTAGGAATGTCATGTGACTTAGTTCAGGTCAGTGGTACCCTGAGATAAAGGTGTCTAGTGCCTTTGAGGGAACATTTCTCTTCAGAATATGCTAGTAAGGGAGAATCCCCTGGTGGTCCGGTTGTTAAGAATCTGACTGCCAATGCTGGAAACATGGATTTGATCCCTGGCTGGAGAAGATTGCACGTACCATGGAGCAACTGAGCCCGTGCACTGCAACTACTGAGCTCGAGAGCCCGAGAAACAACTGCTGCAGCCTGTGCGCCACAGCGCCTGTGCTCCATCGCAAGAGAAGCCGCCGCAATGGGGAGCCTGAGCACTGCAACAAAGGGTAGCCCTGCTCCCTGCAACTAGAGAAGGCCTGTGCACGGCAGTGAAGACCCAGGGCAGCCAAGAACAAGCAGATAATCTAAAAAAAGAATACGTTAGTGACGAAACGTAGCCCACACTCCTGCCATCCGACACCCTATGATCATATTTCACTGAGAATCAGCCTTGGGACGAAGCTGGCCTTCTGGGTGGTAAAACGAAGAGAGAACCTGAATCATGGATGACAGAGCTGGCTGATTAGATCAGCCAACTCTGAAACCCACCCTACATCTGGATTTCCAGTTCTGTGAGACAGTAATTTCCTTACTGTCTAAGCTGCTTGAATTGGATTTGCTGTTTCTTGCAGCTGAAAGCAAATTAATAGATGCAAAGAGAAAGGCAGGTTGCCCATGGAAAGAGTCGTAAAGTTCCTGGTGGTCTGGGAACCTTCTTAGATCCCGTTCCGGTGTCCATGAGGCCCCATTATGATTCCCATTCTTAGATCCCTGTTCTTGAATTTCTGTCAGATGTCTGGCTCTCTGTAGGCCTCTGCAGCCATACCTGAGCTGGGCTGGCTGTTTCTTGTCCCTAAATGGATTTAACTAAAATGGGTGATAAAGCACTCAGCACATTTACTTGACCCATACTTAGTTCTCAAATCCTGTGTATTTGTTTACATTTACTTTGTTTCTAAAGGATTTAAAGCTGTGTTAAGTAAACGCTAGTCTTCTCTCCACAAACGTTTACCCAATAAACCTCAAGAATCTTTGGAGAAACAAGCTCTTTGAAACCAAAATGTTTAAGAAATGCAGAGACTTCAGATTTAAACTCTTCTCTGAACATCTCTCCTCTCGTTCCTACTCGGCAAGGAGCTGGCATGTCAACAGTCAGTTTGAGGCTGCTGTGGACCTTTGAGAGAAAGCTTCCATGTAAATTCAGCAGAACCTCTTTCATTCAAAGTTCCCAGAGAAACACATAAATCAGTGAAAAGCCTAAATTAGATAATTTTTAAAAGAACCGTAGCTTCATTATTTTCAAGTACACAGAGTAACTCCATCTCAGCTATGAAGTGTTCCTTTGCAGAAGCCCTTAGGGATGTTCCTTAATGAGTAGATCATAATTATTGGTAATCAGCATAATGGTTCTCCTCAGTGCGTGCTTCCAAAGCATTTGAGTGTATTAAGTGGTTTTGATGTTCTGTGGGGTAATTTTTTTACAACATTAAACAACATTGCTCAGTGGATACCTTTATAGCTATAACCCTCTGTTTATTAAAAAAAAAATTTCTGAAGGCTGTCTCCATTGTACAACATTTGATCACCAGAGGCAGAAATAATGTAGGAAGCAGAGAGATGCATAATAAGACTCAGATGCTTTACAGATGGAGCCCTGATAGAATTATGAGAACAGCTCAGGTTTGCAAATGATGTCTGTGCTACTAGTTCTGTGACCCTGGGGTTGATAATGAGAACCTGATGGAGTCTTAGTTTCTCCTCTGTAAAATGGGGACAATTTCTTATTCGCAGGGTCAGTGTGAGCACTGAATGAGCATTAACTAAACACTTCTTCATTCCTTGGTGATCAAGCAACATAAGCTTGCCTTCTCCAGGCCCAGCTCCTGATCAACCCCAGGAGACTGTTGACGTTACCTCTGTCCCCACTCGCCTGTGTCTGAGAGGATCAGAACATCCCTAACCCTCTTTGCAGCCAGACATGCTGGCTAGAAGGGAACTTTGTTTGCTGAGAGTTTGTTATCATTGATCGTTAGCATTTAGTAAGAGCTTATTATCATGGGCCTGGTGGTTCAGACAATAAAGAATATGCCTGCAACATGGGAGACCTAGGTATGATCCTGGATTGGGAAGATCCTCTGGAGAAGGGACTGGCAACCCACTCCAGTATTCTTGCCTGGAGACTTCTACGGACAGAAGAGCCTGGCGGGCTACAATCCATGGGATTGCAAGAAGTCAGACATGACTGAGTGACTCACAACGTCTATCATGGACCAGAAGCTCTGTTAAGCACCTCACACAGGAAGGGATTTGTGTACTACTGCATCCATTCTGGGGTGCAGTTTTCAAAATCAGACCCTATCTAAAGTTGGCATCTTCCAATGTCAGCCAGGTGACAGTTGTGACGTCACTACTGTCAGCTCCTCTGAGTGATCACGTTGAGCATAGTCATCATCTCATCATTTCTACCAAGTAATATGCATTACTGATGTGAAGTGTGTTAAAGTTCTGTGCTGTTTAACGTGTCTTCCAAAAGACTGAACTATAATACTTGGTTTTCTCTTTCTGACTTACTTTACTCTGTATAACAGACTCTAGGTCCCTCTACATCTCTGCAAATGACCCAGTTTCATTCCTTTGTGTGACTGAGTAATATCCATCACATACATGTGCCACATCTTCATTACCTGTTCATCTGTCATTGGACATTTAGGTTGTTTGCATGTCCTGGCTAACGCATATATGTGGAATCTAGAAAATAACCTATTTCCAGGGCAGGAATAGGGACACATGTGTAGAGAACAGACATGTAGACACAGAGCGGAAAGGAGAGGGTGGGATGAAATGGGAGATTAGGGTTGACATATATACACTGTCATATGTAAAATATGTAGCTAGTGGGAGCCTGCTACATAGAACAGGGAGCTCAGCTCTGTGCTCTGTGGTGACCTGGAGGGGTCGATGGGAAGTGTGGATGTATGTATACAGATGGCTGATTCGCTGTGTTGTACAGCAGGAACTAATACAACATTGTAAAGCGGTTACACTCCAATTTAAAAGAAAAAGGGCATTGTACTGTGATTTGGTATTACAATGAAAGGTTATTTTGTACTCAGAAAGGTACAGAAGCAGTTTGAAAATGAAAGTGTTGGTCACTCAGTTGTGTCTGACTCTCTGTGACCCCATGGACTGTAGCCCGCCAGGTTCCTCTGTCCATGGGATTTCCCAGGCAAGAATACTGGAGTAGGTAGCCATTTCCCTCTCCAGGGGATCTTACCCACCCAAGGATCAAACCCGCATCTCCTGCATTGCAGGTAGATTCTTTACCATCTGAGCCACCACGGAAGCCCATAGAAGCAGAGCGGTGGGATTCATTTTGGAATTATTGAAGCAGAGGTTTGCCATTTTAGGAATGAACACGAGGTAGTATTTTTTGCAAAACAGCAATCAGGTGCATCTTGAAAGTGATTGAAAGTGTTAGTCATTCAATCCTGTCTGACTCTTTGTGACACCATGCACTGTAGCTCGCCAGGCTCCTCCATCCATGGAATTCTCCAGGCAAGAATACTGGAGTGGGTTGCCATTCCCTTTTTCAGAGGATCTTCCCAACCCTGGTCTCCTGCATTGCAGTCAGATTCTTTCCTGTCTGAGTCATCAAAGAAGCCCCAAGTGCATCTTAGAACTAAAGAAAGATACACACTAGTAATTGAAATTTTACTGACATGCTGAGATTAGTGCAAAAGTCTTGCCCATCAAACACAAAACAGGGCAAATGAATGATGGGAAGATCGTCCCATCCTTTGGATTAAATGGAAGAAGTTTCTAATGCAGTGAGAGGCCTGGTGTGACCAATTCATGCGAAACTGTCCATGGAATTCTTCAGGCAAGAATACTGGAGTGTATTGCCATTTCCTTCTCCAGGGGATCTTCCTGACCCAGGGATTGAATTCGCATCTCTTGCATCTCTTGCACTGGCAGGCAAGTTCTTTACCACCTGAGCCACCAGGGAAGCTTATATCCTTCGCTGTTTTTTAAATTACTTTTTCTTGGACTATAGTTGCTTTGCAATGCTGTGTTAGTTTCTGCTGCACAGCAGAGTGAATCAGCCAGATGCCCATTATACATGTATACCCTCTTTATTTTGGACTTCCTTCTCATTCAGGTCACCCCAGTGCATTAAGTAGAGATTCCTGTGCTATACATTAAGTTCTCATTAGTTATCTATTTCATATGTGGTATCAATATTCAACTAGTTGTTGAAAGAATAGAGTGGGGTCTATATTTCTACTAAAAAAAAAAAAAGGAATAGAAATATTCTGAACAGTTGAAAAAAGTAAAAGGTAATTTTCAGGCTTCTCCCTAATAGTTTTTGTTGTGGGTTATAAGGATTGAAATATATCCTTATGGAGGAATGTGTTGCTCAAAATAAATTACCTCTGGACTGTTTTCCCAAGTCAACAATCTTTTTAAACTTTAAATGCCATTCTATTTATATTTTTAAAAAATAAAGTTTATCTGAAAAGTGATTCTCAACTCAGCATTGGTTAAGATTAAGACTGAAGCAGTGGGCATGTTCAAATCTGGAGGAAGAGTCTGTTGGAAAAACAAGTTGGTAACCATTTTTATTGAAAAAATGAAAAATATGCATAAATTTTCACATTACAAATTGGAGACACTGGAAAAAATCTTACCTGATGAGGTTAAGCAAGAAGACACAGGGATTCATGACTGGGACACATCCTTTAAAACATCCTAGAGGGACAGAAGATTTTCCTGGTTATCAAATAAGGAGATGTGTTTTGGGGGGCTGGAAAGCATTGTGTTAGAAAGATGTTGGATTTCGTTTCAAAAAAGGTAGAATGGAAAAAGCTGGAGAAGGAACATTTCTTTCTTTCTTTTTTTCAATCTTTTGGCCTCACCATGCGTCATGTGGGATCTTAGTTCCCCCACCGGCGACTGAACTCACCCCCTGCATTGGGAGGCAGAGTCTTCACCACCGGACCACCGGCAAAGCCCCTGAGAAGGAACAGTTCTATGAGCTCCTGAAGAGAAGATTCGGGGAGGGGCAGGCAGCAAGTGCCAAGGTCAGAGAAAGATAAAGGATACAAAATGAACATGTAATTGCTGAGGTGCCATTGTCTTCTAGATTTCTATTTATAATTTTGCAGTGAGTAAGCCCCTTTTAAGAAGGGGGGAAAAATCCTCAATAATACATGCAAGTGGAAACTTGGGGAAAATTGCCAAAATAAAATCAACACGTTTGTCAAAGGATTGATTTCCTTAGTTTAAAAACATTTAAAATATTGACTATAGTTCTCTGTGCTACACAGTAAATCTTTGTTGCTAGTTGCATATCTTTTTTTTTTTAATTGGAAATCTAGCATTCTTTTCATTCTACGTCAAACAAAAAGATGAACTATCCCAAAGAAAAAATGGGCCCAGGGTATTATTAGCAGGGTGTTCACAAAAAAAATAAATGCTTGGTGGAAAACTATATGAAAAAATGTTTATAATATTTATTTTTCACTGATCAGATTAGCAAAGGTTAAAAATATTTGATGACCCACTATTGTCAAGAAGGTAGAGTACTCTCACCCACTGTTAGTGGGAGAGAAAGTTGATTCAGATTTCTTGAAAGACAAATAGCAGCGTCTTAATAAATGTGCATATCTTTTAGCTCAGTTAAATGTTACGTTATTAAGCCAAAACATATGTATATGTGCCTGAGATACATGCATGAGGCTTTTCATTGCAACTTTTTTATTATGAAAAAGTGGAAACTACTGAATGTACGTCAAGAGAGACAGACTAAATAGATTATGAAATATCCATAAAATGGGATCTGATACCGCTGTTAAAAGTAATGAAACAGATCCATACATATTGATTTGGAAAGCTCTCTGAGACATATTAATTGAACAAGTGTGTTTAGTGTGATGCTCTTTTCTGTAAAAAAGAAAAACAAATCTGAAATGAAATTGAAATCAATATAGACATAAATACATACATATTCTTAGAGTCATAAAACATTTTTGAAGGCCCATGGAAGACACGATTATGGTGGTTCCCTCTGGGCCTGGGGCTGAGGGAAGGCGGACATTCATTTTTTAGCTTATCCTCTTTATCTTTGTGGTTCTTTTCCTATGAACATGTATTTCTTAAAATTTTTTAATGAGTTTATTCCTGATTTATGGCTGTGGTAAACAAACAGATGGCATGCAATTTACCATCTTAACCGCGTGTACAGCATTTCTGAGCGCAGTTCAGTAGCGTTAAGTACACTCAAACTGTTGAGCAGCCCATCTCTACATTTTCACTTTGCAAATCTGAAACTACAACTGTTTCAGCTTGCGAAACTCGAACTTCTATACCCATTAAACAGTAATCCCTCCATCCCCCTGTTACGCCACCCCTGGCAACCACTGTTCTACCTTCTGTCTCTACGAATTTGACTACTTTAACTACCTCAGATAAGCAGAATTGTACATTATTTGTCTTTTTGTGTCTGGCTGTTTTCACTTAGCACAATGTCCTCAGAGTTCATCCATGTGAGAGCATCGGTTTTAAAGCCTGAATATCCATTATATGTATATGTTGGGGCTTTCCTGGTGGCTCAGATGCTCTAAAGAATTTTCCTGGAATGCAGGAGACCTGGTTTGGATCCCTGGATTGGGAAGATCCCCTTGAGGAGGACACTGGCAACCAACTCCAGTATTCTTTTCTAAAGAATTCCATGAATGGAGGAGCCTGGTGGGCTACAATCCGTAGGGTTGCAAAGACTGATAGACTAACACTTTTTCACTTTCAAATGTATATACTATTGAATACATTTTGTTTAATCTATTCATTCATTGTTGCTGGACACGGGTTACTTTTACCTCTTTGCTATTGTAAATGATGTGTCTATGAACATAAGACGAGCATATATCTCTTTGAGATCCCGCTTACAATTCTTTTGGATAAATACCCAGAAGTGGGATTTAAAGATCTTTTAAAAAAGTGTTTAACGTGAATTTCCTTGTAGCAACAGAAGTAGCAACTCTGTGGGCTTAGTTGAGCTGAGTAGTCTGAGGTCATGATTTTCTTTACTTTACTAGCCTCCTGGAGGTTGAGCAATTTCATTCCTGCCCCCTGAGCCTTTCCTTTGCCCAGACAGAGAGGCCTTAACACGCTTGTGAACTTGCTGCTCCCTGCCTGCTCCTACCTGCATTGATTCGGCACATTTCTATAGCTCCCTGAAGGAAGAGACGTGCAGCAGCATTTAATTAGAGGCCGAGAACATGCTTTCCCAAGGACACGACTTATTCCTCAGCCAGCTGTTGCCAGTGGCTCCCTAGCAACGGGGGGCACTCTGGCCTGATTGCTTCTCCCCAGACCAGGTGGGTGGCCTGCCCACCTGCTGTCACAGCCTGGGGTGGGAGGAGGTGGGGGTGGTCCTGGGTCTCGGGCTAATTCTCCAGGGGAAGTGGGTGATCTGAACCTATTATTCCTGTAAAGCCAGAAAGGGGGCTAAAACCTCTGACCTACCTGCTCCACCCCACTCCCTCAAGTTCAGGATTAGAGCAGAGAGAAGGTCACCAGTTATAACACAGATGGAGCAGTGTGATCCAGGAAAGTCTGCAGGGCTTGTCAAGCGCAGCTGGGAGACTCTAGGACGAGAGGGGGAACTTGCCCCTCAGTAGGCAGAGCCTGACTTTTGGGATGGTCGTGGGGGCTGTCTCTTATACACATCTAAGAGAAGATTCGGGGAGGGGCAGGCAGCAAGTGCCAAGGTCAGAGAAAGATAAAGGATACAAAATGAACATGTAATTGCTGAGGTGCCATTGTCTTCTAGATTTCTATTTATAATTTTGCAGTGAGTAAGCCCCTTTTAAGAAGGGGGGAAAAATCCTCAATAATACATGCAAGTGGAAACTTGGGGAAAATTGCCAAAATAAAATCAACACGTTTGTCAAAGGATTGATTTCCTTAGTTTAAAAACATTTAAAATATTGACTATAGTTCTCTGTGCTACACAGTAAATCTTTGTTGCTAGTTGCATATCTTTTTTTTTTTAATTGGAAATCTAGCATTCTTTTCATTCTACGTCAAACAAAAAGATGAACTATCCCAAAGAAAAAATGGGCCCAGGGTATTATTAGCAGGGTGTTCACAAAAAAAATAAATGCTTGGTGGAAAACTATATGAAAAAATGTTTATAATATTTATTTTTCACTGATCAGATTAGCAAAGGTTAAAAATATTTGATGACCCACTATTGTCAAGAAGGTAGAGTACTCTCACCCACTGTTAGTGGGAGAGAAAGTTGATTCAGATTTCTTGAAAGACAAATAGCAGCGTCTTAATAAATGTGCATATCTTTTAGCTCAGTTAAATGTTACGTTATTAAGCCAAAACATATGTATATGTGCCTGAGATACATGCATGAGGCTTTTCATTGCAACTTTTTTATTATGAAAAAGTGGAAACTACTGAATGTACGTCAAGAGAGACAGACTAAATAGATTATGAAATATCCATAAAATGGGATCTGATACCGCTGTTAAAAGTAATGAAACAGATCCATACATATTGATTTGGAAAGCTCTCTGAGACATATTAATTGAACAAGTGTGTTTAGTGTGATGCTCTTTTCTGTAAAAAAGAAAAACAAATCTGAAATGAAATTGAAATCAATATAGACATAAATACATACATATTCTTAGAGTCATAAAACATTTTTGAAGGCCCATGGAAGACACGATTATGGTGGTTCCCTCTGGGCCTGGGGCTGAGGGAAGGCGGACATTCATTTTTTAGCTTATCCTCTTTATCTTTGTGGTTCTTTTCCTATGAACATGTATTTCTTAAAATTTTTTAATGAGTTTATTCCTGATTTATGGCTGTGGTAAACAAACAGATGGCATGCAATTTACCATCTTAACCGCGTGTACAGCATTTCTGAGCGCAGTTCAGTAGCGTTAAGTACACTCAAACTGTTGAGCAGCCCATCTCTACATTTTCACTTTGCAAATCTGAAACTACAACTGTTTCAGCTTGCGAAACTCGAACTTCTATACCCATTAAACAGTAATCCCTCCATCCCCCTGTTACGCCACCCCTGGCAACCACTGTTCTACCTTCTGTCTCTACGAATTTGACTACTTTAACTACCTCAGATAAGCAGAATTGTACATTATTTGTCTTTTTGTGTCTGGCTGTTTTCACTTAGCACAATGTCNGAAACGGAAACCACTCTGGCGGTTAAATAGAAGAAGATTTGTTCCTGGAAATTCAGTGTTTACACTGATGGAAGGAACCGGAACCCACCTGCAGAATCTCTACAGAATTGCTGCCTCAGCCTCACCAGGAAGGCAGGGCTTCAGGAATGAATGAGGCTGTGGGCAACATCAGTCCGCTGCCTCTCCTTGACCTGAGGATGGGGATGTTGCCGTGGCCACTGCCACAGCAGCCTCTCAACACCGACCAAAAAAATCCAACGTCGCCCCAACCGAAGCAGCACAGAATCCCCCTGCCCAAGGCAGCTTGCCTCTGCCTTTCTTCTTCCTTCCAAACCTAGTGCAAACATCACTAATTTGTGGAACTGCTTGTGTAGCCAGGAGTGCTTTCCCCTGCTTTGAGGTTAATTGATGGGAGAAGAGCTTGCAGAATTTGGAGCACTTATCAGAAGGAGAGAGTGCTGTCTCATTCTTTGGCTGGTAGCATACTGGGGTGGAAAAAAACAGAGCGTGTTCCGTGCCATCTCTAAAGCAGGGTTCAAGAGTGTTCTCCGGAGCAAAACACTGAGGGTATCTCAGGAGCATGGCGGGGCGTATTCATGGAGATGGAGGGTGGTGCCTGCTTCTGGCCAGGAGCATTCTGGAGCAGGGATGTCAGCAGAGCCGGGCAAAGGGATATGGGGCAGCAGCTGGATAAGCCACACTGCTGGCCTTTGGTGGGTCGAGGATAAGTGAGGTGTCCCTGGGATCCCTGTGGCTCAGTGGGGACTAAGGAGGGAGCTAGGCTTGAGTCAGCATTGCTGGTACCCCACTCACCCAATGGGGTTCAGAGGTACCTGTAGGAGGACTCTGGGCTGGATGGGCCACAGGGTCAGGAGCTGAGACGGGTGGGGAGGGGTTAGCCAGAAAGCACATGCTTCTCACTAAAGGGGTCGTGTTTGGGTTCTCCAGGGAGCAGACCCTGGACACTCCTGGGTGGGGGATGTTTATTAGAGAGTGGTCCAGGAGTGACCCAAGGGAAGGGAGGGAAGGGGGCGTGGTGGGCAGAGAGAAGGCTGGCTGTGCTGCAGCCTAAACTGACCCCCAGGGTGTCAGAGCTGGCCAGGCCCTAATGCCTGGGCCTCCCTCAGCCACTGGATGGATGTGCCATTGGAAGGGTGACTGCTCTCTGTGGCTCTCTCTGGGGCTGACAGCAGCTAGGCAACAGACCCTTCCTTTGTGGGGTGTCTGAGCAGCATCTCCATGTCCACCACAGAAACGCCCAGGGTAGAGCTCTCTGCATGAAGCGAGGGTGGGGACTGGACCCAGAGAAGCCACCATGGGCCCAGGCGAGAGCCAGCCTGTGATGATGGACAGGCTGCACAGCAGAGCAAGGTGCTCATTCCGGTGGCAGACCAGGGGAGGACGGCGCAGGGGGCCACAGCTGCCAATGCGATGATGGCCAGTGTTGCCTCCACGGAGGCAGGAGGAGCTTTGCACTTCCACCTTGTTCCATCCTCCCTTATCCTGACCCTGGAGAAGTGAAGACAGACTCCACAGAGGGGCGAGGGGAGAAGCTTTGAAAGGCCTGGAAATCAGAGTTTTCTAAGAGATTTGACTGGACTTTTAGATCCCTAGAAGACCAGGATAAGTCAAAATGGGACCTATTCTTTTTAAAAAGTTTTTGGCTGTGCTGGGTCTTCATCACTGCTCGTGGGTTTTCTCTAATTGTGCTGAGAGGGGGCTACTCATGAATTTCCGTGTGCAGACTTCTCACGGTGGTGGCTTCTCTTGTTTCAGAGCACAGGTTCCAGGTGCAGGGGCTTCAGTATTTGTGGAGCATGGGCTTAATTGCTCCTCAGCACGTGGGATCTTCCTGGCCCAGAGGTCAAACCTGTGTCCCCTGAATTGGTAGGCAGATTCCTAACTACTGGACCACCAGGGATATCCCCAAGTGGGACTTATTCCTACAATTAAAAGAAGGCCATGGAATTTTCCTGAGATGAGGGTTTAGGTCTGTATAGAAATGGAGATCCGATATAGTTATGGTGAGGCAGTGATGGGAGAAAGATAGCGTTGTATCCCAACAGTCCCAATTCAGCCTGCTTCCTGAGTTGGCCCTCACTGAGGGGCTGCACAGAGCTGGCAGTGTCCCTGGTGGAGCGGCAGGGGAGTGGGCCTGCGCTCTTTGCTTCTCGCATCCAAGAGGCTCTGGAGCCTTTGCGGTGACCCAGTTTTCTGCCTCGACTGAGCAACACGCGCTCTGATTATAGGGGTGTGAAGGCCCTAAATGACTATGAAGAACTTTCCAATCAGACAGAAAATAGGTGAGAAATGCATTTCCAAGAATGCTCCAATTATCCCAGTCTCAACAGGACAAAAACTTGTGCTTTGCCTGCTCCCAGGGACGTGTCTCACGGTCCCCATGGTTTTCTCCCAGAGGCTGTGTGTGCTCCGCTCTCAAGGCTGGGGGCTGAAGAGGATCCTTGGAAGCACATATTTTATTTTCTCGGGCTCCAAAATCACTGCGGACAGTGACTGCAGCCACGAAATTAAAAAGACACTTGCTTCTTGGAAGGAAAACTATGACAAAAAGTAGACAGCATATTAAAGCAGAGACACTACTTTCTGACAAAGTCCTGTATAGTCAAAGCTATGGTTTTTCCAGTAGTCATGTACGGATGTGAGAGTTGGACCATAAAGAAGGCTGAGTGCCAAAGAATTGATGCTTTTGAACTGTGGTGCTGGAGAAGACTCTTGAGAATCCCTTGGACAGCAAGGAGATCAAATCAGTAAATCCTAAAGGAAATCAGTCCTGAATATTCATTGGAGGAACTGATGCTGAAGCTGAAGCTCCAATACTTTGGCCACTTGATGTGAAGAGTCAAATCACTGGAAAATACCCTGATGCTGGGAAGGGTTGAGGGCAGGAGAAGGGGATGGCAGAGGATGAGATGGTTGGATGGCATCACTGACTCGATGGACATGAATTTGAGGAAGCTCTGGGAGATGGTGAATGACAGAGGAGCTGGCATGCTGCAGTCCACGGGGTCACAAAAAGTCTGACACCGTTGAGCAACTGAACAACAACTTGCGGTAGCTGAGGCTCTCCTTCCCTTCAGAGGCCCAGATGCCTGGCCCGGGAAGGAAACCCTGTCAGTATCGCAGAGGCAGGGCCCACCGGCTCAGGGCATCTGTCCACATGCCCACCTCCCCTCCTGTCAGACACTCACTATGGCAGCTCCGGTGCTTCTCAGCCCCCGTCAACCCAGAGAGCAAGTTTGCCTCGTAAACCTCTCTTGAACGCGTCCTACCCTGCAGTCCTGCCTCTCTGCTCTCGGTCCTACTCTCAATGCCCATCTCCTCTCCAGGGGAGAACCTGTTCCCGGCTTCTACCAGCTTCTACTGGCTGCAGGCAGTCCTTGGCTGGTGGCTGTCTGGCTCTAGGCTCGGTCGTGTGGTCACATGACCTCGTCTTCCTGTAGTCATGTCTCCTGTGGCCTCTGTTTCTTAAGGGTTCATGTGATCCCATAGGGTCCACCCTGATCATCCAGGATAATCTCCTCATTTTTTAAAGATCCTTTAACTTAATCACATCTGCAAAGACCCAGTTTCCAAATAAGATGACACGTTCAGATTCCGGGGCTAGCATCTGCTGTCTCTGGGGGCCGTTATTCAACCTGCCACAGCGGCCCTCCCTGAAACTTCCCTCACATTATGCTGTAAACTGTTGGTAGTTTACTGCGCAGACTGTCATTTCTGCCCTCCACCATTTGTCCATGCGTGCACCCTCTCTGCGGAAAAAGCCACCCATTGCCCCTAATTCCCCACCCTTGTCTCCTAATGGTCACTCTTTTATTTATTTGGCTGCACTGGGTCTTAGTTACAGCAGGCGAGATCTTTAGTTGCAGCATGTGGGATCTAGTTCTGGACCAGAGGTCAGACCTGGGCCCCCTGCATTGGGAGCTTGGAGTCCTAGCCACGGGACCACGAAGGAAGTTTCCCAATGCTTACTCTTGTTTTGAGCTCAGGTTCACCTCCTGTAGGAAGTGTTCTGTGATACTTCTTCTCATCACCACTACCATCACACACACACACGCACACGCACTCCTGTAGGAAGTGTTCTGTGATACTTCTTCTCATCACCACTACCATCACACACACACACGCACGCACGCGCACACACACACGCGCGCGCGCGCGCACACACACACACACACACACACACACTCCCCTGTCTGTGGTAGGTCCAGGGAGATTACAATGGACTTTTTCTAAATTGATCTCTCCTGCTAGCCTGATTTTCAAGGAAGGAGGGATGAAGAAAATAGACTCCTGGAAAATAGACTTCAGAATCATTTGGCTTTTAATTTTTGGCTGCACATTTGTAACAATCTGGCTTAATCTACATTTGAGTGGATTTAAGGGAGGAGGAGGTTGAGTGGTTGGCTCCTACAGAACATTTTCTGATTAAAATCACAGGGAAGAGAGCTTTGGGAATAGTAATGATAATCCTGGCAGCGAGATGGGCTTGCATCTGCATCCGCCACTGTTCTCTGCCAGGACCCCGTAGACTGAGGCCCGAGGAAGCAGTGTGGAAAGAGCTCAAGGGCCAAGCATGTACACAGCTGTCTGGGCGGACGCACCTAACTGCCCAACTGCAGTTGGTTATTCCAACTGCAGGTGGAATAACTTAGGGTCAGACTGATGCTGAGCCAGGGTTCCAGCCAGGGCTGGCTGTCTCCCAAGCCCCAGCCCTCTCCACTGCAAGCAGGCTGGCAGGACCGGGCAGCCAGGAGCCCTGGGGGGNCATGCAGGTGGAATAACTTAGGGTCAGACTGATGCTGAGCCAGGGTTCCAGCCAGGGCTGGCTGTCTCCCAAGCCCCAGCCCTCTCCACTGCAAGCAGGCTGGCAGGACCGGGCAGCCAGGAGCCCTGGGGGGAGACACACGGCAAGAAGGGCCAAGGGTGTTTCCAGGGCAGCCAGTAGGTCTATGTCGCAGCCCTGAGGCTTCCCTCTACCCGGTGTGGGCTAGTGCATCCGATCCCAGGCTGTCCTCCCCGCCATGGAGGAGCCGTGGCTCCCGGGTGCCATGTCCCACCCATCAACTGCTCTTGGTCCCCAGGGGGAACCTGAGGTCCATCTTGGGGAGGGGATGTGGCTGACAGCCTGCTGAGTCGGTACTCCAGCTGGGTTGAGACAAGTGTCCCGCCAGCCAGGGCCCCCCCTGTGACACCACACTGCCCCTCAGCTGACATTCGCTTTGGGTCCAAGGGGATTACATAAATCCAGGTGGTTAAGCTGCCTCAGGGTGCTATGGAAACAGGGTGCTGAGCCCTGTCTGGTCCCCCCACCCGCTTCCAGCCAAGCAGTAATGACACTGCTTTTCTGACTTTTCTGGCCAGACTTGTTAGGCTGAATTGCAGGGCATGTGCACAATTTAATTTGAACTCGGGAGAGGGGAGAAGCCAGATTGATTACCAGAACAAATTGCAGAGCCAGGTCAGAAGACCTCCCGCAAACACCGGGCCAGCTGCAGGGTGGGGGGGTGTTACAGATTTGAGTGTGTCAAAATGTCTATTAAAAAATGTGATCTGCACACTTCAGGTAATTGAGATAGTGCCTGACTCTGCCATTTCTACATGTTTCTTATAAATCAGTTATTTCTATTTTATTTTAATCAGTTCATTATTTAATCTGAATAAGCAACAACATGGACGGCTGACCCTTGAACAACACAGGTTTGATCTTCGAGGGTCCACTTATATGTGGATTTTTTTTTGTTTTTCCACTAAATCCATTCAGTACTACGATTCCAAGGTTGAATTCATGGATACTGGAATAGTGGATCTAGAGGATCATTGTGATGTTTTGTGTGGATCTGCAAGTGTGTGGGACGTGGGTGCCCCTAGGCCTGGTGTTCAAGGTCAGCTGGACCTGGCACCTTCTTCTGAAGGTGGAAAAGGTAAGTCTTCCTGTTTCCCAGTCACACCATTTCTCTCCCTGGAGAGAATGTTACCATTTGGAGTATGTCTTTCCAGATAACTTAACGCATATGCATTTATGTATACAAATCCTGCCCTTTTCTACAACCATACATGATTGTCCTCCACATACTCTCCTGCCCATCCCGCCCACAACCTCTGCTTTTTCACTTAGTAAATACATCTTGGCTTGTTTCAGGGCTAACATGCCGTTAAACGGATGGACTGTAATTTCTTTAGCCTTTGTTGATGGGCATTTAGGTTCCAGTCTCCTTCCATTACTCAGTGCATCAGTGAGCATGCATCTCTGCCTACGTGCACCCACATGGAAGCCCGTCTCAGCGGCACCGTCCAATGGCCTACGGTAGCCAATGGCCTCAAGTATTTACTGGGTTGGCCAAAAAATGTGTTCTGCTCTTTCTATGGCATGTCACGGAAAAAACCCCAAATAAACTTTTTGGCCAACCCAATACATTCCAATTAATTTGAATGAAATAAAACCGAACTCTCAGCTCCTCGCACATGGTCATGCTGGCCACACTGAAAGTGATGGCGTGTCCTGGAGGTGCTGGGGGTGCTGTGCTGGCCCTGTGGCCCCAGGGCACATCCGTGAGCCGGGCCTATACTGTTCCACTGGGGGAAAATACCTCAGTGGGAACTGTGAATTCCATGCACAGAGGAGCACTGACATATGTACATTACCACGTGTAAAGCAGATAGCTCCTGGGAAGCTGCTGTGGAGCACAGCGGGCTAAGCTCCATGCTCTGTGATGACCTGGAAGGGCAGGATGGAGGTGGGGTCCAAGAAGGAGGGACTATATGTACAAATGGGGCTGATTCATGATGTTGTACAGCAGAAACTAATGCAACATTGTAAAGCAATTGTATTAAAAAAACCAAAACCAAAAAAAGCAATGGGTCTATCCAGAGTAGGAAAAGGAAAGAACAAAGGAGGCCGGGGGGAGGCATACACGCATTTTTTACAAATGGACATATCAGAGTCAGGTTGCAGGCAGAGGTTATTGGAAAGTGGTTTCTCCTAAAGTGCCTGGTTAAGTTCTGCGAGCATCAGGCACCTGAGTTTTTGTTGTTATTCAGTCACTCAGCCGTGTCTGATTCTTTGCAACCCCGTGGACTGCAGCACGCCAGACTTCTCTGACTTTCATTTCCTGGAATTGCTCAAACTCATGTCCATCCAGTCGGTGATGCCATCCAGCCATTTCATCCTCTGTTGCCCCCTTCTCCTCCTGCCCTCAGTCTTTCCAAGCATCAGGGTCTTTTCCAATGAGTTGGCCCTTCCCATCAGGTGGCCAAAGGATTGGAGCTTCAGCTTCAGCAGCATCAGTTCTTCCAGTAAATATTCAGGACTGATTTCCTCTAGGATTGACTGGTTTGATCACTTGAGTGTTAAACAGGCTTATTTTGATGGTGATGGTACAGCTCAGTGTCAGTGATTGACCTTGACTGAACGAAGGGAAAACATTGCATCTATGCTGAAAGAAACTACGTTTGCCTTTTCGCCTGCAGAGGAGAGAAGTGAGGGGAGAGGGGAGGAGAGGCTTTCCTCATGTAGCCAGTCCCAGGGCACCAGCTTTGAGCTGCAGACAAACTCCTAGCAATAACCGGAGGCCCTGCTGCCAGGAAACAAGGAAGTGTGTCACACGTGCTGATGCCAACACTCTGCTTGTGCAAACACTCAGGATCCAGGGCCGGCCTCTGTCATCGTTGCCCAGGGGAAGTGCAAGCACATGGCCACCTGTGTCTCAGGCCTGGCAGGCTGGCTTCAGAGAAGGGCTTGTGCCAGCGGGGACAAGGCAGCCTGGCATTTTGGGTGAACAATAAAGCCTTAAGTGGCCAGTGAAGATGCCTTAGTGCCCTCTAAGGAGGAGCCACTCTCTGAGGCCAAGACCCCATGATCAAGAGGTGATACAGTCTAAGAGGGGCTTCCCAGGTGACACTAAAGTGGTAAAGAACCCACTTACCAATGTAGATGTAAGAGATGTGAGTTTGACCCCTGAGTTGGGAAGATCCCCTGGAGGAGGGCATGGGAACCCACTCCATTATTCTTGCCTGGAGAATCCCCATGGACAGAGGAGCCTGACGGGTTACAGTCCACGGGGTTGCACAGAATCGGACACAACTGAACTCATGCACAGCCTAAGAGAGCACAAATTCACTGGCTTCTTAGAGCCTGGACCCAGCAGGGCCCTGGGGCTCCCAGCAGGAAAGCTATGTTGTCTTCCAGGGCACCCTGACAACAGCCCCACCCCAGCTGGCTCCAAGGCCTCCTGTTTCTGGTCTGAGACCAGTGATCCTTTAAGGTCCCCAGCATGCTACTTGTAGGCACTCTTAGTGCCGTCCTTTTCAAAGCCCTCTTGGGAACAACACTTCCTAAAGCTGCAGCAGTAAGGAGGATTTCGCTTCTGGAGTGATGGAGACTACCTGTGCTTCCTCTTCTCAGCATGGCCCTCGGGATCTGTTCCACACCCCCTCCCCGGGAGGCATGCCTCCAAGGATGGACCGGAAGCTCCCCTGTGTTCCGGTTCTCGCTGGATTCAGCCCTTGGGCATGCTGGGTGGTCAGAGGCTGGAGCAGTCAGGGTGTTTCTTCACTCTGCCTCTGCGGGGCTGAAGTTTTGCGTTCCTGTGACTGGAGCTTTGGCCAGGCTCGGGGGACGGGTCCTTCTCCTGCCCCTGCTGGTCCTCAAGGGCTCCAATGTGCTTATCCCCTGACCCTGCCCGCACTTCTGTAAAGTGAAATTGTTAGTTGCTCAGTTGTCTCTGACTCTTTATGAATCCACAGACTGCAGCCCACCAGCTCCTCTGTTCATGGAATTCTCCAGGCAAGAATACTGCAGTGGATTGTCCTTTTCTTCTCCAGGATATTTTCCTGACCCAGGATTGACCCCAGGTCCATCTGAGAAACCAGGAAGCCCCTCTTTTGAACTATCTGCCTCTTGCTCTGATTAACTGCTCCAGGGCCTCATGAGCCCTGTGTCTTTTAAGCATCGTGTTTACATGTTTACGGTGCAAAGTGTTACCTCCCTCTGGCAGTGGCTTTAACGCTAGAAACCTTCATTTGGGTTCCTTAGTCACTGGTCACAAGTATCATTCATAGGTCCTGTTCAGGATGGAGGAGGCAGCAGGGCGACACTTTCCTCCTGAATGCACATCTAGATCACGGTCTTTCTCCCTTCTCTAGGCCGCACAGCACAGCAGCTTTCCTAGCTGAGAGGGCGTTTGTGGACTTACTACACGGAGCTCAGGCGAATCACAGCGCTTGGCTGGCTGGGCCCACGTGAAACCTGTCAGAGGTCAGCAGGCGCTTCCTGTAGACTCACCTCTGAGGGTCGCGCACCTCTCCATCTCCTGTGATGCTTTCATCCTTGGTCCTCCTCGTATGAGGAAGAGGGAGGGGTCTCTGTGGCTGGGCCCCTGGAACCCCCACCTGTGGCTTCTGTGTAGCATCCAGTGACCCCAGAGCCTAGGCTGAGCAGTCAGTGCTCCCTGGTGGGGCCACCTGAGCTCACCTGGGTGGGGACTCCCTAGCCTGCACTTCCGAGCTCTGCGCTCGCCCATCCCATCATCCACACCAATTCCTGTTCTATACCACTCTCCCGTCCCTCCTTCAGGGCCACACAATCTTGGGTGTTCAGACTGCTGACACCCATGGAATGCGGAAAGATGCCTTGACTGTGGGGAATCTCTGATGGTTCACGCTGGTTTTCTTTTTACACGTAAGGGTTGACATCTTTATTTTTAAAATTTGTATTGTAGTTGCTTTATAATATTGTGTTAGTTTCTGTTGTACAGAAAAGTGAATTGGCTATGTATATTCCCTCTCTTATTGGATCTCCTTCCCATTTAGGTAACCACAGACCATTTAGCAGAGCTGATGGTTCACGCTTAAGAAAACCCGATCCCAGGACAATTCTCCTGTATTGTTAGGGCTAACTTTAGACATTTCCATTAACAGTGAAACCTACTATCAGAATACTCCAGAGATAGGGGGCAAAAACCTCTCAATTTGGGGTCAATTTACAAGTTAATAAGAAAATTTGCTAAAGAGCTCTGGAAACCTTGTTTTAGGGGCTAAACAGGAAATATTTGAAGCCAATGAGGAAGGTGTCTGGTGCTAGTTGCCCATATTTACATCTTACTCCTTCCATGGAGGGTCTTACTTCAATTCACAGTCTTGTTTTCAGGAACTAGGGGGAGGTTTAAGTCTGCAATGCTGGAAGCAAAAAAAAAAAAAAAACCCAAAAAGCTCACAAATTACTACAGATGGTGGAAATAATTTTATTTTTTCAGAAAAGAAGCAGCATTTACTGCTGGGAGTCTGGGTCAAGCTGCCCTTTAACTCCCCTTGTGTCCAAGAGAGCCACGGACTCACTTCTAGCCACACTGCTCTTGTCAGAAGAACAAGCAACGGCCGCCGAGTAAGGAGGTGAAGCTCTCCCTTACTGCCCCAGGGTCTCAACAAGCCCTGCCTGGAGGGGCTAGACAGTGCGTTTTCCACGAGGCCCAGCTGGAGGCAGGACGACATCAGGTGCAGGCTTCCTGGCCCTCACAGCCTCCTCGCCTTCCTGGGGCGGCAGCCGTTGTGTGGGATGGGGGTGTTGTCTGTGATTGAGATCACTTCCAGGCCCCCCATGGTCAGGCCCTTGATGGCAGACTGGAAGGGGCAGGAGGAACAGGAGGATCGCACGGGCCAGAGACGATGCTCCGGTGTCCAGACAGGGCTCGGACAGGGACGGCGGTGGGGAGGCTGGCTCTGACGTCCAATTCCCTCCTCCCAGAGGCCTCCTCCCTCCCCCTCCCCCAGGCCCTCAGTGCTGCCCAAGTCCGGTCCCACCTGCCACGCCCCACCCTGTCCTTTACAACCTAAAGACAAAGACTACTGTAAACCTCACCACGTCTTAAGCATAAGTAGTTCCCTCTGCCTGGAATGTGCCCCTCACATACTCACACACCTGGCTAGTCCCTCGTCATTCTTGAGAAATCAGTAGAAATGTCACCTCTTTGGGGACACTCTGGGGACACTTTGGTGATCACACCCAAGGGGCTCCCAGCAACCGGGGCACAAGCGTCACCACTGCACCCACGAGTCTGCCCAGAGGGACTCATTTGTGACAGGCCCCAGGGACACCCTTCCTGTCCCCAGCCGGCACTCAGTAAGTGTCTGAGAAACTGGAACTACGTGATCAGGACTGGCCTGGAGAGGCTCAGGGGATCAGAAGCAACGGAGACACACTTCAAGCCGTCAGGGAAGTCCAGTCCCTCCTCTGCCCCACCCCTACTTCTCTCACTAACTGAAGGAGGAAGTGCACAGGCTGGGCTGTGAAGAAGCGAGGTCACTTACCAAGCGCCCGGGCCCCAGGCCTTTGACCACAACTCGGACGTGGGTTACGCCTTTCCCTGTAGCTTTCTGGCAAGGAGCAGCAAGTGGTTAGTGCCCCTGGGAAAGAACTGCAACAGTCCCAGCCTTTGCTACCGCCCCCTGGAATGACAGGGTTACGGGCTCCAGGGGACAGGCACCCACACACGCAAACAGGAGAGGACAGGGAAGGAAGCAGAGGGTGATGGCTGCGGTGCAGGAAAGACAAGAGCAGAGTCAGCTGGGGGCCCTTTCTGCCCGGGACGGCACTGCCACCTAGTGGATACTTCGAGATATTGCTCAGATTGTTCTCTGGATAAATGCACAATTTCAGAACATAACAATCCCTGGACTCCTGGCTGAGCCTCAATACCCTCTTAAAGAGTATTCTTTAATCATTTTAAATCTTTCATTACAGTTGAAAGCTTTCTTTCTTGATTATAAAGGCGGTTTATTACAGAAAGTCTGGAAAACTCACAGAAGTCATTCAACCCACCGTGTGGAAGCCACCGTTAACACTGACATTATTTCCTAAGTGTATATAATGTGTGCATTTAGTGGCCGCTGGTGGCATTTTGATGGTCACTAATACAGTGCCGTCAGTATTTTGGGGCATGGAGCTTTGTTCGAGGGTCAGGGTCTCCTTCAGGGGACACTCCGGGTTTGGCAGTGTGAACCTTCGGAGGGCCTGTGTTGGAGCAGCCAGGGTGCAGGCTCTGGGCCCAGACCTGGGTGTTCAGTTCAGGGAACCTGACTGGCTACATGGCTCTAAGCAAGTGACACACACTGAATGCCAACTGACTCTTAAAACGTGGGTAATACTGAGGGTCTTTGAGGATTCAAGATAATGAACATAAAGTATCTGGTGTGTAGTAGATCTGCTCTGCCCTGCTCAGTCGTGTCTGCTCTGTGCGATCCCAAGGACTGTAGCCTGCAAGGCTCTTCTCTGTCCATGGGATTTCCCAGGCAAGAATACTGGAGTGGGTGGCCATGCCCTTCTCCAGGGTACCTTCCCCACCGAGGGACTGAACTCGTATCTCCTGAGTCTCCTGCATTTGCAGGTGGATTCTTCACTGCTGAGCCATAAGGGAAGCTTGTATAGTAGATACTCCATAAATACACACTAACGGCAGCACACTGCCAATTTGCTTCTAGAAAGATCTGCAGCAGTTCATGCTCAGTCTAGTACTGCAGAAGCGTTCTCACCACACCAGGACTATCACACCAGATGGATTATCACCACAACCCCACCCCACCCAGCCCTCTGGTCTTTAAATCCAGGAGGCTTTGAGAGACTTCAGCAGCTGGCCCCTGCTCCTTCTAGCTACCCTCATGTTAGGGGACCCGAAATGAGTTGGCAAACTCGTGCTTCTGAAGGGCTAGTGCAAGGACAATCTTCCTCCCGGTGATCAGCCATGCAGAAAGCGGAGCCCAGCACAGAGGGAGCTGGAAAGAACACACACGTGCGCGTGTGTGCACACACACACACAGACACAGACACCTACCGCCGCGGCAGCTATGCCCGCTGTCTGTGCTGCGACGCCTGTGCCCTTCTTGGCATTCCGAAACCCCTCTGTGCCACAGGAGGCACGGGCAAGGGGCTCGTGAGCGGCCGAGACCACCTGGATCTGAGTGCTGGGGAAGGAGGGGAGGTGTACAGAATATGATGTCAGTTCAGGGGAGTGAGAGCACCAACCTATGCCCAGACAAGCCCCAGTGAGCAAAGAAAACACCATCTAGCTGCTTCCACCCTGAGCTTATCAGATGAGTCTTTTGAACTCTGGTAGGAGGCGTCAGGAAAGGTCAGAATCAACCCCTAAACCTCTGAAAACTGACAAGTTGCAAACTCTACAAAGAGCTATTATGCATGGAAAGTCTGCGCTCCCCCACCCAGATTCATGCCGAAATTCAAACCCCTAATGTGATGGCTCTAGGAGGCGGGGCCTTTGGGAGGCGATGAGGTCATGAGGGTGGAGCCCTTGTGAGTATCAGTGGTCCGTCTCAGTGGTCTCTTCCACCACGTGAGGACATGAGAAGCTGGCCACCTACAGCCTGGAAGAGCTCTCGCTAGAACCCAACCCTGCTGTCATGCTGACCTCTGACCTGCGGCCTCCAGACCATGAGAAGTAAACGTCTGCTGTTCCAGCCACCCAGTCTGGCACTTTGTTGTAGCAGCCTGAGCTGACCAACACCAGCGCCATGATCTGAGGGCGCCGAGTGTCATCCACAGGAGGGGTGGCGTATTTTCCCCCTCACATCTTGCCTGAAGACAATGTTTAAAGTATATTCAAAGTCCTTTCTGGCATTCCCCAGCCCCCGACCTCCCCAAGAAACTAAATTTCACATCAGGTAATTTTTAATGACTTTTCATTGGTAAAGTTTCAAATATACTCAAAAGCGGATACAGTAAAGTCTGAACTCCCCTGGGCTCACCATTCAGCTTCAACAATTAACAACTCATATCCAATCTGGTTTCATCTATAAGCCTTGTTTCTTCTACTCCCCTCTACTCCCTACTAAGGGATTATTTTGAAGCAAATCTTAGACCCATCATTTAATCTGTATTTCAGTATATATCTCTAAAAGATAAGTAGTCTTCAACAAGTTAAATTAAAACTAAGAATTAACTTCCAAAAATCCCTAGACTTGCTTTCCACTCCCCCTTAATCACCACCCGGTCTCATGGGCTGAAGAGCCCTCGGGAACTCACAAGCAGGGGACGTGGTGGGTGGTTATAAGGAGACCTTTGGGAGCCAGCCCTGCGCTGGGGCCACCTGCTGTGGGCCTGGCTATGGCTGCCATTTCCCTCCCAAGGCTTCTTGGGTCTTCTACACCAAACAGAGCCACAAGAGAACTGCTTATCCCCGAGACAGCCTCAACAGAGCTCTACAGAGTAGGCCTCTTTAACAAAGCAAAGAGACAAAGAGAGCTAGCCTATACCATTATCAGCCCGAGAAGAGAGGGACACCCAGGGGCTCTGACTCTGGGCTTGTAAGATGACAGCTGAAACGTGTCCTACGGCACCTTGCCTGGAGCCCCACCTCTAGCCCTGACCACCCACTGTCTTTTGTACTGTCCTCTAAATTGCTTCGCAGGCCACTGCTGACCAAATACCAACCCCACCTCTAAGTGTGGGCTGGTCTGTGAGGATGTCACTGATGTCAGCAAGCTTTCCACTGCCAACAGACAGTTGGGAACTTCCCCGGCACCATCTGAAAGCCACACAGAATGCGAGTCTTCCAACCTCGCTCAGCCCCACAAAGCAGAGATCTGGTCTACAGTGGACCAAGGCCAAGTACTTTAAGTCGACCCTTATTTGGAGGTTTACCTTTGCTTAGTTTGTTAGTAAATCCTATATTCTGAAATAATCTCCCTCATTTATTAATCATCCATTCCCAGTACCAACACTTAACAACTACACTTTCATGGGAAGACCTTCTGGCCCTAAAATATACTCTAGCTCTGGAGCAGAACCAGAAAATACAATTCCCAAGGAGAGCAAAGGAATCTTTAACAATATGATATGGGAACCCAGTTCACATTTCCATTTATTCTGAATCAACTTTCTAAGGAGAGAGATTTCCCCAAACGAGGAGGAATACTGGGCGGGGTGCTGTGCACCAGGACCCATGTGACTTGCCCGCCCCGCTGCAGGGGGAAGAAGCCTCCACCCCAGCCCTGCCCGGGAGTCCCTTCCCCACTTACTTGTTGTACGATGCTTTAATGTGTGCGATTGGGATCTCCTCGAATTTCTTTCCTGCCCACCTCAGAGAGCTTTCCTGTCCGGGAACTGGAGGGTAAATGCTGCAATTAGAGGAAAAATTTTCAGTAAAGTTGTTCTGGTATTTGTTTTTCAATTAAAAAAAAACAAACACATAGTTTAAAAAAAGCCAACAGCATAGACAAACTGGTAACAAAAGACAGCAGCCCTCTGCCCCGACCTGCTCCTGAGGTTGCTGCCCCCAACCCTTCTGGTGCTGCCAGAACACGGTATCTGTGAACACGGTCCTTCAGTGGCTGTTTCCTCGAGTTGCTGACTCTGGACACAGCTAAAGACTTTCTGCTAGAAAGAGAACTTAATCCATACTCCCTATCCTCCATTATCTCTTCTAGTATAATCAGATCACTCTTTTCAGTCCTCTGTAAACTATTCTTTCTGCAATTAAATAAAACATGGGCTTCCCTGGTAACTCAGTGGTAAAGAATCTGCCTGCCAATGCAGGGGACACAGGTTTGATCTCTGATCTGGGAGGATCCCACATGTCTCGGGGCAACTAAAGCCGTGTGCCACAACTACTGAGCCTGTGCTCTAGAGCCCAGAAGCCGCAACTACAGAAGCCCGAACGCCCTCTGGCCTGTGCTCCACAAGAGAAACCACTGCAACAAGAAGCCTACAAACGACAACTAGAGAGTAGCTCCCACTGGCTGCAACAAGAGAAAAGCCCATGTAGCAACAAAGACCCAGTATAATAAAAATAAATAATAAAATAAATTTAAAAAATTATTTTAAAAATTAAGTCAAACCTCTATTTCTTGCTCTATCAACCACACATACCTTGACTATCTTTGTTAAAAACAAAGACAAAATAAACTTAATAATACTTATAAAGATCATTATTGTTTAAAAAAAAAAATTTCCAGTATCCCCTAGAGTGGAGACCTGCAAATTTTTTCTGTAAAGGGCCAGAGAGTAACTATTTTAGGCTGTGCTGGCCATGATGCTTCTGTTGCAACTACACAACTTTGCCACTGAGGTGCAGAAACAGCCACAGACAACAGTGAGTTAATAGGTGTGACTATGTTCCAATAAAGTTCTATTTATAAAAATCAGTCAACTGGCTACAGGTGGGTGGGTAGGGGCCAACTTGCCAGCCCCTACCAAGACCAGTGGATATCAGGGCTGGTTGAATGGCAGGACCATGTGACTCTGATGCTTCCACTCTGCCCTAGATTTCTGGATGGGACCTGAGAATCCATTTCTGAAGTAGCCCAGGTGAGTCAGATGTGAACTAAAGGGTTCAGCACACTGGTCCAGACACTGCTGATTTGAGTTGAAGACCCCCCTGCCCCCCACCCCCCCGTCTGCTCTGCCCTCTGGCTATCTCTTGCTCAGGACTCTTCATTTTCAGGTGGAGAAACAGTACTGATAGGGGAACAGGGAAGCCAGGCCTTGGGCTGAGGGCCTTTACCTTGGTTCAGAGTTTTGCTCACCACCTGTGTTTTTAAATTCCAGACTCAAGCAAACCTGCTGCTGCACCCTGCCCGCATGCATAGATCAGATCTGCGTTTGTACCTGCTCAGCCACCTGAACTACAGTGGGTTCTGATCCAGAGAATACTATTATCTGAGCACCATCCTGTCTACTGGCTTTCCTGGAGATATTTAACAAAGCAAAACTGTAACACGGTTGGGTATTCAGGAGTTACAAGTGTATTCTTTCCTGCTCTGCCTGATCTTAGAGATGATTTAGCATACCAGCAGGTTGCCAGTTTATCGGCTACACGCTGAGACTGACTGTGGAGGAGGCTCTGTTGCTGTTATTTAGTTGGTCACTCAAATTGTGTTGGACTCTTTGCGACCCCATGGACTATAGCCTGCCAGGCTCCTCTGTCCTTGGGATTTCCTTGGACAGAGTATGAGGCTCTGAGATGACATTAATGTTTAAAACCTTATAAGTTCCCCATTAATAATTTCTTCTATCGACTTGCAGGTCAAACACTTAAGCCTTCTGAAGTCTGAACACGCCAGCATTATGCCTTTAATAGGGCAAGATTTTCAAACTAGAAAGGATCCAGAGCTTGAACCATTTAACTGAGGGTGCAGACAAGATCAAGCTTTTAAGCTTCCCACGTCCATTGAACAAGTGGTTCACCCCAAGGCAGCCCAGGAAAGGGAAAGACAAAGCTTTCTGGTGCTGCTCTGCTGGCTCTTCACAGCCATCCTCAAGGCACGTCTGCGCACACAGCATCTCTTTCAAACAGCTGACAGGGACTGAAAACAGCCGGCACAGGTGGCCAGATGAAAATATAGAGGAGTGCCTACAGTCCTCTCTCCATGTTGTGGTTTCTTGACCTTAGTGCCACTGATATTTTGGGCAGGGGGATTCTTTGCGGGGCGGGGTGGGGGCGGGCTGTCCTGAGCACTGTTGGGTATTTAGCAGCATCCCTGGCCTCTACCCAACTAGGTACTGACCCTTAAGCTGTGACAACCAAAAACGTCCTCAGACGTTGCTACAAGTCTCCTTGGAGACACAGTGGCCCCAGGCTGGGAACCGCTGGTTTCCATTAACGACTCCAGCATCAAGAGGGCCCTCAGTACTGCTGGCGATCACACAGCACACCCCTGCTCAACTGCCCTCTCACTGGCCTGGATGACTAGTCTGTACTTTCTTTTGTCCCTTCAGACCTTCAGCTTCTTTCTGCTTCCTTGCTGCCAGCTGATGACCTTCACAAAGAAATAGAAGCAATCAGGTTTTCCTTCAGCTCCCACTACTGAACAGCTGTGCCCCCAGTCTCTCCCTTGTCTCCCGTGATGATGCTCCACTTGCGTGTCCGCCCCTCAAGGAGAGCACTCTGGCAATGTCCCTGCTCCAGCATCTGCATTCTTCCACCTCTTCATCGCCTCATTCCCCGCGGCAAAACATGCAGTCATTTCCCCAGTCTAAAACCAAACAGAAGCCTCTGGATGCCAAAGCCGCCTTGAGTTCCTGCCCGTTTCTCTACGCCTCTTAAAGGACTGACCATACCGTCTGCTTCTTCTGTCTTCTATTCTCCCGGAACCCACACCACTCAAACCTTAGCCCCTTGTACTCCACCAAACGTGCCCTACTCAAGGTCACCAGAAATTCACAGTATTAAGTCCAACGAGCAGTTCTGTTATCGGTCTATGGACTAGTCAATCATATTAGTAGCATTTGATAAAGCTAATCAACTTTTGAATCACAGGGGGAAAAAAAGTCTCTCCAGCTTTTTTTTGGTACCTCTCTGGAGGGTCCTTCTTTCTCTTCTGCTGATTCCTTCTCAGCTCCCCAAATCTCTAAAGGCCAGAGGCTCCAGGGTTCAATCCTTAAACTTCTCCTTCACTTTACCTACCCTTTCTCTCTTGATGATTTTGTATCTTATGATTTTAGACATCATCTAGGGAATTCCTTGGTGCTCTCATTGCCAGGGGCCCGAGTTCAATCCCTAATTGAGGAACTAAAATCTCAAAAGCCGTGTTGAAGGAAAAAGAAATCTTCTATGGATTGTCTTCCAAATGTGTACGTCTACCTCAGATCTGTGCCCTGAATTCCATTTCTAATCGCTAATATTGTATCCCCACTTGGATGTTAATTAAACATCTCAAGTCTACAATTCAAGCTCCTGCAGTCTTTCCCATCTTCATGACAACTCCATCTTTCTAGTTGTTTAGGCCCCAAATTTTAGAATGTCCCTTCAGTTCTCTCCTTTTCTTATACCTTACATTAACAAATTCTGTTGGTTCCACCTTCTAAGTGCATCTGTCTGACCATCTATACTATCTCTACAGCTGCCACTCTGGTCCCTGCCAGCATCACTTCTCACTGAGATTATCTCAGTAGTCTTCTGATTGCTTAGGAGACTTCTCCCATCTTCCATCCTCACTCTCCTACAGTTTAATATCAACACAGTGGCCAAAGGGACCCTTTAAAAGGTAAGCATGAGCATGTCAACTCTCCATTTAGAATTCTCCACGGACTTCCCATTTCTCTCAGGGACAACAGGATGTAGCCCTGTATGCCTCATGCACCCCTCACCTGCTTGTCTTCACTACTCACTTTTACTTCTCACTCCATTGTGGCCTTCTTGCTCAGACACTAGACACACTACTATAATCTATCATACTTCTTTTTCTTATTTTCTATTTACTGTCCCCTATCCACTCAAATTTAAGTTTCACCAGAGCAGGGATTTTTGTGTGTTTGGTCACTGATGTGTCCCCAACACCCTGAACAGTGTCTGACATTGTTGAGTGACCACACAGAATCTTCGCTTCAATTCCTTTGGCAGCTCCCCACTGCCCAATACGATGTGCCCAGTGGGGTAAAAGCCCCACTGTATCTTATGGTTTTAAACATCATCTATGTGATGAGTCTTCCAAATGTCTATGTCTGACTCACATTTGTCCCTTGAACTTCATCTCTAATAGCCAATATTGTTAAACATACAAATCCAAGCTCTTAATGATTAATGACAGCTCTATCTTTCCAGTTGTTTAAGTGAAGTCGCTTAGTCGTGTCCGACTCTTTGTGACCCCATGGACGGTAGCCTACCAGGCTCCTCTGTCCATAGAATTTTCCAGGCAAGAGTACTGGAGTGGGTTGCCATTTCCTTTTCCAGGGGATTTTTCCAACCCAGGGATTGAACCTGGGTCTTCCACGTTGCAGGCAGACACTTAACCATCTGAGCTACCAGGGAATCCCTTCCAGTTGTTTAGGCCAACAGTTTTAGATTAACATCTAACATGCTACAGATCTACAGATAAGGCTCTTAGCATTCTGATTCCTTCTCACCCT
Source organism: Neotragus pygmaeus (assembly GCA_006410875.1). Taxonomy (NCBI): domain Eukaryota; kingdom Metazoa; phylum Chordata; class Mammalia; order Artiodactyla; family Bovidae; genus Neotragus; species Neotragus pygmaeus. Next base: position 1,167,228 of record SJYV01004258.1, on the reverse strand, counting down.
GCTGGCCTCATCTACCATCACACACACACACACACACACACACACACACACTAGATGCTGGTCTCATCTACCATCTCACTCACACACACACACACACACACACACACACACACACACGGGATGGCAATGGCTGTGGTAGGATCACACACACACACACACACACAC
>SJYV01004258.1:1152666-1166963 GCA_006410875.1 Neotragus pygmaeus | reverse complement strand
AAAAAAGTCTCTCCAGCTTTTTTTTGGTACCTCTCTGGAGGGTCCTTCTTTCTCTTCTGCTGATTCCTTCTCAGCTCCCCAAATCTCTAAAGGCCAGAGGCTCCAGGGTTCAATCCTTAAACTTCTCCTTCACTTTACCTACCCTTTCTCTCTTGATGATTTTGTATCTTATGATTTTAGACATCATCTAGGGAATTCCTTGGTGCTCTCATTGCCAGGGGCCCGAGTTCAATCCCTAATTGAGGAACTAAAATCTCAAAAGCCGTGTTGAAGGAAAAAGAAATCTTCTATGGATTGTCTTCCAAATGTGTACGTCTACCTCAGATCTGTGCCCTGAATTCCATTTCTAATCGCTAATATTGTATCCCCACTTGGATGTTAATTAAACATCTCAAGTCTACAATTCAAGCTCCTGCAGTCTTTCCCATCTTCATGACAACTCCATCTTTCTAGTTGTTTAGGCCCCAAATTTTAGAATGTCCCTTCAGTTCTCTCCTTTTCTTATACCTTACATTAACAAATTCTGTTGGTTCCACCTTCTAAGTGCATCTGTCTGACCATCTATACTATCTCTACAGCTGCCACTCTGGTCCCTGCCAGCATCACTTCTCACTGAGATTATCTCAGTAGTCTTCTGATTGCTTAGGAGACTTCTCCCATCTTCCATCCTCACTCTCCTACAGTTTAATATCAACACAGTGGCCAAAGGGACCCTTTAAAAGGTAAGCATGAGCATGTCAACTCTCCATTTAGAATTCTCCACGGACTTCCCATTTCTCTCAGGGACAACAGGATGTAGCCCTGTATGCCTCATGCACCCCTCACCTGCTTGTCTTCACTACTCACTTTTACTTCTCACTCCATTGTGGCCTTCTTGCTCAGACACTAGACACACTACTATAATCTATCATACTTCTTTTTCTTATTTTCTATTTACTGTCCCCTATCCACTCAAATTTAAGTTTCACCAGAGCAGGGATTTTTGTGTGTTTGGTCACTGATGTGTCCCCAACACCCTGAACAGTGTCTGACATTGTTGAGTGACCACACAGAATCTTCGCTTCAATTCCTTTGGCAGCTCCCCACTGCCCAATACGATGTGCCCAGTGGGGTAAAAGCCCCACTGTATCTTATGGTTTTAAACATCATCTATGTGATGAGTCTTCCAAATGTCTATGTCTGACTCACATTTGTCCCTTGAACTTCATCTCTAATAGCCAATATTGTTAAACATACAAATCCAAGCTCTTAATGATTAATGACAGCTCTATCTTTCCAGTTGTTTAAGTGAAGTCGCTTAGTCGTGTCCGACTCTTTGTGACCCCATGGACGGTAGCCTACCAGGCTCCTCTGTCCATAGAATTTTCCAGGCAAGAGTACTGGAGTGGGTTGCCATTTCCTTTTCCAGGGGATTTTTCCAACCCAGGGATTGAACCTGGGTCTTCCACGTTGCAGGCAGACACTTAACCATCTGAGCTACCAGGGAATCCCTTCCAGTTGTTTAGGCCAACAGTTTTAGATTAACATCTAACATGCTACAGATCTACAGATAAGGCTCTTAGCATTCTGATTCCTTCTCACCCTGCTGGCCTCATCTACCATCACACACACACACACACACACACACACACACACTAGATGCTGGTCTCATCTACCATCACACACACACACACACACACACACACACACACACGTGACTAGACAACATTCATACTGAGTGCCTTACACAGACTGTTAACTTTGCATAAAATGACCTTTCATCTTTTCCAGCTGAGCTCCCATTCAATTCAGCTCTTAGCATCACATTATTTTCCTGGCACTCTTGTCTGATTTCCTCAGGAGTCAGACACTCATTCTTTCACACTTTAAACCAACCAGCTCTTACCTCCAGTAAACTACTGATCAGATTATGGTGAAAACGTGTGCATGTTTGTCTTTCCTGGCTGACTGTGAACTACTTGTGCGAAGGAATGATCTTCTGCATTTGTACCCTCGGAACCAAGCAGGTTCTTAGTAAACGTCTGCTAAATGCTTCTGAAGTACAACTAGGACACAGAGGCAGTGTCCCTGGCAGGAAGCAAAATGCCAGTTGCTGGCTGAGGCTGAGTACAAAAGCCACCCTGGACCTTAGACCAATTCTAAAAAGCACATAACCTTTACCTTACTACCCCTTCCGCCCCATTTTGTATCGGAGACCCTGATCCCATGAGGGAAACAAAATTGGTGATATTTATTATACACCTTCGACATCCACTCATTATCAAAAGTTCACTGATCCTTACAACCTTTTCCAGTATGCTTTCCACTTTAAGAGGAAAAAGCTGAGGCTCTAAGGTTAATCTGCACAAGGTTCCACAGTGACAAAGAGCTGGGAATTCACTGGTGTTCTGACCCTGGAATGTGGTGCCAGTCGCCAGAGGGCTGGATCTAAGTGGCCCTTACCTGAAGCTGCTAGGGCTCGGAGCTGGAGCCGTAGTCTCCGCCTTCTCAACCTCCTCCTTGGCCGCTGCGTCTTGCCTCTGTTGGGCGCTCATGTGGATGGTGGGGACCGGCACTCTGGCCACGACCCTGCGGAGAAGGAAAGCTCAGGGAGGTCCAGATCTAAGCGAGTCCTAATTGGACTCTAGGAGTCCAAGTGGCTCATGGGACATGGGCAGGAGCGCATTCCAGGGTGACTGTAGGCTAGGAATGAGTAACCATCTTACCTGGTCGTCGGCGGCCAAGCCCATGACCGCAAGAGCCAGGACCCAGCGTTTCTTACCACCTGCATGATTTAAGCTGACCTCAGTCAGCTCCCGTCCGCCGCGACCGCGGGACTTACCACTTCCCGTCACGCTGCTCCCGCGCTGCCTTGTGGGAACATAGGATTGGCTCAGGACCTCGCCGGGAACCGCGGTGCGTTGTGGGAAGTTTGAAAGATGGCGGCGCCCACCAGATGCACTGTGTTAGAGCTGGCGAGGTGCTGGCGGCGGTTCGAGAGCTCTTGGAGTCTGGCTTCTCGTAGCTTGACGCTTGCGGCTGCACCGTCGAATGTCGCATCTCCATGGCGCCTGTTGGGTGCGTTGTGCCTGCAGCGGCCACCGCTGGTCTCGAAGCAGTTGACCCCAATGCAGGAAGAGATGGCAGCCCTGCTACAGCAGGTGGGTTGAGGTGCGGGTTGTGGCTTCTAGGTGCAGTTGGGGACGTAGTAGAGGTACGCTGGCTGATCCTGGCTCCGCCACTGATAAACTTGTGTGACTTTGGGCAAGTCACTTCACTTCTCTGAGCTTCGGTATGCTTTCCTTCAAAATGGTACCTACCTTCTGGATTCCTGCCTTACGTAGTATGCGTTCAGTAAGAGGCACGTCGTTTTCATTGATCTTCTCTGTCGTTACCTTCGGCAGCTGTCTGGAGAGGCTCTTCTTTTTTTCCGACACATAGGGGTGCGATGTTGAACTAGACGGGTTCAGTCCCCATCAGAGGTGGTTGACAGTTTGGAGAGGAAAATAGCTTTGTCGTATGATGAGCGTAAAGAAAAGACACAGGGCGCATCCGTAAGATGTCTGTGATAGAGTCTGTTTATGTGAAGGGCAAGTAAAGAAACATGGACAAAACCAGTGTATTGGCAACGAAGGTCCTAAATCCCCATAGGTAATGATTAAAGATATTATGTCTACCTAGAACCTCAGGCGTTTTTTGTGTTTCCCTGGTGGCTCAGAGGTTAAAGCGTCTGCCCACAATGCAGGAGACCTGGGTTCGATCCCTGGGTCGGGAAGTTTCTGCTGTAAAAGGAAATGGCAACCCACTCCAGTATTCTTGCCTGGAGAATCCCATGGATGGAGGAACCTGGTGGGCTGCAGTCCACGGGGTCGCAAAGAGTCGGACACAACTGAGCGACTTCACTTCACTGAGAGATACAAGCTTCATTTCTGTGCCTTTTATTTGGCTTGTTAATTTACTCTGCAAACATTTTAAAATCACCTTTTAAACTTTGTGCAGACACTGCTAAGTGGTAGGGATGCAGTGGTGAATAAGACAGATGTAGCCCTGGTTCTCAGAGGGATTCAGAGAACCCTCTGAGTTTGATGGAGGGGGTGTCAATCAATAACCAAATAACCACATGGTTATGGAATTGCAGTCTCTGGTAAGTGTAATAAAGGAAAACACAGGGTACTGTAATAGTGTTTAACAGGGATGTTAATTTGATTTTAATGGAAGGTGTCAAGGAATATCTTTTAAAATAAGTGACATTTAAATTGAGATCTGAAGGATGAGTAGGAATCTCCCAGGAAAGCATGAGAGAAAACATTCTAGAAAGAAGGAATAGCATCTGTAAAATGCCTGATAGTCCATGGAGAATGAGATTCTGGGCAAAGACTGGCATGACTGGAGGGTGGTGAGTGGGCAGGCACTGCCTGTCCTAGTCCTCTCTTGGTTGTGGCAGTCTTGATGTCCGAATGCATTTTCATATTTCAGAAAATGCAGCTCAAGCCCACAGGGGAGGTGATCTTTTTCCTCTGTTTTCTTTAGGGTGTTTTGATCGTGTGTCTGGTTATGTTGGGTGGCAAACTTCTGGATCTGTCAAGTGCACTGTAACTGTGTTTTATTGTTTTTCTTTTCTTTTAATTTTCCCAGTTTGGGGTAGATTTTTGCTCTTTTAATTTTCCCAGATTGAGATAGAGAGAAGCCTGTATTCAGATCATGAACTTCGTGCTTTGGATGAAGCTGAGCAACTGGCAAAGAAAAAAAGTGACCTTTATGAAGAAGAAGATGAGAAGAATATATTGCTGGTGCAGGACTTGGAAGACATGTGGGAGCAGAAATTCCTACAGTTCAAACCTGGAGCTCGAATAACAGGTTTGTGGTCTCTTCAGCCCAGTTAGAGGTAGGAGGGTGGATATTCTGATTTGCAAATAAAGAATATTTGCTTACTCTCTGCTTTGTGTTTGAAATAATAATTTCAAATGATAAAACTTTTTAACATGGGAGAAAAATTCTTTTCACGGTTCTTCATATCTATCCTAATATAATATTTTAAAAGTCTATGTTATTTTTGAGTGGGATGTATGGTTATTGAGGGAACTCTCCAGGTGGCTCGGTGGTAAAGAATCTGCTTGCCAGTGCAGGAGCTACAGGAGAGTTGTGTTTGATCCCTGGGTTGGGAAGATCCCCTGGAGAAGAAAATGGCAATCCACTTCATTATTCCTGCCTGGAAAACTCCATGGACAGAAGAGCCTGGTGGGCTATAGTCCTTCGAGTGGCATAGAGTCAGACACGACTCAGTGATTGAGTACACATGGGTGTTGGGACAGCGTCTCAGTTAAGCCTCAGGAATGTTATCTGGTTTTAACTCTTAGTTTGGGACTGAGAGTAGGGGAAGTTAAGCCTTTCCCACTTGTTTCCTGTGTTTTATCTGAAATCCCTCCCAAAGCAGGGGCTTAAGTTCTCTTATTCTTGTTTCACAGTGAAAACTGAAGTAGAGACTGGTTAAGTCAGTAATAGTGTCAAAACCAAAGAATTAGTAGTGTCTGGGTATTGCTTCTTTTCCACAGGCTAAAAGTACTTTGTGTTCTGCTCTTCAAAGGAGGAGTGCAGCTTTGGGTTTCTTGTTAAATTTTAGTTTCCTCAAGATTATAGGACTCTATCCTGAGAGAGGTCAGAGTTAGAGAGATGGGGTCAGGGTTCTAATTTGGTTATAAGTTCTTTGAGGGCAAAGATTGTGGTCCTGCCTTAAAGGAGGATCCTAAAACCCTAATCTTCTTGGTTCTGGCAGAACATGCTCCTCCTGTCTCCTGTGACCGCCCCCCCCTCCATGCCCCCCCAACCTCTTCTATACAGACGCTGATGTAAAGAATGACCGAAGCTCGCTGCACCGGAAGCTTGACAGGAACCTTATCCTCTTGGTCAAAGAGAAGCTTGGAGACCAGGACATTTGGATGCTGCCCCAGGCCGAGTGGCAACCTGGGGAGACCCTCCGCCAAACAGCTGAACGAACCCTGGCCACACTCTCAGGTGAGCTCTCTGCCTCACTGCTAAATCCTGCAAGACAGACTCCAGACTCAGCCTCAGGATTTGCAGGCTGACTGTGGGCCTGGCTTTTAATAGTAGGCTAATGGAAACTTGGGCTTCCCAGGTGGCTTTGCGATAAAGAATCTGCCTGTAATTCAGAAGACCCGGGGTTCGATTACTGGGTTGGGAAGATCCCTTGGAGAAGGGAATGGCAACCCACTCAAGTATTCTTGCCTGAAGAATCCCATGGACAGAGGAGCCTACCTGAAGGATGGAGAGTTTCAGTCTCTGCTCGCTAAAGCTTGTCTTCCCAACAAAGTGCAAAACATTCACCTCTCCGTTTCCAGTTTTGCATTCTTTTAAAATTTTTCAGCCTATAAAGATAGGTGATTCTAGTACTTTTTCTGGCTTATGTGGCCCGAGTCTTCTTTGGGGCCCAGTAACATAAAATATTTTGTCATCCTAGCTATGAAAGATCCTGTTGCCTTAATAGGTTCTACTCGCCTTCCCTTCAGTGGCATCTCTGCCTCTCCACTCGGAGCACCAGTGAGGCTATTTGTTCCAGCGGGATCTGGTGATCAACACTTACAATAAAATGTGCTTCAGTTTTTATGGCACTCAAAGTTTCATTTCTCACTGTTCATGGTTTCCTGTCACAAAATTGATTGGGATTAGTTACATGGTTTTCTCCTTTCCTACATTTTTGATTCTTATAATTTATGGATTCTTGAGGAAGTGAATTTTTTGTATGTGTTTGCCTCTGCATAATATGAATCTTTTCCTGATCTGTTTTGCAGTCACTTCTCTCCCCTCCCCCCCTTTTAAGGCAGTGTTTTTGTGCTAAGGATTTAGAGGACATGGAATCTCTTTAATTCTGTTACATCTAGAGCATGGTCGGTCATACTCAGTTCTCTCCTCATCTCATAGTTCTGATCCTGAACAAGTGTTGTGGAACCTGATTTTAGGTGACCCACTGCCTTCTCAAATTGATTTTTGGGTATCTCACTCAATAATGAGATTTTTTCATTCCTTGGCCATTTAGTATCATTTTGAGGAAGATCCCTTCGTTGGTAATTATCTTTTGCTCCATATTGCTCAGCATTTGACAGTATATGTTGTCCCTAACAGACCTGTGATTTAGATTCTGTCCCAGGGCCCAGCACAGAGACAGCCAACCAAGAAATGCCCAGACTTTCTCTGAAAGAGGTTCATTTGCTTAACATAAAGCATCGATGTGGGGGACAGCTCACACATCTAGGGGCCTGCAGAAACACCTTTCGGGGACAGAGGTTGAAGGTGCTATCCCTGTGCTATTCCTTGGAGGTTTTAAAATTTAGTTCATTCAGAACTGATGCTCCTGCTAGTCTCAGCCTGCTTCTCTTTTTGTCCTTGCAGCCTGGCTTGTTGGCAGGACCACTTACACATTCACCCAGCTAGACACCTCAGCGTTATCTTTGACCTCATTCCGGCATCCCCTAAGTTCCTGAGTGCTACCTGGTCTGTTCTAAATAGTCCGTCTTTGTGCCCGCAGCTCTTCAGGGAGTCTTTTCACTTCCCACTAGATCAGGGTTTCTGAGCCTTGCCTTGGCACTCTGGAAATCTGGGGCAGGATCATTCTTTGTGGGGGCTTCTGTGGTTCTGTCTAGGTTATTTACTGCGACATCTCTGGCCTCTTGTCTGCTTGATTGTGGTAGCACTACTTTGGTTGTCTCTAGTGTAACAACCAAAAATGACTCTGAATACTGTGGAAATTACCTGGGGTGTGGGATCTCTGTGGTTGAGATCCACCACCCTGGAGTACTGAGGTAGACACCACACAAGCCCCCTTCTTGCTTTTGTGTTGTCGTTTTCAGTGCCGCCAGAATAAGCCTTCTTAAACACAAATCCCTTGTCACTTCTCTGCTTGAAATCTTAAAAGGTTTCCCAGAAATGCAGACTTTTGAGCATGGCCTATGCATACGTTTTGCTCTGGTCCCAAGCTCATCAGTCTTCCGTCTTGCTGCTCATTCATGTATGTTCTAAGTTCAAACCTAGCAAGCCTTTTTTTTTTTTTTCCTGCCACGGGTGTACATGAGCTTCCAAACGTGATCCCCCCTCCCACCTCCCATTCCATATCATCCTTCCAGATCATCCCCGTGCACTAGCCCCAAGCATCCTGCATCGACCATAGACTGGCGATTCGTTTCTTACATGACAGTATACATGTTTCAATTTGTGTCCCGGTTTTGGGGCCTGCTTGTCCAAAACAAAGCTTTGGTCATACCTAGTCCGACTGCTTGTTTTTATAAAACTGAGCTCGTCCCTTCTGCCTTCCGTGGTGGAAGTTTCTGGGTAGTGAGCTTGACCCCTTCCTTTAGGCTCCTATAACACTCACAGAGTACCCTTACTCAGTTTATCCAGCAGACATTCTCTCTGTGCCTACTTGTTGCTGGTCACTGTCCAGGCAGTGGGGTCACAGTGATCTACAGGAGGCTACCTGGGCCTCCTGAGGGCTTATGTCCTAGTGAAGAAGATGCTCTTCATTCCATTGCTGTTTAATTGTTGATGAATAGACAATTTCTTCTCAGCCAGAATTCTGAAAATAACGGATGGGATTTTGTCCTTTCAGTCATTCTAGTTCTCAGCAGAGTATCTGGCACAGAGTAGGTACTTGGTGAATATTTGTTGTTATTTATTTGCTAAGTCATGTCTGACTCTTTGCAACTCCATGGACTGCAGTACACCAGGCTTCCCTGTCCTTCACTGTTTCTCAGAGTTTGTTCAAACTCATGTCCATTGAGTCGGTGATACCATCCAACCATCTCCCATCCAAATGCTTCTGAGATCAGATGAGATCAGGTGCGTTAGGGTGGTATGGCCGAAGGCCCATCCAAACATCTCATCCTCTGTGGCCTCCTTTTCCTCTTGCCGTCAGTCTTTGCTAGTATCAGGGTTTTTTCCAGTGAGTCGGCTCTTTGCATCAGGTGACCAAAGTATTGGAGTTTCAGCTTCAGCATCAGTCCTTCCAAAGAATATTAAGGGTTGATTTCCTTTACAATTGACTGGTTTGATCTCCTTGCAGACCAAGGGCCTCTTCAAGAGTCTTCTCCAATACCACAGTTCAAAAGCATCAATTCTTCGGTGCTCAGCCTTCTTTCTGGTCCAACTCTCACATCCATCCCTGATTACTGGAAAAACCATGGCTTTGACTAGACAGATCTTTGTTGGCAAAGTGATGTCTCTGCTGTTTTATATGCTGTCTAGGTTTGTCATAGCTTTTCTTCCAATGCTGAATGTTTAATGAGTAAATGGTATGGTAATGTAAGCACTCAACTACTGTTCTGGCTCTGCCGCCAGTGTGAGTACTGCTAATGAGACATCAACAGCCTCTGTGTGCCCCCTTGATCCCGTCCCGCCAGCAGCCTGTGTGGCCACAGGAGAGGGAGTGAGATGGTGGTGTGAAATGGGAAAACAGGAGGGGCCTTTGCTGCACTCCAGGCTTCCTCAGCCATCACGCAAAAGTCGGTGGCTGGGTTTTTTCCCAGGGTCACTGAGCTCAGATCCTCAGCTTTCTTCTGCTCATTCACGGTGCTCAGTTTCACCTGCTGCGCACCACATGGAAAGGGGCTCCCCTCTTCTTGGTACCATGCTTTCCTCCCTTGAACATTCCCGTTGCCATAAAGAAGAGTGAAAGGATATATTGGTTTCTTATAGGTGCATAGAAAATGAAATAGGTTGATTTATTTCAAATTCATGACAATCATAAATAACATGAAGTAATTAAGATGACAAAAGAAAGCTCAGGCAGCTTATAAGTATAAAAAAGTCAGAGTCTATTCCTTTCCATCTGTTTGGCACACTTCCCAGGTATTTCTGCAAGAGGGAATTCCTAGAAGTGAAATTAATGGTCAAGGATGGACACATCTAAGATTTTGATAAGGTACCACCAAAGTGCCCTGCAGAACATACTTTAAAAATTTTTCCCTGTCCAGTCAGTAAAAAGAATGATCTTTAGATTAGCAATTTCCTTTCTTTTTCATTAGGTAATGTGTTTATTTGGATTAGTGGCCACTGGTTAGAGTGGCATCTCTGCGTATTTTTCACGTGGCTATTGGTTTTTCTTTATCCGTGAACCACTTATTTAGATTCTTTGCTCATGTTTATAATGAACTGTTTTTTTTTTCCCCTTTTTGATTTAATTTAATCCATTTCCCCAGGTCATAGAAAAGTAATAGTATTCATTGACTTAAGTGGAAAATTCAGAAATGTGTAAAGAATCATGCCAGTGTAATTCCGCCACCCATAGATCCCCACTGCTGACATTTTATATTGTAGGTGAGCTCACATCATACGTGGATTCCTCATCTAATGCTGATAGTGTTGTTACTGTTTTTAATATTGACAAAAGCCATTCATTGTATATGGTGAAAAAGTATCACACAGTGTCTGGTAAATGTAGAACTGTAAGAAGTAATAGGTAATTTTCCCATCTTAGAGGTAACCACCATGAATAGTTTTTTTGTGTATCCTTTTAGCAATTGCAAGCACATACTTATTTCATCTGTTCCTTTTTTCCATGAAGTGGGCACACTTAAACATGTACATGTATGTATATGTATATACACACATGATTATGTACCTTTTTTTATACACGGCTTTTAAGCATATCTTTATATCAGCAAGTAAAGACACATCTTATACTTTTAACACCAGTGTAATGTTTCATATTTGTATGTACTGCAGTTTGTTTAACTAGTCTGTTGCTTTTATTAAAAAAAAAAAAGCTGCAGTGAACATCTGTGTACACTCCTTTGCTCACATGGGCAAATAAATATTTTGAGGAGGGTGAAATTCTAGAAGCAGAATTGTTAGATCAAAGGGTTTGTATTATTAAAATTGATATCTCTTGCCAAGTAGAGCAGTTATACTAATTATATACCACATACATTTGAGAGAACCCAGTTTTCCTTTATCCTTGATGAGCAGTGTACTGCTCAAAGTTTTTGAACTTAAATAGTAATGGTACATCTTTGTTGTTTTAATTTGTATTTATTGAGTTATTAATGAGTTGAGCGTCTTTATGAGTTTATAGTTCATTGATAATTTATCTTCATGGGAACTTGTTCATATGCTTGGTTCATTTTTCTTTCAGAGTTGTTGCCTTTTTCCTCATTGATTTCTACGTACTATTTAATACTCATATCTTAAGTTATTCCTTTGTCCAGTGTGTCGAAAATATTTTTCCTAGTTTGTCATTATGTCTGTGACTTTTTTATGTTTTATTTTTCTGTTCAGAAGGATTTTAACTTTTATGTAAATAAATATGCCTTTTCTTTTTTGCATTTTGTGTCTTGGTTAGGACTTCCCCTCTCAAAAATGATACAGAAAGTATCCCACATTTTTTTTTTAATAATACTCTTATGGTTTCTTTTTTCTTTAGTGAAGAATTTTAAAATACAGAAAAACTCAGAAAATATTAAAACATCCATGAAACCATCATTCAAAATGAACAAACCTTTCATGAAAATTTTAACTTTGTGTAAGATCTTTGATCTGTAGGGTGTCAGTTTGGGTGTGAGGAGTGAGCTTGTGATCCAGTTTTATTTTTTTGCTAGCGCATTCTCCCGGGTCCATTTAGTAATTGATCCGTTATTTCCTCATTCTTTGAAATGCTGTGTTGGTGTTGTTAACCCATTGTTATAGATTGCAAAGATCCTTCATCTCTCTTTGCCTTTTAACTTTGGTTTTCACCTTGCAGCAGTCAAATCGGGACCTTTTGATACTTTCCATGTGATACTCCCTTTAAAAGGGCTGATGAACTTTGCTTCACAGATACAAGTGTCTCAGTCCTTCGTCAACAGATGGTGAGCGGGCTGAGTCTGGAAGCTCAGTGCTCTGACTCTCAGGTAGTGCTATTTAGGCTGCCTTGCGGACTTCAGTCTGAGAGCAGTAGCTTGGCATGAGGAATGGACCCAGAGAATCTGGAACGCAAGGACCAGGAGCTTNCAGATGGTGAGCGGGCTGAGTCTGGAAGCTCAGTGCTCTGACTCTCAGGTAGTGCTATTTAGGCTGCCTTGCGGACTTCAGTCTGAGAGCAGTAGCTTGGCATGAGGAATGGACCCAGAGAATCTGGAACGCAAGGACCAGGAGCTTTTGGCTTGAAAGGAGATGAGGGTCTTCAGGACTGACCTGGTCCCCATCCTCGGGGGCGGCGTTCCCCTCAGGCCAGAAGCGGCTCTCATAGAGACCCCCCACTGCTTTCGGGCCCCAGGGCAAACAGGTGCGTGTGTCCTCATCTTCCACTTCTGTTCCCCGCTCCCCTCCTCCTCAGAAAACAACCTGGAAGCCAAGTTCCTGGGAAACGCGCCCTGCGGCCACTACAAGTTCAAGTTCCCCCAGGCAATACGGGCAGAGGGCAGCCTCGGGGCCAAGATCTTCTTCTTCAAAGCCCTGCTGCTAACCGGAGACTTTTCCCCGGCCGTGGAGAAGGGCCGTCACGTGTGGGCCAGCAAGGAGGAACTGGGTGACTATTTGAAGCCAAAATACCTGGCCCAGGTTAGGAGGTTTCTCTTGGACCTCTGACGGACTGAGCTGCCTGTGGACAGTGCTCGAACAGGTCTGCGGTTGGGCCTCAAGGACGTGATACGGTGTTCTCATCTCTACGGGANCTGGGTGACTATTTGAAGCCAAAATACCTGGCCCAGGTTAGGAGGTTTCTCTTGGACCTCTGACGGACTGAGCTGCCTGTGGACAGTGCTCGAACAGGTCTGCGGTTGGGCCTCAAGGACGTGATACGGTGTTCTCATCTCTACGGGAATATCAAGTGGCAAACTAAGTTCTGAGAAATAAATGGGTTTACCATTGTGTGGGTCTTGGTTGATTTATCCTTTGATAACTGTTGTCTTCTCCTTGTGAAGAGAGAGCCATCTCTTAGGGTGTTTTATCCTTTTTCTCCCGAGCTCGTGATTGAGTAGTATTGCATTGCTTCGTAGTGAATCAGCTGGCTTTGTGGGCCCAGGAAGAAAGAGCAGAAGGAAGTGAATCAACTTTCTAAAAACCTTGAGCTTCTGTGAAAGCCTCTAGGTTCAAGAAAAAAAGAAACCACCTCGTGCTTTGTAGTTTCTTAGTCATTTTCTGTTTTGTCTTTCTCTTCCTACTTGATATGAAAATGTTATCAATCTAGCCGAGGAAACGATTCCTTCCTTGTTTTCTGTTTGCTTTGCTTCCTTATCCCTCCCCTCCCTCCCTTCCTCTTTTCATTCTTTTTTNCACATTGTCTCTCTGGATCATCCCCGTACACCAGCCCCAAGCATCCTGCATCCTGCATCGAACATAGACCTCGTTTCTTACATGATAGTATACATGCTTCAATGCCATTCTCCCAAATCATCCCACCCTCTCCCTCGCCCTCAGAAGCCAAAAGTCCATTCTATACGTCTGTGTCTCTTTTGTCTCACATACAGGGTCATCATTACTATCTTTCTAAATTCCATATATATGTGTCAGTGTGCTATATTGGTGTTTTTCTTTCTGGCTTACTTCACTCTATATAATCAGCTCCAGTTTCAAGTGAATTTGTATTCATTTTTCAAACTCACAGTTTGTGAGACTGTGTGTGTATATTTTTAATAAAGGCTTTTGGGGTAGAGACAAATTAGAAGTATGAGATTAACAGATACAAACTGTTATATATAAAATAGTTAAGCAACATGGATATACTTTATATACAAGGAATTATAACCATTCCTATCTTGTAATAGCCAATACCGGAGTATAATCTACCAAAATACTGAATTACTATGTTGTACACCGGAAATGAATTATATTATTATTATTATGAATTATAAATCAAATTCACTTCCAGTTTTTAAAAGGCTCCTATAAGAGGTTCATACTGATTTTCTCCTTTGTCAAAATTATATGTCCTGAGAATATCTATCATTAAGTTCAGTTCAGTCGCTCAGTCGTGTCCGACTCTTTGCGACTCCATGAATCGCAGCACTCCAGGCCTCCCTGTCCATCACCAACTCCTGGAGTTCACTCAGACTCGCGTCCATCAAGTCCGTGATGCCATCCAGCCATCTCATCCTCAGTTGTCCCCTTCTCCTCCTGCCCCCAGTCACTCCGAATATCAGAGTCTTTTCCAATGAGTCAACTCTTCCCATCAGGTGGCCAAAGTACTGGAGTTTCAGCTTTAGCATCATTCCTTCCAAAGAAATCCCAGGGTTGATCTCCTTCAGAAAGGACTGGTTGGATCTCCTTGCAGTCCAAGGGACTCTCAAGAGTCTTCTCCAACACCACAGTTCAAAAGCATCAATTCTTCGACGCTT
>SJYV01004258.1:1070034-1141849 GCA_006410875.1 Neotragus pygmaeus | reverse complement strand
ATTAAACAGTCTCATCCCTGACCGACACTTTCCTCCAGCCGTGCTCGTGTCTGTGTTGGCTGGTGTCCTGGTACAGAGTAGGGCTTCAGGATTTGCTGAATGCATGGGTGCAGTGCTCTCTTCCTGTTCCAGGACTTTTCTGGGGCGGAGCTTGTTGGACCCCTGAACTCGGTGGCTCAGGGGCACCCTCCACCCTCTTTAGATGGACTGTGATGACCACATTTAGCCCAGCCTCATAGAGATCCAGGCCATCTCAGCCAGAGCCCATTTGGAGAGAGGAGGGTGAGTGTTCTTTAGCTGAGTCGTGGAAGCTGCCATGAAGCCTTATGATTTTGCATCACTGGGCCAGACATGGTATTAGAAGCAAGGGGACTCTCGATGCCTGAGATAAACGGAGTGGAATGGGAGTGTCTGTCCCTCACGATCTGAGTGCACCTGTGGTCTGAGAAATGCCCTCAAATGTAAATTCCTAGTTCTGAAACTGACTTGGGCAAGCTGTTATTTGTCTCAGGATTCCTGCTTATGGAATCACGAGGGACCATGACCCATCACTTACTTCCATTTATGAAATGTCTAAGGAACGGTTTAGTCTTGAACATTAATACATACCCACGTGTATTTTCTCATCTGCAACCTAGGGAAGTTGGCTTCACAAGGCTGGAGGCTGCCAGGGGTTGGTGATTCGTGGTCGGGGTGGGTCTCAGGCAGTACTTATGTTGTCCACAGGGAGGCGCCACACACAAATTCATACACAGCCCCGGACGCTACTCCAGCCCAGGAGGCCGCGATGCCCCTGGAGTCAGAAAGCCCACGTTCTTCCTCCCCAGAGGCTCCCGGCAAGCCTTCCTCTGAGTAGCCCTCCGCCTATAACAAATTGAGTTGAAGCATCGAAGATCACTGCGAATATGCAGTGACAGGGTGACGTGGAGTCATTAACACATTAGAATGAGCTCGTGGGATTAAACAGAATCACGAAGAGGGTGTGGGCACCCGGGACAGGTATAATTTGAAAGGAAAGACAGAACCAGGAAAAAAATAAAGTAATAACAACATCCAAGCATTTTCACACATACACGGTTCAATTTAATAGTTTTACTTTGAACTGACTGACAAGCTGTATCTCCCTGTCGTTCAGCTTCCTGCATTTATGCGATCCTTACAGCATGCCCCAGGACAGCAGGGCTGTGGAGCTGGCCCCAGCTGATGGACACAGGGAACCGGGAGCCGGGGAGGTGGAGTGGCGAGGGCCTTGTCCCACATCTACGCAGTCGCGGAGCTGGAACGTCAACCGGGGTCCTCGTGAGCCAGGAAGGATACCCCTGGGCACTGGAAACAGATAAGGGGGTGATTACCTGCCTGAGGCTGGTTGGGATGGTTCTGTCCGTGAGACACGAAGGCGGTGCTGCCCAGAGTCACACGAGGCAGGCAGGAAGCCGGTGGAGGAGCTCCTCAGGTCCCCCACGCTTCAGCTTCTCTCTTTGTGCGTGCGCGTGCTGAGCTGCTTCAGTCATATCTGACTCTTTGCAGCCCCTCCAGGCCCCCCTGTCCATGAGATTCTCCAGGCAAGAATACTGGAGTGGGCTGCCATGCCCTCCTCCAGGGGACCTTCCCACTCGGGTTGAATCTGCGTCTCTTCCGTCTCCTGCAGTGCCACCTGGGAAGTGCCTCTCTTTACGTTCAGGGAACACGGCCCAGAGGGAGCGTCTCTCATCTCAGGCCTCATATAGAGCCAGAGGCACAGGCAGGAGACCCAGGGAGTCCGGACCTCCAGCCCCAGGCTGTTTCCCAGACGCCACGCGGAGTCTTCCTGGCTCCAGTGTGAGATATGTTACCTTCTAGAAGCCTAGGGAACTCCCCTCCCACTCTCAAATGCCAGGCTCTGAAGAGCCGACAAGGCACTGGTGACGCCTCTCCCCTGGTAGGGCTCCCTGGCCCTTATATCCCCACCCAGGATTGCTCAGTATCTGGGGCCTGTGGAGGTGGGAGAACTGGACTCTGCACAGCTTTCCCTGGGATTCCAGGATAAGGCATGCGAAGGGACACGGGCTCATCCACGTTTACGGGCTATGTGGAAATAAAAGTGTAGTTGTCTCCCCTGCACTGCTAGCCAGACCTCCCTGAGGTCTTCTCAGGCCCTGTGCGGGGCTGGGCCAGGGCTGGATGTGCTTGTCGGGCCCGGGGCCAGTCCAGGATTTTCCAAGGGTCCTGGTAGGGTTTCTACTCCCTGTGCCAGAGAGAGGAAGGCAGGGCCCAGCAGCTGCACCTCGAGTAGGGATGCAGGAACCCATTCATTACCGTTACTACCACAGATGGACGGCCCACCTGCTCGTGTAATGAAAACTCAACCTTGCATTTTGGAAGGCCTCATTAGGCACATTTCTGGGTCTGGGGGTTTGAGGGGAGGAGGATTTTTCTCAAGGTTAGATGCAAAGATCTCCCATCCTCCATGAGAAGTCTGGCTTGAGAGATAAAATGTGTTTCTGAAGCCTAGCCTGCCCTGCCTTCAAGGAATGGGAAGTCAGGTTTTCTGTAGCTGGTAATTTGGGTTCTCCTCTCTGTGGCTTCCCCTATGGCTCGGATGGTAAAGAGTCTGCCCGCAAGGTGGGAGACCTGGGTTCAATCCCTAGGTCGGGAAGATCCACTTGGAGAAGGGACTGGCCACCCACTCCAGTATTCTTGCCTGGAGAATCCCCATGGACAGAGTAGCCTGGAGGGCTATACAGTCCATGGGGTCGCCCAGAGTCAGACACAGCTGAGCAACTAACACTCTCATGGGCCCAGAGTCCACCGAGGCTTTTGAGGGAGAAAGAGAGGAGGGGCTGTGTCATGGAGGGGAGCGGCAGCTGGACTCTGGCTCCAGAGAGTCAAGTTTGAACTTAGCTCTGCTGATGGCTGTGCAGTTTGGGGCAAGTCATTCGACCTCTCTGTGCCTCATTTGCAGAATGGGGTTACACAGAGGACATAGCTTGTGGGATAGCTGTGAGTATTGAATGAGTGTGTGTGTTTACTATAAATACATTTATTATAATAAAACAGAAGGGTCCCTGAGTCAAGAGGCCATCCCGAGTGTGAGGTTGTGACTGATGCTTAGTCTGTGCCAGTGGTGTGCTGGGGGAGCAGGTCCTTGGAGGTGGTGGGCAGTGGGGCAGGAGTGTTGCTTTGTAGCGCTTGCCACTGTGGTGTGAATAGGGCTTCCCAGGTGGCTCAGGCGGTAACGAGTCTGCCTGCAGTGCAGGGGACTGGGGTTTGATCCCTGGGTCAGGAAAATCCCCTGGAGGAGGAAATGACAACCCACTTTGGTATTCTTGCCTGGAGAATCCCAAGGACAGAGGAGCCTGGTGGGCTGCAGTCCATGGGGTTGCAAAGCGTTGGACAGGACTGACTAACACTTTCACTTTTTTCCGCTTCATGGTGTGAATCCTCCTACTCTGGCTGGTTTTGAGCCACCACCGTGGTACCACTAAATAAAGGATTGGGGAGGTGTGCTCGTCACTGACTCTTAGGCGTTGGTACAGACTGGTTCTGGCTCAGTTCTGGTCCATGACTGATGGTGTGATCAGGCTGTTTAATAAATATTAAAACTTTCCATACGGGTTGGTAAATAGCCACTGGCTCAAGAGTCCTCCTACCACTCTAGCAACCCTGGCCTTCCCCTTACGATCCTCCCGGAGCTCCCACTGGTGCATTATGGGAACCCTTTCCTGAGATTTGGGCAGTGTCAGTTCTGATCACTCGAGGGTGTGCCAGATCGGCAGGTAAATTATTTGGTATCACAGGTCTATAGGCTAGGGGTGTCGGGCCAGTAAGCTGAGTCACCCTGGCTTGTGGACGTGATGCCTGGCCCACCACGCTCAGGCACCTTGTGCAGCCCCATCCCCACGGTGTTCCCCAGCACAGCTATAAGACAAAGGCAGAGCCCTGCATCTATCTGGAAGTTGAACTGGGGCAACAGTGTATGCCTCTGTTAAAGATGATTTGCTTCAATGATGAAAAAAATGTAATCAATATGACCTGCTTCACCAGCTTGGAATGCAGATGCTATCATGTCTCCTTTGTGTCTTCAGTTAAGTGCTTGAGCAGTCTGTATTATTCAGAAGTTCAGGGTCTATCTTTTCAGAATTCCTGCCCCAGTGAATCACCGGCTCAGGATGAAGGAAGAAGGCCTGCTTCTAAGTGCCAGGCAGAAAAACAACTAGAGTCTGACTAGTCCGCTCACAGGCTGTCTTGGTGAGTGGCCGCTGTGGTGCCCTCAGTCAGGACTCCCAGCCTGACCTGTGTGCTGAGGTAGTTGGATCTTGGGGTAGTGGGGACCCAGACAGGCCGCAGAAATGACTGTGATGGGCTGTGGGTGACAATAGAGAGTGGCGGGGACTGTGGTGAAGTGGCGTGTGTGTTCCTCCAGCCAGTTGTGGCCAAATATGGGCCTTGTGTTGACAGATTTTCTCATGTTTTCAAAAGAAACAGGATACATGTGGGGTTTTATTTTTGAGGCATAATGCACATACAATAAAGTGTACAAATCCTAATGATTTTTTAGCATATATATACATTTTACATATATAACCACTGTCCATATGAAGATAGAGAATATTTCCTTCTCTTAGAAAGTTCCATTGTGCTTCTTTCTAAGTCAGTAGCTACCCCTCCTTCACCAAAGCTACCCATGACCTCTATATCTGCAAGTCAGCTACGTTTAATCTTGAACTTCCTACAGCTGACATCTTACAGCATGTATTCTTTTGAGTCTGGCTTCTTTTATTCAATACAGGACCCTTGAGATTTTCCATCTGGCATGTTATCAGTCAAAGTGAAAGTTGCCCAGTGGTGTCCGACTCTTTGTGACCCCATGGACTATATAGTCTGTGGAATTCTCCAGGCCAGAATACTGGAGTGGGTAGCTTTACCCTTCTCCCGGGCATCTTCCCAACTCAGGGATCGAACCCAGGTCTCCTGCATTGCAGGCAGATTCTTTACCAGCTGAGCTACCAGGGAAGCCCGTATGGTATCAGTAGTTCATTCCTTTTTATTGCTGAGTACTATCAAATGCCACAATTTGTTTACCCATGTTCCTGTTGAGGGATATTTGGACTGTTTTTACTTCTTGACTACTGTGAATACAATTGCCATGTGCCTTCAAGTATAAGTCTTTTTTTTTTTTTNAGCTGACATCTTACAGCATGTATTCTTTTGAGTCTGGCTTCTTTTATTCAATACAGGACCCTTGAGATTTTCCATCTGGCATGTTATCAGTCAAAGTGAAAGTTGCCCAGTGGTGTCCGACTCTTTGTGACCCCATGGACTATATAGTCTGTGGAATTCTCCAGGCCAGAATACTGGAGTGGGTAGCTTTACCCTTCTCCCGGGCATCTTCCCAACTCAGGGATCGAACCCAGGTCTCCCTCATTGCAGGCAGATTCTTTACCAGCTGAGCTACCAGGGAAGCCCGTATGGTATCAGTAGTTCATTCCTTTTTATTGCTGAGTACTATCAAATGCCACAATTTGTTTACCCATGTTCCTGTTGAGGGATATTTGGACTGTTTTTACTTCTTGACTACTGTGAATACAATTGCCATGTGCCTTCAAGTATAAGTCTTTTTTTTTTTTTCCTGGACATATGCACTCATTTCTCTTGGGTTTATTGCATATGTGTGTGTGTGTGTGTATTATAGATACACACAGATTGGAGTAGTATTGCTGGGCCATAGTATAAGTCTGAAACTTTATTAGCAATGGACAATTTTCAGGACTTCTCTGGTGATCCAGGAGTGAAGAATCCGCCTTCCAATGCAGGGGACATGATTTGATCCCTGATCAGGGAACTAAGATCCCACGTGCTGCAGAGCAACTAAGCCCATGCACCACAACTAGAGAGAAGCCCGCACTCCGCAATGAAGGGTCCTGCGTGTCACAACCAAGATCTCGTGTACAGCTAAGACCCAGCACAGCCAACTAGATAAATACATTTTTTAAAAAGAGAAATGGACAACTTTCCATAGCGGTTATGTCACTTTACATTCTAACCAGCAATGTGTGTGTGTTCCAGCGACTGCATCCTCAGCAGCACTTTTGGCCGTTCTAGTGGGAGTGGAGTGGTACCTCGCTGTGGTTTCAGTGTGTATCTCCCAGTGACTAATGATGTGCAGCACCTTTATGTGTATCCACTGGCCAGTCAGTATTTTCTGTTCTGGTGTTGCTTTTTAATTCCTTGACCTTTTTAAAAGTTGGAGTGCCTTGTTTTATTGGGCTTCCCTGGTGGCTCAGATGGTAAAGAATCTGCTTGCAATGCGGGAGACTCGGGTTTGCTCCCTGGGTCAGGGAGGTTCCCTGGAGAAGGTTCCCTGTATATTCTGTGTGCTTTATATCCTGGACACAAGGCCTTTGTCAGATGTGTGCTATGGCTATTTTCTCCCAGTCTGTGGCCCGCCTTTTCACTTTCTTGGTGGTGCTGCTACTTTTTCCTTAAATGTTTGGTAGAATCCATCAGCGAAGCCATCTGGGTCTGAAGTTTATATGAGATTTTAAACTACAAATTAAATGAACAGAATGAAATAGGATTTCCTCTTCTCACGTCAGTTTCAGTGGTGATTTTCAAGGGATAGTTTTCATTTCCTCCGAGTGGTCTAATCTATTAACATAAAGTGCTTCATAGTATCCCATATTATCTTTTCAATATCTATGGGATCTATAATAATTTTCTTTTATATTCCTAATATTAGCATTATGTTTAATTTCCTTTTCCTTGATTACTTTTATTAGACATTAGCCAATTCAGTTAATCTTTAAATAACACAAATTTTTACCCTTTGAGATTTCTGTTATTTTTGTCTGTTTAACATTCTTTTGTTTGTTTGCTTATTTCTGGCTGCAGCGGGTCCTCGCTGCTGTTCGCAGGCTTTCTCTGGCTGTGGCAAGCAGGGCCTACCCTCTAACTGTGCACGGGCTTCTTGCCGCAGTGGCTCTCCTCGCTGCGGAGCGTGGGCTCCAGGGCTCCATGGTTGCAGCACACGCGCGTCACTGCCGGTTGGTATGTGGGATCTTCCCGGACCAGGGATCGAACCCATGTCCCCTGCATTGGCAGGTGGCTTCTTAACTGCTGCACCACCAGAGAAGTCCTCTTTTTTTTTGATTATTTGCTCTTGTATTTTATCTTCTTTCTTCTATTTTGGGTTAATTTTGTTCCTTTTTTAGCCTCTTGAGGTAGAATCTTTGGCCATTTTATACATTTATTCTTTTTTATTAGGCACCTTTTAAAGCAATACATTTCCCTCTACGCATTATTTGGCTACATCCCACAGATTTTAGCATGCTGTTTGTTCAATTCAAAATATTTTCTCATTTCCTTGGGATTTCTTCTTTGATGCCTGGTGTTTTGTTGTTTTTGTTTGGTTTAAGAGTGTTACTTAATTTGTACATACTTAGAGACTTTCAGGTTTTGTTTTATTGATGATTTCTATTTTAATTCATTGTGGTCAGAGAACATATTCTGTATGACTTTAACCATTGAGATTTATCACGGTTTGCTCTGTCTCTCAGACTGTGGATTATTTTGGTGACTGTTCTATGCAGATTGTAGTTGTTGAATATTGTTTTCTGTGAGTATTAATTCGATCCAGCTAATTGATAGTGTTGTTCAAATCTTCTATATGCTTCTTGATTTCTTGACTAGTTGTTCTGTTAGTTGAAAATATTCATCTATGATTGTGAATTTGCTTGTTGTTCTATTAGTTGAAAATATTCATCTATGATTGTGAGTTTATTTCTCTCCTTAAGTTGTGTTAGTTTTTGCTTCATGTGTTTTGAAGCTCTGTTATTAGGTGTATATGCATTTACAGTTGTTGGATCTTCCTGAAGAATTGACTCTTTTATCATTATAACATGTTCCCTTTATTTCTAGTAATATTCTTGTCTGGAAGAATATTTGTCTGATGTGAATATAGCTATACAAACTTTCTCCTGATTAACATTTCTATGGTATATCTTTTTTTATCCTTTGCTTTCATATTATGTCTTTAAAGTATGTCTCTTACAGATAGCATAATTTGAGATTGATTCTTTATGCAGTCATTTTTTAAAAAAGTTGAAGTGTCTGGTATATTTACATTTAGTATAATTAAGGATATAGCTGGCTTTAAGTTTTCCCTTTTACTCTGTGTCCAATTTCTATCTGTTTTTTATGTTTCTTATTTTCAGCCTTCTTTTGATTAATTAATCAAGTCTTTTAAATTATTCCTTTTTATTCTTCAGTTGGCTTTTAAATTGTACTTCCTTATATTATTTTAAATGTCTCTTCTAGACATTATAATATGTATTCTTAACTTTTTCACATTTAATAAATTTTGTAATTAGTATTAGTGTTATTCCATTTAATAATGTAAGAACCTTAGAAAGTATGATTCCTCTACTTCCTTTACCACCATTTGTGTTATTTTTCATGTATTTTACATATACCAGTATGTAATGTAGTAGTATACCCTTTCCACCTACAGTATAGCACAGGGAACTCTGCTCAATGTTATATGGCAGCCTGGATGGGAGGGGAGTTTGGGGGAGAATGNTTTTCATGTATTTTACATATACCAGTATGTAATGTAGTAGTATACCCTTTCCACCTACAGTATAGCACAGGGAACTCTGCTCAATGTTATATGGCAGCCTGGATGGGAGGGGAGTTTGGGGGAGAATGGATAGATGTATATGAATGGTTTAGTCTCGGAGCAAGCTCCCGGAGTTGGTGATGGACTAGGAAGCCTGGCGTGCTGCAGTCCATGGGGGTCGCAAAGAGTCTACCACGACTGGGCGACTGAACTGAACTGAATCGCTTTGCTGTGCATCTGGAACTATCACAATATTGTTATCAACTATAGGTGGCGCTAGTGATAAAGAACCTGCCTACCAGTGCAGGAGACAAGAAACACAGATTCCGTCCCCGGGTGGGAAGATCCCCTGGAGGAGGGTACGGCAACCCACTCCAGTATTCTTGCCTGGACAATGCCATAGACAGAGGAGCCTGGCGGGCTACAGTCCATAGGATCGCAAAGAGTCAGACATGACTGAAGCGACTTAACACACATGCATGGATACTCCAATATAAAATAAAAAGTTAAAAAAATTTTACCCTTTCCCTTTTACTCTTTATTCCTTCCTGAAGATCTAGACTTCCATTTGTACCTCAGTCCGAGAGCTTCTTGTCGTATTCCTTTTGGTGCGCTCTGCTGTTGGTGAATATTCTCTCCTTTTGTTTTTCTGAAAATGTCTTTATTTTGCTTTCATTTTTGAATAATATTTTCACAGCATATAGAATTATAGATTTTTTTTCTTGCCGCAGCTAAACTGTGTCATTCTATTGTTTTCTATAAGCCATATTGAGATATTTTCTGTAAATCGTATGGTTATTACTCTAAATTTAATGTCCCTCCCTTTTCTGGCTGCTTTATAATTTCCTATTCATCTTTGGTTATTGGTGATTTGACTATTATGTCATCAGATGTGCTGTTCTTTGTATTTATCCAACTTGACATTCACTAAACCTGAATTTGTAGATGGATATGTTTCATAAACTTTTGAAAATTCTGGTCATTTTCCCTTCAGATATTTGTTTTACCTCAGTTCTCTCTTTCCTCTTCTTGGACTCTAGTTGCATTTATATACACTGTTTAATTTGTTTTTCCCACAGCATTCTGATGCTGCATATTTTTTTGTTCTTTTTTTTTTTTCCTCTTTGTGTTTCCATTTTGTTATTTTCTTGTTGATCTTTTTTTAAAAAATAATTTACTGGTCTTTTCTTCTTCTTTGTTCAGTTCATTATTGAGTTACTTCTTTATTTCAGATTTTTTTTAGGTCTGAAATTTCCATTTGATTCTTCTTCAGAGTTTCTGTCTCTGATGAAATTCTCCATTGTTTTACCCATCATGTTTATACTTTCTACTAATTTCTTAAAATGTTTATAATTGTCATTTCAAAGTTCTTGTCTATTAATTCATTATCTAGGTCATCTGTAGGTGTGCTCCTTTTGACCATTTTTTTCTTGATTAGAGTTGTCATCATTCTTTGCATTTATTGTATTTAGGGGTCAAAAGCTAGATGTTTTGTAGAAAAGAACAGTAGAAAGTGAAGAAGATAACATTTATCCCCAGAAAGATGATGTCCTTTCTTCTCTCAGCAGTAAAATAGTGGTTTTTTCATTGGTTTCAAATGCCTTAAAGATAGGATCAGGGCTCTTCTCTGGACCCTAAATATTAAATGATCTTAATCTCTCTCTCTGATTCCCTTTCCTGCTTTCACATTTTCCTTCTGTGGGAGACTTCTTGCTTTCTTTTCAGCCCAAGTCCACATGCTGCGGCATAGCTGATAAACATCCTGTTGGGGAGGATTGGCAGGTAGTGACTGCCATCTCTACCTGAGGGCTCAATCAAAAAAATCCGATTCATTATTCCAGCCCTTCTGGTCATTATGAGTTAATCTGGTTTCCTCTTAGTTCAGCAAAGTACCCCTGTCTATTATAAATTTGCTTCTCTGCCTGCCCATGTTTCCAAGAATAAAAACAGCCGCTGGTCTCTATTCATTTATGAAAGGCTTGTCTCTGTCTAGAATTTAGTTCATTTAGATCTCTCTGCATCCTTAACTCTTTGTTGGGTTTCCAATATATAATTTTACGGTTTATTTGATGTTTTCCCATTGTTATGGTGATAGTGACTGTCTTCTATGACCTTCTCTATTGATTGGAAGCCCAGATGATTTTTCTTTTAGTGTGAAATCATCTCATTTTCAAGGTAGCAAAAAATTCCAATATTTAAAAAATGTTCTGCAGGATGAAGGAAATACTTTTGCAGGCTAACTGCTTTTTAGCCCATAAGGCTGTAAGTTTGTATCCCCTGATCCTAAATAATTCACCATTACTGATGAGATAACTGAATTATTGTAATATCTTAGTTGTCTGAGAAATGCTTTGAGATTTTTGTTAAATCTGTCTGTACTTAGGGAGTCTTTCATTCTTAACGTTCTTCACATATCTCGCAAGTGTTACAATAGGGGAAAATGTGAAAAATCTGATTGATAAGGCCATTGATGCCCATGGTCAATAGTCCTTCAAGCACTTAAGTCCTTGGATCACAGCATGCTCTACTTTGAGTTCAAATAGGATGAGATCTTTTGGTGGGGGCAGGGGGCAAGGAAAGAGCTGTAGTTGCTAGGGTTGTGTGTGTTCATATGTGTGTATGCAGGGGTGGGGGTGGGGAGCACTTGGGAAAAATAGTTAGCTGCATAGGGCCAATTGGTAGTCCAGATTGTCAAGTCCAGTGTAGTGTATAATTTTAAAGACCTGGGCAGAATGCAAGGCTGCTCTTTTTTCCGAGTCCAGTGAGAGCCTGAAGCATGAATCAAGAAGTCTGTCAGAAGGATCCAAAAGATAGAGAACAGCCTGAGGGGCAGGGGCCGGGAAATGAGCCATATCCAGTGTAACTAACACACTTCATTCAGCAGATCTCATGTGATATTAATAAAATCATATATATATATATATTATCTATCTCATTGTGAAAAGTTAATCTTACTCTTCTCAGATATAACCCTTAATGAGCTCTATGATAGAATTCTTGACAGGGCCTATCATTCTCCATTATTTGAAGTTCTGTCAAAAGTTTTTCTCTGGGATCTCAGAGGTGATCATTGAAAAATCAGGAACCCCTTCTTTTGAATATGGAGGGCAACAGCAGGAGTGAGAGGTGAATAGTGTCTGAGATCACTGTGATCCTCATATTCATTACATATTTCCTATCTTGGGCCCCAGTCATCTTGATTATAGTGCAAGTTGCTATAACAAAATGCCAAAAACTGGGTATTAAACAACAGATACATATTTCTCATAGTTCTGGAGCCTAGAAAATACAAGGTCAAGGTGCTGGCAAATTCAATTCTTGGGGAGGGGGCTTTCATCCTGGCTTGCAGACGGCTACCTTCTCACGGTGTCCTCATAAAGTGGACAGAGGAAGTTCCAGTGTCTCTTTTCTTATTTTTAAAACTTTTATATTTTGTATTGGAGCATAGCTGATTAACCGTAAGATATGCACATTTGATCCCTGGATTGGGAAGATCCCCCAGTGAAGGGCATGGCAACCCACTCTAGTATTCTTACGTGGAGAATCCCATGGGCAGAGGAGCCTGGCAGGCTATAGTCCACGGGTTGCCCAAGAGTCGGACACAGCTGAAGTGATTTAGCACATAGCTGATTAACAGTATTGTGGTAGTTTCAGGTGGGCGGCAAAGAGATTCAGCCATACATATGTTATACATGTATCAATTTTCCCCAAGCTCCCCATTTTTAAAAAAATAAGGGCACTAAGCCTATTATGGGGGCTCCATCCTTAATAGCGCATCTAAACCTAATTACCTCCCAGAAGCCCCTTCGCTTAACGGCATCACATTGGGAGTTAGGGATCCAACACATGAATTTTGGGAGACACAAACATTGAATCCATGGTACTTATTGACGATTGATGTCACACTATCTCTTTGTCTAGTCTGTTCTGCAACATTTTCTTTCCTTCAGTTTGTAGTCTTTGCTGCCTGTCTTCACTGTGATTGTTTCATTTCAGCATTACAGTTTATTTTGTTGCTTCTCTAAAGTTGTCCAAGCAGTTTCTTTGTGGTTTCTCAGAGTTCTTGTATTTGATTAGCCATCTTTGCTCCTCTTGAAAATTTAAAACCTTTAATTAGTTATAATAAATAAATGTACAAACATGCACATTTTTGATTAAGCAGAGAACTGCCCCAAACAATGCAATTTTGTGAATATTTTTATATACTACACTAAGAGAAAGATAAGTGACATGTTTAGCACAGCACTTTTTAGAAATTCAAAGGTTGATTTAGAAAATTAAATAAATACATGGAAAATGCATATCATTCTTATAAATACTTTTATATACAGTTCCAAATAGATGATACACATTTAATATCAATATGTAGAAATTCTAAATTCAGTTTAGAAATACCAGGTAAACAAATGTTCAGAAGCATATCAGTTCTTTCAAAGGCAGTCACCAGATGGATAGGCATGTTTTTCAGTGGCCGTAGTTATTATTTAAAAATACGCATGATCAGTGGAATCTTGGGGAAATAAGCCTTTGGATTTTATATGTCAATAAATTATTAGGCTCATAACTCAGCCCTGCCTCGCTCCAGCCTCAGTAGAGGCCTGAAGAGTAGCAGGAGGTGGGGGCATGACAGAGAATCCATCAGGTTGCCTGGGACCACAGCTCTCAGCTGCATTCATTCCTGCCCCCAGGGCTTAGTCCCCAGGCCATTTGGCCTGACAGCAAGACCATCTCCAGGTAGGCAGGGTTGGAGACTCTGATGACCAGCTTACTGGGTGGGCAGTGGCTGATTGTGTCTGAATCTAGCTGCGCTAGGCCAGCAGGGACCCAAACCGTGGTGCTGATGTCCTCTCCTTTTCCCCCTGGGTGGCCGCACAGTGGAGAAGAAAGAGCCCATTCCTTAGGCTGAGAAGTCCTTTTGTGAGACTCTGCTCCCATACTTAGCAGCTGGACAAGTCACTTACTAGTCAATAACCTATTTAGCTTCCTAATCTTCAGTTTTCTTACCTATAAAGTAAGACTAATGATGCCTTTCTTACAGGACTTTAGGGAGGATGAAATTAGATAATGGATACAAGAATGCTTGCTAAATGGTATAATGTGCTGCATACAGTGCTAATTAGGTCTGCTGCAGATATTCATTTCAATTCTAGAAGCAGGTATTAAGCACTGCTGTTTACCAGTATTAGGTCCTATATCAGGCACTTCAAGGAGGGAGGAGGATGAATAAGAATCAGCCCTTGGTAGGAAGATAAGATACACTGAAAGTAGCTATGATGGAGTTATTATTATTATTTTTAAATGCAGATTTACATCTGCAATGGAAATGCACTTTTTTAAAGCCACATATACAGCTTAGGATAGGCAGTTTAGGATAAGTTATAGTGGACGTGTGTTATTTTTCTCTCAAGTATTCTTTTCCTATTTTCTGGTAATAGTATCCCCTGCCCCAATTTTAATCTGGAAGCCCCGCTCTCTGTGTCTCTCAGCCCATGTGGTTTGAGTGGACTCTATCCCTGCCAGGGGTAGAGTGTAAGGCTCAGTCTTAGTCAGTGCATTTCATCTCCCTGCTGACAATGATTGTTTTAGGAACTAGCATATCTAGCCCTTAGAGGTGAAGAATCAGGTTTCCGTGATACTCTCTGAGTGACTGGATCGAGCTGTGCCTGAAGCCAGCCTACCTCTCAGCTTTTCAGCTACAGGTATCACTGAATTCCCTTTTGGCTTAAAACAATTTCGATGGGGGTTTTGTGCCTCCTGACTCACAGCAGGATGCCTCGAAGAATCCTCCAGTAGGCTTTTTGCAGAGAAGACCACACAAGGCAAGTATTTCACTCCGAGGTTGCCCTTATTGCTATGGCTCTTGTGTAGCATACCCTCACCTACTGAAGACCATGAAGCAACATCAGCACCCAGATGTTTCTTTCTCCAGTTTTCCTGAGGTAAAATTGACTCAGAATATTGTATACAGTGTGATGATCTGATATATTAATATGTGTACATTGCAAAATGAGTACCGCAGTAAGGTTAGTTGACACACCCATCACCTCAGTAGTTACCATTTGTCGTTGCTGTGGTGAGAACATTGAAAATCTCGTCTTTCAGCTTTCCTGTGTACAGTGTTGTTAACTCTGGTCACCACGCTGTATGGTGGAGCCAGAACCCGCTCATCTTATAACTGGGAGGTTGTCCAGTGTCTCCTGATTTCCTCTCCCAGCCTCCTGCGACCACCAACCTACTGTCTGTTTCTGGGAGTTCAGCTTATTTATTTATTTATTTTTAAAACTGAAAAACTTAAAAAATTTGTGGCACATGGGACCTTAGTTCCCCACCAGGTATTGAAGCCATGCCCCTGCAGTGGAAGCAAGGAGCCTAAAGCACTGGACCGCCAGGGAAGCCAAGCTCAGCTTTTTTAGACTTCACATAAAATTGGGATTGTGCAATGTTTGTCTTTCTCTGTCTGACTTATTTCGCTTAGCATAAGGCCCTCAAAGTCCATGCAAGACTTTCCTCCAAGGCATCCATGGAGGCCCTTGACATCCATGCATGTCAAGATTTTCTTCTCTCTCTCTCTTTCTCTTTTTCTTTAAATGGCTGAGCAAACCTTTCAACAGGATGCTGGTCTGCTGTTCATCCAGGTGTACCTGTCCTGTGACAATGACTCAGCCCCTTCTCCCGGGCAGTGTAAACTCTTTCTGGATGTCATTTTCTGCCCTCTCCATGCCCTCTTTCAACCAATTCTGGGCACTGGCCTCATGCAGGGAACCTTTTCTGACTAAGTAGGGGAAGGTATGAATCATCTTCTCTTTTACATCCCACCCTGCTAACCCAGCCTGAAATGTTCATCAGCCGGAGAAGCTGGAAGGGCAGACAGCAGAAGTTATGTAGGCGCAGCAAGCACGCGTGTGTGCATGTGCTCTCATTCGTGAACTTGGTGACCCCCATGGACTGCCCACCAGGCTCCTCTGCCCATGGAATTTTCCAGGCGTGAATACTGGAGTGGGTTGCCATTTCCTCCTCCAGGGGATCTTCCCGACTCAGAGATCAAACCCGCATCTCCTGCACTGGCAGGCAGATTCTTTACCGCTGAGCCAACTGTGAAGCCAAGGTACAAAGAGAGGAAGTGACGTATCCACTTTCATTTGGTGAGCTATTTTCAGTGTCAGGACAAGCAATCAAGTCTTTGGATTTCAAGTCTGGCCCTTGTTCTGCCACTGTGTGATGAGGTGTTTTTGTTTTTTTTACATTCTATATATTTCCATGGACATCCCTAGATACTTTTAGACCAGTGTGGTCTCTCTTGACATTTACACTCCTAGGAGCAGAAATGATGCTCCTCAGTTGAGTCATAAAGCTCCTCTGGTTTGGTACCCTGCTCACACAAGAGTATGACAGGAGTTTCTGATGGCAGGCTGAGGATGGAGAGGTTGGGTGGGCTACGGGCTCAGGTGGACCAAATGCCAGGCTGGTCAGTGAGGGGACACAGGATGGACCAGTGTGGCGTGCGGGCGGGTCAACCCCACAGGGACTCAGCTGAGTTCCTCACCTACCGTAGGGACTTCCTTTGGACTCATCGTTCCCTCCTGGGAAATGGGACCGACGCTTTGCTGTCATATTCTTGTCAGGGAATATACTTGAGGGCAAGCTCTCCTGGTGGAGAGTGGCGTTTTGGAGGGCCAGTCTCCCGAGGACATGTGGCAGCATGTGCACCTCAGCCTGTGCAGTCTGCTTATCTACAGCACCAGCACCCCCAGTCGCTGGAAGGCACTCTCTGTTCTGTGGCATCCTTCTCCCCCCTTGATCTCCGCTGATTAGACCACGGGTGGGTGGACGGCCCAGTCTGATCTGTTTTCTTCTCCCAAGAACTTGAAATCACGACTCCGAGGAAATGGGTTGATGAGCTGTGGGCGCTGAGTGGGGAGGGCCTGTGGAGTCAGAGATTAATCAGTCACACACGGAAGCCTGTGGAAAGCCTACGTTGTGGGTGAGCCCGAACCTAAATCCTTAGACAAAGCCCATCCATGGAAAGGACCGAGCGCATGGTCAGGCCACTCAGAAACAGGGGGCAGAGAAGGGGGAGAGACGCCCCAGGTGATTTTCAGCTTCCCTGAGAGTTACTTTCACTTCCTGCTCAGTGTTTCCTTGGCTTTCCCTGGCAGCCCCTCTATCACTCCCTCTGCCAGCTGGGCTCATCAGAAGCATTTTTGTTCCCTGCGGCCGAGTGACCCCTGATGACAGTGTCTCACCCATGCCGTATCCCCAGCTCTTTGCAGCAAACCCCGAATGTTTGCTGAATGCACGTGTGGGCAACTGAGGGCTGTGGGACTGCAACAGAGGAGCGTTCAGCCACCCAGTGGGCTCAAGCTTCTTGACCGGACAGGGGTGCTGGGGAGGGTGAGCCACTGAATGTTTCTGGGTTGTTCCTAAGGGAGCTTGGTTTCTAGGACAGAAGACAAATAGCTATGGCATCCCCAAACAGGAGGGACTTTTAGAGCCCTTGGGCTTCCCCTGTGCCTGAGACCTAGGGTTCTCAAGTTGCTCCCTGTTCCCCTTGGGACTCCTAATCTGTCTTGCCTCAGTTCTTTGAGTATATTAATTGCAATCTCATTCTCTCTCCTCCTCCTCCTTTTTTTTTTCTTCTGATATTGAAAATCTGCATACCTACTCATTAAGAAGTCTGTAATCCAAGGTGACAGATATTGTCTGCTTCAGCCCCATGTCCCCAGAGCCCAGCCTAGCTCCTGACCTCCCGTTGCTTCTCCCCAGCCCTCTCCTTGGGCTGGTACCTATGTCTAGCAACCTGTTCTGCGCCTGGCACATAGTAGGTGCCAGGAGACTTTGTGGTGTTGAATTGGGGAGGGGGTGACACACCTGATATAATCAGATGCTCTTCAAGGGGGCATTAGGATTGTAGAGCTTGAAGTCCTTGAGGGAGTGGAGAAGAAGGGGACGAAGGTCTGGGAGACAGGCAGGGCTACGGTAGAAGGTGGACGGAAACAAAGACACATTTTTGGCAACTGAACTAGTCAGGATCGTCCGACTGCTGCAGCAGAGAAGCTCAAGATGCGGTGTCTTAACACAATAGAAGTTTATTTTTTGCTCAGATAACTNCGAAGGTCTGGGAGACAGGCAGGGCTACGGTAGAAGGTGGACGGAAACAAAGACACATTTTTGGCAACTGAACTAGTCAGGATCGTCCGACTGCTGCAGCAGAGAAGCTCAAGATGCGGTGTCTTAACACAATAGAAGTTTATTTTTTGCTCAGATAACTGTGTGTGTGTATTTGACAGGTGGCCTCCCATGTGGTAATTCAGGCACTTGGTTCTCCTTCCATTTTGCAGCTCTACCATCCCTAGGACCTCAGAATACTCTGCTGGGTAGGACACTTTACATCCAGCTTACAGTGATAGAGGCAGGGAGACAGACAGAGAGAGATAGAGATAGAGAGAGAAACTTGCAAGGGAGGCCCTTATGGGTTAGCCCTAGTAGTGTTATCTTTCACTTCCGATCACATTCCATCAGCGAGACTTACAGCTATGGAGACAACTGCCACTGAAAATTTGGTTTATTGCTCACAGTTCCCGAGGGTTATGTCAGGCCATGTAGGACCACACGAGGATGCAGCAGGATCAGTCAGGAAGCAGAGGGAGAGCAAGGGGAACACAGAAAAGCTGTCACTAGTGTTTTCAGTGGGGAGGAATGGGCATGGTAAGGTAAGCAGGTTTAGGATTGACCAGATTGAATAATTCTGGGGGGCTTAGGGTGTAGGGGCTGCCTCTAGTTGTCTGATGCCTGGTCCTGGGGTGATTAAGGCAGAGGGATGGTGTCCTGTAGGACGAGATCCTGTGACAGAAGGGGCTGGGGCTTGGGTTTGGACTGGTTAGTCTGCTTGTGAGAGGTGTGCTCTTGGAAGAGTATACTGTCCTGGGAAATCTGTTTATTCCAGGAGGGCATTTTCCCCAGGCTCAACAAGGACATCAGAATAAAAGGGCCTGCTTAATTCAGTGACTGGGGTTCCCACGTGGCTCAGTGGTAAAGAATCTGCCTGCCAATGCAGGAGATGCAGGAGACTAGAGTTCCATCCCATGGACAGAGGAGCCTTGTGGGCTACAGCCCATGGAGGTTGCGAAGAGTCAGACATGACTGAACAACTGAACACGTATGCACAATTCAGTGACCACACTTAATTGTAAGAAAGGCAGGGAAATATCAGCTAGCTGTGTGTCCAGGAAAAAGAGACCAGTTTTGGTGAGCACATTTTGTGTCTCCGTCTGCACTTAATTAAGCCGAAAGAGCTTCATGTTTGGAGTTAGAAGACGGGGATTGAACTCCTGACCCTGTGGCATGGAACTGTGTGAGCTTGGATGAGTCACTTTCTGACAACATCAGTTCCATTAGCTCTCAAGAGGAGAAAATAATTAGAGCTACATCTCATGGCAGTTGTTGTACAAGATGCTTTGGGCACGCTCCAGAGCACTGTTCAAATGCTAACTGTTTTCTGTGGTCTTTCCAAGTTTTCCAGGGGCCCATGGTGGCTCTTGGAGACAGCCCTCTGCTGTCATTGAAGTGCAGGTCCGAACCCCACCCCACCATCATGCTTGGAATGGGACCAGAGAAGCAGCTGGGATGACCTGTTTCCCCAGAGCCACGTGCAGAGGCATGGGGGGGGGGTTCTTTACAAGGATGCTCAGGATTAGCAGATGTGGCCGGGGGATTTCATGCCATATCCAGCTGGGAACACAGGCGGCTCAGGGAAAGATGGTGATTAGTGACTCTGCCAAAGCTTTTTAAAAATAATTCTTTTTCCCATTTTAAAATCAGAACATGCTCATTAAAGAAACAGGGTTAAATATAGAAAAATACAAAGAACAAGGCACTCCTCGTACCACCACACAATCACTAGTAACATTTTGTTTCTGCTTTTTTTTTTTTTCCTTTTGGTGTTTTCCCTCTGTGAAATGGCTTTCAATTCATTTATTCTTAATCAAAAATTCAATCTGATTCATAGTACATACAAAATTCAAAAGTTACAGAAGGTTATGCAGTGAAAGAGAAGTCTCCCCCCACCCTCCCAGTTCCCTTCCTGGAAGGCAGCCTCAGTTACCAGCCCCTTGAGTTTCCTTCCAAAGTTAATCAATGCACATATAAGTATATGCATGCATATTCTTTTATTTTTAAACATATATTCTTGCATGGTGTATACCCTCTTACTAAGTTACTTTTCCTCATAATNTGTATAAGAGACAGGTTACCAGCCCCTTGAGTTTCCTTCCAAAGTTAATCAATGCACATATAAGTATATGCATGCATATTCTTTTATTTTTAAACATATATTCTTGCATGGTGTATACCCTCTTACTAAGTTACTTTTCCTCATAATAATGTGTCTTAGAAACTGCTCCACGTCAATTCATAGGAGCTGCCTCATTCATTTTAAAGGCTGTATAATATTCAGTTGTATGGATTGTATCATAATTTATTTAACCAGTCTGATATTGAAGGATATTTAGTTTGTTTCCAGTCTTTTGAATTTTTCACAATGCCTCGATGAATATTCGTATACATATGTCATTTCATACATGGGCAAGCATACCCGTAGGATGATCTTCTGGAATTGCAATTGCTAGATTAAAGACTACACATTTTAAATATTATGGTTTATTGCCTCTATAAAGGTCACATGCATTGCAAGCACATAGAAAGAGAATGTCAGTTTCTTCACATGCAAGCCAACAATCTGTTAGTAAGCTTTGTCAAGTTGGCCAACCTGATAGGTAAAAATGATATCTTATCAAATCTTTTTGTATGTTTAAAATCCACTTTGCTCCAGTTACTGTTAACTATTTTATCTTGTCCATGTTTTCCTATTGGACTGCTGATCTTGTTGATTTATAGAAGCTCTTTGTATATTAAGGGAATTAAACTTTTATCTGGGATATATGTTGCAAATGTTTCCCTCAGTTTGTTTCTCTTCTCATGACTCTTTTTCATAAAGAAAACTTATTTTTTGTTGGTGTCCTCAGTCTTTTCTATCATAGTATCTGGGTTTGTATCACACTTTAAAAGTGTCTTTCCCACTCCAAGAATAAATTTTATTTTATACACTTTAACCTTTTTTTTTTCCATCAGTAATTTATTTTGGTGTATAGAGTATGATTGAGATTAAACTTCCTTTTTCCCTGGTAGAGATGCAGCTTATCCCAACATCGTTTATTGAATACTGCATCGTTTATTGAATACTTTGTTTTACTGACTTGAAATGTTGTACTGACCATGTTTGATATTTTCACTTGTATTTGAGTATGTTCTGGGATCTGAAATCTGTTTCATTGATAAGTTCTCTAAAGGTAAAATATAGACTGAAGGAGGAGTGGTCAGGGAACGTCTGTGTGAGGAGGTGATGCTTCAGCTCAAGCTGGCAAGGCCTTTCAGATGGAGAGAACTACAGCATGTGCAGAGGCGAAGACTTGGTTGCATTAGAGGAACTGTCAGAGTGAAGCCTGGTGCGCTGGCCCCTAAGTCAGGGAGCAAGTGGTACCAGATGAGGCTGGAGAGATGAGGAGGGGCTTGATTAGTCCTCACGGGCCATGTTGAAAGGTTTGCACTTATTCCACACAATCAGGAGCACTTGAAGGGTGTTAAGCAGGGGAGAGACACAGTCCATTTTACATAGTTTTTTGGGGGGCTGTACTGGGTCTTCATTGCTGCATGGACTTTTCTCTAGTTGCAGTGAGCTGGGTCTACCCTCTAGTTGTGGTGCTTGGACTTACTGCAGTGGCTTCTCTTATTGTGGACCATGGACTCTAGGGTGCAAGGGCTTCAGTAGTTGCAGCACGTGGGCTCAGTAGTCGCAGCTTCCAGGCTCTAGAGTGTGGGCTCAGGAGCTGAGGCTCACAGGCTCAGTTGCCTCACAGCACGTGAATTTTGCCAGACCAGGGCTGGAACCCATGTGCCTTATGCTGGCTGGTGAATGCCTTACCACTGAGCCAGCAGGGAAGCCCCTACATAGGTATTTTAAAATCTCTCTTTTAAAATGTTTAAGATGCTTGTTGGATGAACGAAGCTCCTAGATGTAAACTTCATTCTGCAGGGCCCGTCACTCTTCAGTCCTGGGGTTTCCAGCAGCCACCAGGCCCTCCCGCCCCCCTCTGCCTGACTGTGCTGAAAGCAGTGGGACTGGCATATTAGCAAGTAATTAGCTTTTAATTAGAAAAGCATGGCTTTGCCTTCATGAAGGGACAAATACCTTTAAAAATCAAATCGCTTTAATTGAATGAATCTTTTAGCAGATAGTTCTGAAAATTCTAGTCCTTCATTAGGAATTCCATCGAGCAAAGCCATTTGAAAATGCTCAGTTAATACAGCAGTCACTGGAGCATTGTGCTGAATATATGTAGTTGTTTGATCATGAAGGGCTGCCCAACGTCTTGAGCAGAATAGCATTCTTCTCTGATGCTCAGGGCCTCCCTTGTGGATTCTCTTGAGTGTTGCTACTCAAAAAAACAAACAAAAAACCCCCCAAAGGATCCCAAACCAGCAACATCAGCATCCCCTGGGAGCTTGCTGAAAATGCAGGATCTCAGGCTCCAACTTACACCTCTTGAAACACAATCTCTGGGGTTGAGGGCAAGAAATCTGTGTTTTACAAAGCTCTCCAGGAAGTTCCTAGGCACACTCAACTTTATATTCAGAACTCAGAAGGTAACTAAGAAGCTTTGTCCCATCAGCCTGTGGAGAGAGGATCCCTATCAAGCCACCCTCTCACAGACCCTGTAATTATCCATTTGCTCTGCAAACAATTACGGAGCAACTAGAGAATGCCAGGCACTTCTAGGGAATGCGGGTACAGAAGAGTTCTTGTCCTTCAGGAATTTTGTCTAAGAGGTTTTTTTTTTTGTTATTTGGTTTTTTAATGATGTGGAGTCATTTCAGGGGGAAGTCCGGGATTCTGTGGGAACCCCAATGGGCGTATCTGAGATGGTTTTGTTACTCAGCCTCAGCTTTCCATTCTTGGGGGTATTTTCCTATGCTTTGGGGGAGCCACCTCTTTCCTACCCTCAATCTTTTATGTTTCAGGAAAAGCTAGGCCCTGCTCCAGATTTCCAGGGTGGTTGAGAGTCACAGCCCAGGTCACAGAGATTGCTCATATCATGCTTAGTAATGGACGGCATTAACCACAACTAGCCCTGCTCCTTTTTGCTCCATGCCTGCCTCCTGCTCTGCTGACACCTCCTCCTGTCTCCTTGAGGCCTGTGGATGGTCACGGTTGCCCTCTATCTGCAGCACCGTCTCTGGTGAAGGACCAAACCCCCAACTAGAGCCAGTGAGAGGCAACAAAATTTGGGGGGATTTCTGAGAAAGAGGCTCCCCCCATTCATTGTGAAGTTGAGTCAGTATGAGGTCCAGAGCTGCTGCAGGCTTCCCCTGTAGCTCAGTGGTAAAAAATCCACCTGCCAGTGCAGGAGATGGAAGAGACACAGGTTCCATCCCTGGGTCGGGCATGGCAACCACTCCAGTATTCTTGCCTGGAAAACTCCGTGGACAGAAGAGCCTGGTGGAGTCCACTGGGTCACAAAGAGTCAGACACAACTGAAGCGACTTAGCACACTTGCATGCACATGCACACCAGAGCTGCTGCAGTCCCTGGCGACCCTGAGGGGAGAGACTGTCTGAGAATCAAGACAACTCACGAAGGAGAAGAGAGTCAGGCTAGAACACAATCACTCTGCTAACACTGTTTAAGCCCTTGCGCCAAGCCAGGCCTAAAGCTAGCTCACCCCCTGGAATTCTCAGTCATGTGAAGTAACAAATTTCCTTTTTGCTTAAGCCAGTTTGAGTAGGGTTTCTTATCCTTGCCACCATAGGAGTACAGATTTTCCATATCAGAACAAAATTATAATACTGTAATTCAGTATTTATCTTACATGATGCTGAAATACTAGCATTGCTACTGGTATTTTAAAATTAAGTATTTAAAATTCATTTTTAAATAATCAGTGAAACACCTTAATAACATCAAATATAAAATATATGTAGACATATTACAAAACATCAACTAAAAGTGCTAATTAAAGTATTAACATTATACAAACATTACTAAGCTCGTATCTTGCTTAGTAATGGACGGCATTACCCACCACTCGCCCTGCTCCTTGCGCTCCGTGCCTGCCTCCTGTTCTGCTGACACCTCCTCCTGTTGTCCCGTTGAGGCCTGTGGATGGTCACGGTTGCCCTCTATGTGCAGCACCATCTCTTTTGTTTTCTCTAAACCCTGCTCACACCTTTGTAAACTGCCCTTTTATTAAACTCTTCTCAATTATCCAGTTTGAGTATACCATGTGTTTCCTAATACATGCCTCGACTCCAAACCAAAATCACTCACTGGGGCTTCCCTAGTGGCTCAGTGGTTAAGAATCCCTTGGCCAATGTGGGAGACACGGGTTTGAGCCCTGATCCGGGAAGATCCCACGTGCCATGGAGCAACTAAGCCCGTGGGCCACAACTCTTGAGCCTGAGCTCTGGAGCCCGGCAGCCACACCTAATGAGTCCTTGCACCCTAGAGCCAGGGCTCCACGACGCCAGGAGCACAGCCATAAGCCTGCACCACCACTAACTGTGAGTAGCCCTGTTCTCCGAGCAGCAATGAAGACCCAGCGCAGCCAAAAATAAAATAAATTATAAAAAATGCTCACTGAAGTGTGCTACCTGATGCGGCTTGAGGGGAAGGTGATCAAGGCAGACTCTCTGGNAGTGTGGTTTTAGAAGTAGATTTTGGCCTTTAGAAGCAAACTCTGGCCATTTGAAGCTCTCTTCCAACCCTTACGAGTAGTCACTTAAAGAGTCATGTGTCCTCTCTAAGCCTCAATTTTCCAGATCTTTAAATTAGACCCAGAAAAGATCTGCCTCATAAGCCTTTGAGGCAGGATGTCTCTGAGATATCTGTAAAAGCACCTAGCACATCACTCCTTCATGGCACAGGGCAAGCCCCAAACCACAGAGGGGTCAGCAAACCCTTGGCTGAAGCCCTGGAAATCACTCAGCCTGTGCTTACAGAGTGAGGCTGGATGGGGAAGGCAGAGATGAGGGAATGACAGCGATCAAAAATGTTGGTTCACTCCTCCGTCTTTCCTAAATTAACAAATCAAAGACCTGCACAAGGAAATAATCACTACTGGATGTGACTCAGGAGAAATTCCGTCCCCATCCAGGGAATGAGGTGGCAGACACAGAGGACAAAGGAGAGCCTGCTGTGCCTTGTAAGTCTTCCTGGAGACCGTCTGCAATACAGCCTCTAAATAGATGCTCTTCCACGGCTGACCCAGCAAGAAAGCCCCCACACAATGACCCACCGTTAGCTGTAGCTGCAAAACTGTAAGACTTCCCCGGTGGTCCAGTGGTTAAGAATTCACCTGCCAATGCAGGAGACATGGGTTCAATCCCTGGTCTGGGACGATCCCTCATGCCACAGAGGAACCAAGCCCATGCATCACAACTACTGAAGTCTGAGTGCCCGAACCTGCTCTGCAACAAGAGAAGCCACTAAAATGAGAAGCCGCTAAACCACAGCTAGGGAGCAGCCTCAGCTCTCCAAAACTAGAGAAAGCCCACACACAGCAACAAAGACCCAGTGCAACCAAAAAATTTTTCAAAAAAAGAAAACTTTAAGTCTGTATTTAAAAACAACAACAACAACTTGAACAGAAAGTTTCCAGACCTTGCCCAGCATCCCCCAGTCAGTCTCAGGATCAGCACACACATTCTAGTTCTTAAATCAAAGACAACATTAATGTCGATTTTCAGTACAAGGACACCCTCAGTAAAAGAGCTCAGTATGGCTTTTTGAGTCAGGTGGGCCTAGGTTCAAACCCTGGCTTCACCATTTACTAGCTGTGTGACTTTGGGAAATTTTCTTAACCTTTTCCTTCTAAATTTTATCATCTATAAGACAAACATAAATAAATGCCTGCCTCTCGACATTTGTGAGGTTTATTTTTTGAGAGCCTAGTTTATGTTTTTCACATAGGTAAGCACTTGATTAAATGGCTACTCCTTTCCCTGTCCTCTCCTGCCCCCGTTGTCTCCATCCCATGTCGGAGAGAAATAAACTGTGGCATACAGTTTATTTATAAACTGAGTCTACCTGTGTTTCAGATGAGCACAATTGAGTATTCATATCCCTCTGTCCCAGGTGTAGAGTGTCATGGGAGAAAGTATCCTGTAAGTGTCAGGACCCATCCCCCATTCATGGAGTCCTCTTCCCATCTCCTTGCACAACTGGCAGCAGAAAGTCATCGGCTGTCCTGGGAAGCCCTCGGCTCCCAAGCTCACCTCTGTGTCTAAGCACACAGCCAGAAGCCATCCTTCAAGGCCATTAATTAACTAGGGTCTTTGGAGATGACTTTCTCTGTTTGGGGCATGATTTGCTGATAAGAGTTTTAGAACCTAGGTTCCTCTCCATCCCCAGCCTCAGCTGTTTGTTCCCTCCATGTACAGTTAGTGGCACAATCATTTCAAGAAACATCTCCTAGCTCACTGGCCAAATCCTTTGGTCAGAGCTGAGAGGATCCTCTTCCTTTTCCTTCTAGAAATAGAAGTCTTCTGTACTAACTAAGGGTCCCTCCAGGGTCTTCCTGGGCTTCTAGGAAACCCATGGACCAACCACAACCTATTCCACTCCCACCAAGGATAAGCACTATCATCCCTGTTGGCTCAGGGGTGAAGAATCTGCCTGCCAATGCAGGAGACACAGGTTCAGTCTCTAAACTGGGAAGACCCCATATGCCTTGGGGCAACAAAGCCCGGTACCATACTGTTGAGCCTGTCCTCTAGGGCCCAAGAGTCACAACTACTGAGCCCAGGTATCGCAACTACTGAAGCATGCATGCCCTAGAGCCTGTGCTCTGCAACGAGAAGCCACCATGCGGAGAAACTGGCACACCACAGCTAGAGAGTAGCCCCAACTCACTGCAACTAGAGAAAAACCGGCACAGCAATGAAGACCCAGCAGAGCCCAAAATAAATAAATAAATAAACATTTTATTTAAAAAAAAAGGATGAGCACCAGTTCAAACATCCAAGCAGAAGACACGGTCCTCACCCCAAATCATCCTTGATCTGGCCAGATACTACAGAACACATCATATGTTGGTCAAAGAGGGGCCCTGGACTCTGCCTACCCCTCTAGCCTTCGGTTCACCTCCCCTCCTCCTTATGACCTATGTTCATACTTTACTGACACACCTGCAGCTCTCAACCCTCCGGTATGTATTGCTGAACGTATTGCTCTCTCTGATAGGCATATCTTCCTGTCATCCCTCAACCCCTCTGGATCAGAGAAGGCTTCCTGGANATATTATTCCCAAATGAGGTTATACATGCAGTCTGAAATCTGCTGACAAGATGGAGAGGAGAAGGCATCCATCATGCGCTCTGAGCACATCGCATTACCAAGGCCCATAGCCTGCAGTGCCCTGGGAATTAATAGTTCATAAATCCAATCATTATTTGGTAGAGGACACAATTATATTGCATTTAAAACACACCATGATAATTTGTTACATGTAAACACTTTGAACAGCTGCAAACATGAGGACTTGGTTGTAATTTCTCATTCTTTAATATCCTGGGAGCCCCCGAAACTGCAAGTGGTCTGGATCGCTCGTGACTTCTGAGGACCCCTGAGTGTGGGTGTTTATGTCATTGAGATGGAAGATGCCTGTTTGTGTGAGGGTAGGTGACAGAATATGTTCTTGAGCCTGTGAAGGTGTGTGTCTGTGTGTCTGTGTGTGCATATGAGCATGTGGGTCTGTGCGCTTGTGAGAGGCTGTGTTTGTATGCTGCTGGGGGCCTGGAGTCAGACCACTGTGGTCTATCGGGGCTGGTGGAGGAAGGAAGCTGTCAGGGCCCTGCAGTCCTAAGACGTCAGGGGCATAACTTGATTTGATGACTTGGCCTGAGTAACCCTCTCAAAATAGAAAAATCAAGGACCCAGCGTGGAGGCAGCCTGTCTGGGTTCGGGCTGCTAATGAGAACTAACAAGGGTTGATGGAGCCCCGGGGCGATGGGCTGAGATGGCCCCAAGCTGCCTGGCACCCTGGGCCCTGCAGCCATCCAGGGCTGCCCAGGCTGGCTTAATGCTACAACCCGCGGAGATCCTCTCTGATAAGGGCTGAGGGAAAGGGAGAGAGCAGCGTCGCAAGCCACGGCAGGAGGACAGACCCGACAGGAAGCTGCCTCTGTGGGCTGGCCAAGCTGAGATCCCGACATGGAACTTTCTGGAGGGTCCCTCAAGTACCTGTGAGGACAGGGGTTCTTACCTATCCTTTGAAAATATGTTACATAAATACATGTTGCTTTTGGGAAGCTTGGAGATATAGGTTATCATAAAGAAAAAAGAGGGCGTTCCCTGGTGGCTCAGTGGTAAAGAATCTGCCTGCCAATGCAGGAGACATGGGTTCGATCCTTGGGTCGGGAAGATCTCCTGGAGAAGGAAATGGCAACCCACTTCAGTATTCTTGCCTGGGAAATCCCACAGTCAGTGGACTCTGACGGGCTACAGTCCACGGGGTTGCAAAGAGTTGGATATGACTGAGCACAGAGCACTAGTAATATGAAAAATGCATATCTTGAAGCGTTAGATTACAGTCAGCATGGGAGGACGCTCACGTCTAGGAGGGGAACTGAGAGGGAATTTCAGCAGCCTTGTGCTTCCATCTCACTCCTGGGCTCAGTGAGTAGAGTTGGCCAGTCAGAGCTGCACTATTAGGTTTTTCTCTCTCTCCCTCACCCCACGCTCTGTATAGAGTTGAATTCAGAGAAGTTAAATGCATGTATGATGTGACTCTACTGTATACCTTTTTGGTCTTTGCCCATGCATATGAATACATCTACATGACTGATTGGTTGATAAAAGCAGGATCATACTTTATATGCTCTTCTCAGCTGTTAGATCCTGGAAATCTTTCCATGTAACATCCATATCATCCTTTTTCATGACCTCCTCTTATGCACTGGAGGAGATAATACCATAATTTGTGTAATTATGTAATCAACCCCTTATTGCAGGGCCTTTACTTTAAAACTTTTGTTATCCTAATAATTGCTGCAATAATTTTCCTCCTGCAGGAATCTTTGCTTTCCGATCCAATTAGTTTCCTAGAA
Organism: Neotragus pygmaeus; assembly: GCA_006410875.1. Classification (NCBI taxonomy): domain Eukaryota; kingdom Metazoa; phylum Chordata; class Mammalia; order Artiodactyla; family Bovidae; genus Neotragus; species Neotragus pygmaeus. The sequence continues at coordinate 1,113,096 of SJYV01004258.1, read as the reverse complement.
GAGATGTTCTCAATGAGGAATTCTGTGTCCAACCTACTTACCAGTTTGAGTCTTTGGCCCCAGCTCACCTGCTATTTTCACTCTTATTTAAGGAAAAAGAAGAGCTCAGAAACATTTATCAGTATACCAGAAAGAGGTGGATTGGTTCTATCTCTGTGGTGAAGGGTGTGTGACAGTGATTCCAATCTAAACTTCTCTATTAGTCTCACCATCTTTCATCGACCTCAGTTGCCCTATCATTTGGAAATGGGATGAGTTAGGCTCAGGTTATGCCTGGTTTCCTTGGAGCAAGAGAGATGATCCATTACATTTATGGAGAAGTGCTTTACAGATTTCAAAGCAATTTTATGAATTTTATCTTGTTGAAGCTTTACCAGGCAGGTTCTATTCATTCTTCATTTGGCAAAGGTGGGGATGAAGGTCCAGAAAAGTTAAGGGAGATTTCCAGGTTTGAAGATTATTAGAATTGGGAACCAGGCTTTCTGAATTTTAGTTCATCAAACCTAAAGTGCTTCTGGGATCCTGTGGTGGAAATAGCCAGGGTCTTAGTTCACAGGTTGTGCTGGTCACTGTCCCACTTGTAGGCGAAAGGATAAGCCAGACTTCCTGGCCAGGAAGCTGTTGTTTCTACCTGCCCAAAATCCGTTCTCTTTTCCTTTAATAACACACTGAATTTGATTTGAGAACCACTTTTAGGTTTGTCGTTGCTAACTTAAAGTATATGCTACATTAAAAAATCTATTTATTTATTTGGCTGCACTGGGTCTTAGTTGTGCGATAGTTAGATGTAGGATCGTTAGATGTAGTATCGTTAGTGGCAGTGCTGTGGGATCTAGTTTACTGACCAGGGATTGAACCCAGGCCCCCTGTATTGGGAGTGTAGAGTCTTAGCCACTGGACCACCAGGGAAGTCCCAAGTATATGCTCCATTTAATCTGGCAATCCTCAACCCCACCAGGTGTTACTTCTTCACTGGTGTTATCACTTCAATAGTTTGTTCTTCTGTTCTTTAAGGCCAGGTGCTTTTTGGTGAAATATATAGGAAGAAATACATGAGAGAAACACATCCTGCTCTTCAGACTTCATCTTGTTTTCACGGTTCAGGTATGCATATAACCTGGGTCTGGCACATTCTGTCCCCTAGGTAACAGCTGATTCAGTGATGAACATGTGACCCAAATGGGATCAGTAAGATTCAATCTAAGGACTTATTTTTTTTTGAAAGTGAAACTCTCTTCCCACTTGATTTGGAGCTGCTAGGAGCCACTGTGGGAGGGAGAACCTGCTTCAGAAATCTCATCTGAGGAGACCCAGTGCAGAGGAAAGCAAAGCCAGGAGATGGAGATGGAGATAGCAAACTCTTGATGACATTTTAAAAATGTTGAAGTAGAGTTAGTTTACAGTGTAGTTTTAGGTGTACAGTAAGGTAATTCATATTTGTATATATATATATTCTTTCCCATTATGGCTTATTGCAGGATATTCAGTGTATATCCTGTGCTATACCATAGAACCTTGTTTATCTATTCTATATATAATGGAGGACAGAAGAGCCTGGTGTGCTGCAGTCCATGGGGTCACAAAGAGTTGGACACGACTTAGTGACTGAGCTACAACCACAGTGACAACAGAAACAACATATGTGTAATTTGCATCTGCTAATCTCCAACTCCCAACCCATCCACCACCATCCTCAGCACCCACACATCTGTTCTCTGTGTCTGTGAGTCTGTTTCTGTTTTATAGCTAAGTTCATTTGCATCATATTTTAGATTCCACATGTAAGCAATATCATATGGTGATTTTGTCTTCCTTTGTCTGTCTTCCTTTGTTTAATGTGATAGATTCTAGGTCCATCTATGCAGCCGCAAATGGCATTATTTTATTCTTTTTTTATGGCCGAGTAGTATTCCATTGTATATAAGTACCACATCTTTATCCATTTGATAACAATTGTTTTATCCTTTGGAAACCCTGCACATGTTGTGACCTACAGAAGCAACAAATGGGACCTCCACTGCTCGAGAGCTTCTACCGTAATTCCTACAAAACTGCAAGACCTCACACTTGCTCGTACCCTCACTGTTCTCCCATCTGCTTTCCCGGTCTCATGCTGAGTCATTTGCTTGAAGGAAGTTAGTCTCATGTCTCTACCTTATTTATTTGTTTTTTAACATGTCTCATTTTATTTGGTATTGTACCCATGATTTTTAAAAAAATTAGTGATTCAATTAGTAATATGTATTTTCTACATATAACTTTAGAGGACCCATATCTTTCTGAGACCATTAATAATCCAGGAATTTTTTTCATTGTTGTTACATGGACTGTAGTGTAAATTAACTCACATCCTGAGTAGAGTCACAAAAAGTGTCAGCTGTGAACTTGCTTTATAAATACTAGAAAGTCATAACTTCTCTGGTCTCAGCTCTTTCCTGGTACACACAAGAGGAGCTGACCAAATCTCTAGGACACCTTCTTAACTAGATATATTTTCTAATATGTTCCTGAAAAAGTGTTTTTACTAATTAACTTCCTTAATATACAAAAGTAGATCTGGTAAAAGGAGTGAAAGGTACAAGATGAAGAAGAGTATNACAAGAGGAGCTGACCAAATCTCTAGGACACCTTCTTAACTAGATATATTTTCTAATATGTTCCTGAAAAAGTGTTTTTACTAATTAACTTCCTTAATATACAAAAGTAGATCTGGTAAAAGGAGTGAAAGGTGCAAGATGAAGAAGAGTATGATCAAGTCTACACCTTAGTTAAAAGGAAGCCTGGAAAATGTAGTTTGGGGATTGTATCTTGAAAAGGCAGTCTTTCCACCATGGACGTGCTCAACAGTTGTAGATGTGACTATGATCTACCCCTTGGCTGCCTAGCATTCCTACGTACCCTGTTTTCATACTTACATTTCCAATCATAATAGTAGCAGTAACCTGTGCTTGCTTAATATAATATTAATACAACTATTGCTAGGACAATCAAAATGTACTTCCTCAAAGGGAAGACCCAAAGTTCCATTAGCTGCTGCACCTAGATACAAGTTCAGGTTTTCTGGGTGATGACCGTGTCTCCTCTGGTTCAGTCATAAGATCATATTGATATCCTGTAACCTCTGGACCAAACTGTAAACTCACACAGACTACTTAAATCTTAGAAAAAGGGGATGGCAGGAAAAAGAAACTTTATTACATTCTCGGTATGTGCATGACACAGAGGGCAAAGAGGCAAATGTGGCCAGCTGCTGCAGCTGGCCTCGAGGCTGCGGCGGCGTTCGTCATGTCCTTCCCCCGGTGCCTGTGTGTGTTCCCTCTGTCCTCAGCAAAAGAGTCGGCTGGCAGCTGTGGCTCTTTATCTGATGGGGTGACCCAATCTTCATTCTTGGGGAATCTGAATACCTACAGGCTCTGTCCATATGGGGTTAGAACTGTTAACTTTTTATCACTGAATATGGTAATTTTAGATATGCCCCAGGGAGCCCCTGGGTTTACAGAAATAGTCCTTTCTGCCCTCATGTGTGACAGCAGTCTACTTTGATAATCTGGATCAGTCATTTTGTCCAACAGGGCATGATAAGTCTCACATGTCCATGTGAAAGTCTCTGGTTCCAATTCATTGGGCCTATTATTGTGTCCCCTGGTTAAAAAAAAAAATGTATGCTTCCCATTGGTTTGAGACCTTTAAATCACTGGAGCCCAAAGTAACAGAAGGGAAAAATTTAGCAAGTGGTTCGTTAGGTACCATGATGTGAGGAGCAACCCTCATCTCTTATTTCTAGAGGTGAAACAGTGGTCATTAACTTAAAGCATAGACTACATTATTTATTTACTTTATTTTTGACTGTGCTGGGTCTTTGTTGCTGTGTGCAGGCTTTCCCTAGCTGTGGCGAGCAGGGGGCTACTCTTCGTTTCGGTGCATGGGCTTCTTGTTGTGATGACTTCTGTTATTGTGGAGCACGGGCTCTCTGCGCATGGGCTTCAGTAGTTGTGGCATGTAGGCTCAGTAGTTGGGGCTTGCTGGCTGGAGCGTGCGTGGGCTTCAGTAGTTGTGGCATGTAGGCTCAGTAGTTGGGGCTTGCTGGCTGGAGCGTGCGTGGGTTTCAGTAGTTGTGGCATGTAGGCTCAGTAGCTGTGGTGCTTGGGCTTAGTTAGTTGCTCCCTGGCGTGTAGAATCTTCCCAGACCAGGAGTCAAACTGGTATCCCCTGCACTGGCAGATGGATTCTTATCCACTGTGCCACCGGGGAAGTCCCAGAATGGACTACATTTTGTAGGGCTACATTTTGTGAGCTTATTTGATAGCCTGTTTATTGTGAACCTCCTCCTCGATGGAAACCACCAAGTACTCCCACTCTGTCCATGCTGAGCGGTCCATCCACGTGCCTCTTCTCCAATACCCCTTGTCAGCCGTTCTCCAATCTAGTTTTCTCCAAGCCTGATCACACCATTAACCACGGCCTATGAAACCTAGAAGATCCACGATGCAGGTTCTCTCTGTTTCCGTATAAAGTGGAACATGAGATATACTCTTAAATGTCTGCCCCACTTGGAGACATTTCTTTTCTTTAGTGTTCTATAGCACTATCTCTGTGTGGGGTTATAGTCCATTTTCATCGAAAGCCTGCATATTGTACAGAACTACCCGAAAATCAGGCTCTAGTTTTTACCTTTTCAGTCAGCTGGTCATATGGAACACCTCTTAAGGTTCTATGCATAGGAAGGTATGCGAATATGGAGGGAGTAGACACCCTAGAAATATAATTCATGCAATTTTCCTGTATCTTTTGGATAAGCTAAGTCTATACATTATTGCCATTTCCATCTAATCATGAAGTGTTTGTGGATACATTCTAATGCTGACCAGCCACCCCTAGTTAGAGACGGGTAACTTAATTGTTGTGAAGCCACTATTTTTCTCATTGTTTGATGTTTTTGTCTCTGCCAGGACCAATAACAAACCATGGCCTGTTGAGGTGACATCACCAAGATAACAGTGGGGTAGTTCCTAACAACTGTTCATGGACAAGACCCCACCGAGAGACTCTGAGAACCATGCGGCGAGGTCTCCCCTAAGCCTATGGTTCTTTCAGTGGGAAAAGAGAGCCCAAGGGGCTCCCACAGTATTGTGGGTATTGGGAGCCCCCACTCTGGTCTGACCCTTTGGGGATTACAGGGGAATCTGTAGGGCTTCATCAGTGGATTTCTGGTTGTGATGGAGAATGGGGTAGGGTTTGTAACAACTGGCATTTGGATCTAGGTGGACTGAGTTTCTCCCTGCAGAGCACAAGCAGTAGCCCAACCATCGCTTTGCTTATCTGCAAAACCAAGTCGGTGGTGCAGTCCGGCCAGGGGAACAAGAGCCCGGCCCTGCCAGAACAGGACACTTGGAAGCTGTGTATCCCATACCATGAGCTGTTAAGGGAACATCCACCCGCTGGAAGGCTAAGGCTTTGTTTCAAAGCCCCAGATGGCTCAGATGTGGTTTTCATATAGGGGCTGACTGCAGGTTCTGCAAGGCTCTCAATGGGCCACAAATCTACCAAGTTATGAAGACCTAGTGGCAGAGCTTTGCACAGCATCCAGGGCCAACCAGAGCCTTCTCTTGCTTGTCTTTCCCACAAAAGCTGGCAGTCTTATGGGCTGGTGAAGTAACCATGGTGGGACTCACATCCAGCTCCAATAACCTTTACTTCCACAGGCTTCTGCCATAGCAGTGGTCCATAGTGATGCTGTGTGGCCAGGGATTAGTGTCATCTCAGAGGCAGGGTTGAGCAGTCCCTTCGAGTTCTAGGAATTCCTTTTTATCCCTCTAGGGTACAATTTAATGTGTGTTCTGAAACAATTTCTTTTTGGTAAACTGTCAGGCAAAAGTGTTATGGCACAAGCTTATAATGTTATTGTGTGTGCATGTTAAATCACTTCAGTAGTGTCCAACTCTTCAGGACCCTATGGACTGCAGCCCACCAGGCTCCTCTGTCCATGGAATTCTCCAGGCAAGAATACTGGAGTGGGTTGCCGTGCCCTCCTCCAGCGGATCTTCCCTTCCTAGGGATTGAACCTGTGTCTCCTACATCTCCTGCATTGCAGGTGGGTTCTTTACCATTACCATTACCTGAGAAGCCCTATAATGTTGCTACATAATTCTTTTTTAATAGTACCCAATCTCCTTTTCAATCAGAAACTCTGAGACTTGGGTGAGAAGTAGTGAGTTTCTATAATAGTGGCTCAAGTCAATCTTCTCTGCTTACTAATAAGACTAGCTGTTTATTGTTGTTGTGCACATAGAGTAAAACCTCAGTGGGTAACTCATTTATTTAAGTCATAGAGGCCTAATTATCTCCAAAGATCCCTATAGGTAAAGAAAGCTATTTTGTTCCTCTAGTTCTGCTTCTTTGGTGGCTCAGATGGAAAGAGTCTGCCTGCAGTGCAGGAGACCAGAGTTCGATCCCAGGGTTGGGAAGATCCCCTGGAGAAGGGAATGGCTACTCACTCCAGTATTCTTGCCTGGAGAATTCCATGGACAGAGGAGCCTGGCGGGCTACAGTCCACAGGGTCACAAAGAGTAGGACACAACTGACTGACTAACACTTCTCTGATTCTGCTACCCATTATGGTAACTGCATCTGCCTTTTCTCTGGGATTTGAGTACGTACTAGACCTTTGTCATCCTAAGTTTCCATCACTGTCACTGGAGTCAAGGAGCTCGTTATATTGGCAACATTTCCTACTTCTATAGTCTACCTACAGTGGTTAGTATGATTTTTACCTAACGTGATTTTAAAGGATGTTGGTGCTTTTCATCATCAATGCATTTCTCAATACTATGATGAAGAGATTGTCTTCTGAATGCTCTTGTGGGTTATTTTAGGGGTGCGAGTTGTGAACACATAATAAATCTGTTCTTATATTCTTATCTCCTCAGCTTTTTGGATTCTTTCCTCTATGTTCTATCAAGTTCTTTTTGGCATCTCAAATTCATGTAGGTTACTGTTGACTTTAGTTTTAGTCCATCAACCAAGCAAATAAATGGAATCCTTCCCAGTAGTGTGAGTCAATATTTTGCATCCAGAGTCCCTTGTAGATATTCACACATTGAAAATTTGACCTGATCTAAAATTATGTCCCTCTCTTCATGTTCCAGGCCCCTGAGACTCCATTCCCACACATATTCTTCATATTAAAAAATTTTTAAATTAACATCCAGTAAAATTGACTCAGGAGCATATAATTCCATGAGCTTTAACACATATAGATTCATGTGATTACCACCACAATCAAGTTACAGAATAATTCCTTCACCCCAGGATCTTCCTTGTGCTGCCTCTTCGTAATCATATCCTTCCCCTGTACCTAACTTCTGGAAACTGTCCATCTGTTCTCTATCTCTGTGCATGCATGCTGTCACTTCAGTCTCATCCAACTCTATGTAACCCTATGGACTGTGGACCATCAGGCTTCTCTGTCCATGGGATTCTCTGGAAAAGAATACTAGAATGGGTTGCCAAGCCCTCTTCCAGGGGATCTTCCCTACCCAGGGAATTAAACCTACATCTCTTGTGGCTCCTGCATTGCATGCAGATTCTTCACTGCTGAACCACAGGAAAGGCCCCGCTATCACTGTAGTTCTACCTTTTTGAGAAGGTCATGTAAGTGGAATCATATAGTCTGTAGCCTTTTGGGACTTGCTTCTTTAACTTATCGTAGTGCATTTGAGACTCATCCACATTATTGGTATGTATCAACAGTCTGTTTACTGATGAATTTTCCAGTGTATGGATGTACCACAGTTTGTTCACCCTTTCAGCTTTTGAAGGATATTTTGATTGTACCTAGATTTTGGTGATTATGATTAGAGCTCCTATCAACATTCTTGTATAGACTTTTTTGTGAATGTTTTTGTGTGAATGTACGTTTTTGTTTCTTTAGGGTAAGGCATCTGCCTACAATGTGGGAGACCTAGGTCAGGAAAATCCCCTGGAGAAGGAAATAGCAACCCACTCCAGTAGTTTTGCCTGGAAAATCTGAAGGATGGAGGAGCCTGGTAGGCTGCAGTCCATGGGGTCGCAAAGAGTTGGACACGACTGCGCAGGCACACTTTCACTTTCCCTATAGGGTAAATACGGGAAGAGTAGGAATGCTGAGTCATATGGTAGGTATAGGTTTAACTATAAGAAACTGCCAAACTGTTTTCTAGAGTGGATGTATTGTTTTGCATTTCTGCCAACAAGGTATGAAGATTTCAGTTCCTCGCCGTTCTTGTAAACTCTTGATATTGTCGCTTTTCTGTTAGCCATTCTAATAGGTATGCTTTACTGATAACTGTATCCTTATTCTCATCAGATTAGACAGTCTTTTAGTCCTGTATTTCTTCAAAGATTTGTTGCTCTTTATATTATTTACTGTTTTAGTCAGTGTTCAACTGCAAATGACAGAATCCATTTTGCCAAGTTTGAGAAAGAAGAGAATTAAAATAGTATATATGTGTGTCTTAGTTTGTCTGGGCCACTGTAACAAAAGTACCAAAGCCTTTGACTGTGTAGATCACAACAAACTGTGGAAAATTCTTAAAGAGATGGGAATACCAGACCACCTGACCTGCCTCCTGAGAAATCTGTATGCAGCTCAGGAAGCAACAGTTAGAATTGGACATGGAACAACAGACTGGTTCCAAATCAGGAAAGGAGCACATCAGGGTTGTATATTATCACCCTGCTTATTTAACTTATATGTAGAGTACATCATGAGAAATACAGGGCTGGATGAAGCACAAACTGGAATCAAGATTGCCAAGAGAAATATCAATAACCTCAGATATGCAGATGACACCACCCTTATGCAGAAAGCAAAGAAGAACTAAAGAGCCTCTTGATGACAGTAAAAGAGGAGAGTGAAAAGTTGGCTTAAAGCTCAACATTCAGAAAACTAAGATCATGGCATCTGGTCCCATCACTTCATAGGAAATAGATGGGGAAACAGTGGAAATGGTGACAGACTTTATTTTGGGGGGCTCCAAAATCACTGCAGATGGTGACTGCAGCCATGAAATTAAAAGACGCTGACTCCTTTGAAGAAAAGCTATGACCAACCTAGACAGCAAATTCAAAAGCAGAGACATTACTTTGCCAACAAAGGTCCATCTAGTCAAAGCTATCGTTTTTCCAGTAGTCACGTAGAGATGTGAGAGTTGGACTGTAAAGAAAGCTGATCACTGAAGAATTGATGCTTTTGAACTATGGTGTTGGATAAGACTCTTGCGAGTCCCTTGGACTGCAAGGAGAGCCGACCAGTCCATCCTAAAGAAAATCAGTCCTGAATATTCTTTGGAAGGACTAATGCTGAAGCTGAAACTCCAATACTTTGGCCACCTGATGCAAGGAACTGACTCACTGGAAAAGACCCTGATGCTGAGAAAGATTGAACTTGGGAGGAGAAGGGGACGACATAGGATGAGATGGTTGGATGGCATCACTGACTTGATGGACATGAGTTTGAGTAAACTCTGGGTATTGGTGATGGACAGGGAGGCCTGACGTGCTGCAGTCCACGGGGTCACAAAGAGTCCAACATGACTAGCAACTGAACTGAGCTGAACAAAAATACTATAGACTGGATAGCTTATAAACAACAGAAATTTATTTCTCATGGTTCTGGAGGCTGCAGAGTGCAAGATTAAGGAACCTACAGATTAAGTGTCTGGTTAGACCTGTTTCTGGTTCAAAGATGTCTTTCCACATGTCTTCATATAGTAGAAAGAGCAAGGGAGCTCTCTAGGGTGGGTTCTCTTTTATAAGGGCACTAATCCTATTCATGAAGGCGCCTCCTTCATGACTTTATCACTTCCTGGAAACTTGACCTCCTAATACCTCCACAATGAAGGTTAGTTTTCAACATATGAATTTTGGGTGACACAGACATTTAGTCCATGGTACTGTGGCAGGCAGAATTCTAAGGTGGTCCCCAGATTGTGTCCCCTTGGATTACTTGTCTAATTCCCTTCTTTGAGTGTGTGAAGAAACTTTGAATATGACAGGATATTACCCATACGTTTATGTCATATTGTATGGTGGAATGAATTTTGCTGCTGTAATTAACATCCCTGGTCAGTTGACTTTGAATCAGTCAAAAGTGAGGTTTTTCTGGGTGGGCCTGACCTAATCAGAATATCTTTTAAAAGCTACGAGAAGAAAAGCAGATGCCTTTCTCCTGGCCCTAAAGGAGTAAGCTGCCATACTGTAGAGAGGACCATGTGGCAAGGACCCAGAAGCAGCCTCTAGGAGCTGGGAGTAGTCGCCCGCTGACAGGTAAGAAAAGACATGGCCCTGTAACCACATGACCGTGGAGGAGTAGATTTTTGCCAGTGACCTGAGAGGGTGTGGAAGTAGATCTTTCCTTAGTTCGGCCTCCTGAAGAGGGCATAGCTGCTGACACCTTGATTTCCATGAGGTCCTGAGCCTCTAGAGGACCAGGCTAAAATGTGTTGGATTTTTGATCCATGGAGATTACAAGATAATCAATGTGTACTGTTTTAAGCTCCTAAATTCATGGCAATGTATTATACAGCATTAGAAACTGAATACAGTATACTAACAGTTTTTAGATTTCTAGAAGATTCATTCCCCAAACTTGAAAGCTACAAAGCTGAAATTGACACAGCCAGGAGATATGCCCAACTATACAGCTCGACTGTTGTAGCTGCACTCCTGCTGGTACTTTCATCTGATACACAGCATTCATGAAACCAAAATCAAACATCATAAATAAAAGCCGTGCACCATGGCAAGACTCAGATCGCATGTTGTTGTGATGCTTTCTCATCTGTGAAACAGGAATCATAATAGTACTTACCTCAATAGGTAGTTATAAGGATTAAATGAAATAAAACTAAAAATTTACTTATTGATTTATATTTATTTTTGGCTGTGCTGGGTCTTCATTGCTATGCGGGCTTTCCTCTAGTTGCAGTGAGTGAGGGTTATTCTTTCAGGGACACAGGCTCAGGGACACTTGGGCTTCAGCAGCTGTGGCATGTGGGCTCAGTAGTTGCGGTGTCCAGGCTCTAGAATACAGGCTCAGTAGTTGTAGCACACGGGTTTAGTTGCTCCGCAGCATGTGGGATCTTCCCAGACCAGGGATCAAACCTGTGTCTCCTGCTTTGGTAGGCAGATTCTTTACCACTGGGCCACCAGGTAAGCCTGAAATAAAACTTTTTAAAGTATTTGAGTAATACACAGTTCTTAATGTTCTACATGTATTAATTATTATTATTTAGAATTGACTTGCCCAAGACCACAGAAGTAGTAAGAAGCTCAGTAGAGACTTAAATTTCTATCTGTCTGCTACCAAATTTCATTATCCTTCTCCACATCCCCTTCTTCACTTTAACAGGAAGAGTGATCCAGGGACCCAGTTTATTTATTTGGTTGGGTTGGGTTGGGTCTTTGTTGCCCTGCGTGGGCTCTGTTGTTGTGATGGGGGCTCAGTAGTTGCCCTGTAGAGTGTGGGATCTTAGTTTTCAGACTAGGGATCAAACCTGAGTCCTCTGCACTGGAAGGCAGACTGTCAACCTCTGGACCACTGGGGAAGTCCCCAGGAACTCAGTTTTAAAGAGGCTTTGCCCATTCCTATTCTTAGTCTCTCTGAAGTGAGAAAGATTCACCTCAAAGAGACAGAGGAAATTATGCATAATGGAGCATGAATGTTTTATGAATTGATATTCACTGAGTAAATTAAAGAGACATTAATATACTCATTAACAAGTGCCTCACTTTGTTTGGAATTCTGAGAATGGTTGGACAATGCACAACCTAAAGAGCTCATGTGGACTTCTTGAAATTCCCTAGGTCAGCCTCCTTGCTTTCACAATTTTCTGTCTCTCCTGACTTTTGCCTCTGGTGTCTTACACCATGTTCCAAATATATATCTCTTTTTCTCCTTTGCTAATTGAAATTCTTTGCCTGTCACTGGGAGGAAAAGATGTGAAAGTTTGGAATGTCTGCCTTTACCAGCTGTGGAACATGTTTGTCTGTGTGTGGACATATGCATATGTATGCATGGTTGGAGAGCAAGGCAAATGGTTTGGTGAGATTGTTTTAGACTCTTAGAATTGATAGAAAGAAGAGTAATTCTAATAAGAGTGAAGAGTGAAGGGGCTAGTGAAGTTGATCCAATCCAGGAGGTAAAATAATTAACAGTATTAAGAATGAATGAAATCTGATTATTATAAAACTAAGTATTTTAAGTCAAAATGTTAATTAAAAAATTAAAAAAATGGACTTCCCTGGTGGTACAGTGGATAAGAATCCACCTGCCAATGCAGCGTATGCAGGTTAAATTTCTGGTCCAGAAAAATTCCACATGCTGCAGAATACTAAGCCTGTGTGTGCCAGCTACTGAAGTCTGCACCCTAGAGCCTGTGAGCAGCAACTTCTGAGCCCACGTGCTGCAACTACTGAAGCTCATGCACCTAGAGCCAGTGCTCCCCAACAAGAGAAGCCTCCCCAGTGAGAGGCCTGTGCACCACCACTAGAGAAAGCTTGTGCATCAAGAAGACCCAGTGCAACCAAAGGAAAAAAAATGTTTTTCAATTAAAGGTGGCAGTGATTTGAGGTGATATTTTCAGGGAAAGCATTGCATAGCCAGTGACTGTGGAGAGGTCCTTGAAACTACTCAATATAGTCAAGATCTGAGCAACATGCAGGTCAGTATAAACCCTAAGTACTAGTCTCAGCCTTTGATTGTAAACATCAGAACTTGCTCTGGCCGATTCAAACCAAAATGGGTGTTACCAGGAAGCCTATTGGAATACTCACTAAATAAATGACAGAAACCAGGAGGACTGAGTTTAAGTGATGAAATACATGAGAACTGAGTAGGATGTTGCTCAATTTGTATAATAAAAATATTTCAAAGGATTTATGGCTGCAGATAATGGCAGATGACCCTATATCAGACTTCCCCAGTGACAACAATTTTATTTTATTATCTTTTATAGTTTTATGTATTTTAATAGCAAACTTACAGGAACAGTACAGAAGACAGACAGCATTACAAACATGCACTTGCATGTAGGATAACTCGGTTAGAAGGGTATAGTGAATGGATGAAATCTGCTGCTGCTGCTGCTAAGTCGCTTCAGTCATGTCCGACTCTGTGCGACCCCATAGCTGGCAGCCCACCAGGCTCCGCCGTCCCTGGGATTCTCCAGGCAAGAACACTGGAGTGGGTTTCCATTTCCTTTTCCAATGCATGAAAGTGAAAAGTCAAAGTGAAGTTGCTCAGTTGTGTCTGACTCTTCGAGACCCCGTGGACTGCAGCCCACCAAGCTCCTCCATCCATGGGATTTTGCAGGCAAGAGTACTGGAGTGGGGTGCCATCACCTTCTCCAGGATAAAATCTACTGTATGATAAAAATGCTACCAACACCATTTAGTTGCAGTCAATAAGAAATTTACTTGTCCAGAAAAATTTAACAGGTTTATTTATAATTGTTGTAAAGTTTAACTGCTAAAACTTGTTCACTGAAACATTTTGACTTGCATTAATGCTTTATGTCCCCACTTTTATATTAAAAATTCACACACAAATGGAAATGGAGAAACTGCCAGTCCCTGATTTCTGTCCCTATTTTTCCATTTGCAGTCATATACTTAGGTACCTTTTGACCCGATGGGAAAAAAATTGCTTAACGTTTAGAACAACTAATAATAGGAAGAAGATAATTTTTTTAATTTATTTTTTTATTGAAGGATAATTGCTTTACAGAATTTTGTTGTTTTCTGTCAAACCTCAAAATGTGTCAGCCATAGGTAAACATATATCCCCTCCCTTTTGAACCTCCCTCCTATCTCCTTCCCATCCCATCCCTCTAGGTTGATATGGAGCCCCTGTTTGAGTTTCTCGAGTCATACAGCAAATTCCAGTTGGCTATCTATTTTACAAATGGTAATGTAAGTTTTCATGTTACTCTTTCCATACATCTCACCTTCTCTTTCCCTTTCCCCATGTCAATAAGTCTATTCTCTATATCTATTTCTCCATTTCTGCCCTGTAAATAAATTCTTCAGTACCATTTTTCTAGATTCTGTATATATGCATTAAAATACAATATTTATCTTTCTCTTTCTGACTTACTTCACTCTGTATAATAGGTTCTAGGTTCATCCTAGAAGAACCAAGATTTTTTAAAATTATTTTTTAAAAAAGAATAAAATGATCCTCAACATAGTCAGTTCTTAAGCACATTCTCCACTCAAGCGGTGTGGTAGCTGGATGTCTTTTGACATAATTGTCCCACGTTTGGCATGGAGGACACACGTTAGTATCTTCAAAACGGCCTAGCTGATTATCCTCACTTTCCTCCTGCAAAGCGCCAAGAGCTGCACTGGAAGTGCAAATCTGTTCTGAAGTTCTGAGCACTTTTCCACACCAGATGCTAGAAGGGAAGTTGGTGAGTGAGAAGCTCAGTGGATTTTTGATTAACATCTGATTTCATGGAGTGCCATGGGATTAGGCCTGTAATGATGAGGTTTCTTCACCCCTCCAGTAGAGGGGTGACGTGCACTCTTGTGACATGCTTTTGCAGCCAATTTCTTCCTTGGTGCTTTACTGCCAGTTGATTTGCAGGCAGTCAGCTTTGTAGAAGCCATGGTACAGAGACCTCCTCACTTATCCCCTTTCTCCTCCGACTGGAGCTTGGTGAGCTAAAGGCTGTGCTGGAGAGCAATGGTGGCACTGCAGTGGCTGTGAACACAATTCAACAATTGAAAGTTCTTGGTAAGATAAAAAAAACAGTTGTTTGAAGGCACAGTAGAGTGACCTAAAGCAGGCAGAAACTAGCCGTAAGCCTTTCTTAGGGCTACAATCTAAGAAAGAAGCAAACATCCTAGAAAGACCCACACTCACCTGTCTTTCCCCTAAGGGCACTTTCCAGTCTGCTTAATGTATGGTAATAGAGCCCAGAATTAGTCATTCTGAATTACTAATACCTAATTATTAGTACTTCAGAATTACTAGTAGAGTAAGGAAACAGAGTTGGAGTTCAGGGCTGCTAGAATGGCTGAAAATAGATGGGGAAAAAGTGGAAACAGTGACAAATTTTATTTTCTTGGGCTCTAAAATCACTGTGAATGGTGACTTCAGCCACAAAATTAAAAGATGCTTGCTCCTTGAAAGAAAAGCTATGACAAACCTAGACAGTGTATTAAAAAGCAAAGACATTACTTTGCTGATAAAGGTCTGTATAGTCAAAGCTATGGTAGTATGGTTTTCCAGCAGGAGGAGAATGGAGAGACAAAGGATGGGATGGTTGGATAGGATCACTGACTCAATGGACATGAGTTTGAGCAAACTCCAGGAGATAGTGAAGGACAGAGAAGCCTGATGTGCTGCAGTCCATGGGGTCACAAGGTTGGAGACAACTTAACTACTGGGTGACAACAACAACAGAATGGCTAAAAGTTAAGGGGGGATATCTAGGAAAAGAGGGAGTTATGAGAAGAAGCTCCCAAATCTCCAAGTCTTTCTTCAAATCCTTCAGTTCAGTTCAGTTCAGTTGCTCAGTCGTGTCCGACTCTTTGCGACCCTATGAATCGCAGCACGCCAGGNCTTTTTTTTTTTTTTTAATATTGAGTTGTATAAGTTGTTTGTATATTTTGGAAATTAACCCCTTGTTGCATTATTTGCAAATATTTTCTCCAAATCCATAGGCTGTCTTTTTATTTCGATGATAGTTTCCTTTTCTTTGCAAAAGATTTAAGTTTGATTGGGTCCCATTTGTTTATTTTTACTTTTATTTCTTTTACCTTGGGAGACTGATCTAAGAAAATATTGCTAACAGTTGATGCCAGATAAAACTTTTTATTTTAACATAAAAGGATAAAAAGGCAGCTCTCTCAACTTAGCATTCCCATTTAAAAGTTCTGAGTCAATCCATGGCACTTAACATTCCTTTTCTTATAAGTAACTGTTGTCCTTGGTAAACCATTTGACAAGCTGGTAAATACAAGTGTTTGCAAGCAAATGCAGTGTGTTACAAGTGAACCCAGCAAATCCATAGGCAAGGATGGAAAATTATGAACTGAGAAAGCATTTAGGCTGACTGATGACTTACTCCCTGACTAGGCCTAAAGAGTTTTAAACCCCTGCTAGAAACTCTTTTGAAAGAAAAAATGAGGTGGACAGCAGAAAGGTAGGGTATTTTAGGCTGTACTGAGAGATACTAATAGTATTATTAATGTGGTGCTGTCTGGTTCTGCCCCACCAGCCACTGCTCAGGCCAAAGCTGGGACATGGGATTCAGTGCAGGGACGCGCACACTCACAGGGACTTAGAACATCTATAACAAGGAAAGGAAACATCATGATGAGAGGACTGGGACTCATGAGGCATAAAAGATGCCCAGCACAATCTGGGTCACTTAGCCTGGAACAAACTCAGCATGGCAGGAAGGAACATTGTCACCATCTTCAAGCATCCAATGAACTGTGGTTTGATGGGAGGTACATATTGTTCAGTGTGTCCCATATGATATAAGTTAGACCCAAGGATTGAAAGCTGCAGAAAAACAGATTTCAACTCAAGAATAACCGAGGGTAGAGGGAGAACGTTCCAGCCGGTCTCAAGACAGAAAGAACTGCTTGGGAGGTGCGAACTTGGTTTGTAGGTACCCTGGGGTCACTTTAGCAAAGACAGGCTAGCCATGCAGTGGGAACAGTAGGTGGCATTAGCGGAGCAAAGAGTTAGAGCCCATGGAACAAAGTGTGATTGTTGAGTGAGAGCGTGGGTGTACTCCCGTGCTTCAAGACTCACAGTTCAAGTGATGCAAAAAGGAAACACGAAAACATTTCTTTCTGCTAGTAGAACGCTGTATGGGCTGGGAAGAAAAGGTGCTGTGTGTACTGAGAAAGTCTTTGAGCAAACCGAATCACAGTATTTAAAAGAACACACTTCCCTCTTTCACACAGTTCTGAGGCTGCTATAAAGATTTGATTGTTTGAAGAGTTGAAAAACTGCTGCTTAATGAACAACCACAGTCTGGCTTCAGGAAGGGGAAATCACAACCTAGGGGCCATCCTAGGCTGTGATTTTTGCTATTTAAGAGTTTGACACTGTAAACTCATGCCAGGCGGTGTGAACATTTATGGACTAGAAACACTGTGGTTTGTTAAAAAATATTTTTCTTGCAAGTGATTTGACAAAATGTTATTTTTGATATTTTAGCAAAATGAGCTACTATAACCTAAGTAAAACAGGGTAGCATTCTTAACACAGGGAACTGTAACCTAACAAGTTTTGGAAAGCCTGAGGAGTTACCAATAAGATGTGATTACCGACCTTAATAACAAATAATCCACTATGTATCTGTGATTTTTTTCCCCTCAAAAATTTTATCCATAAGGATAAACAACAGTTGGGTAGAGAGAGTTACTTTTTTGTTTTTTGTTTTACTAAATTATCATGGTTAAATCACACACACACACACTATATATATATATATATATACATACACATACACACACACACTTTGCATTGTTGTAAGTTTTCACTATAATTTTGATAAGCACAAATTTTATGAAACCTACCATTCTAGATTTTTGTCCTCCAGCATCCAACATGTTGCTTGTCCAGATTCTTAATTCTGAATTCTTATTGTGTTAATCTTACTCTGTAAAATGTTTTGCTGAGTGTCAGTGACTTGCAAAGATAAGTCCTTGTACAGAGTCNGGAAAGATTGAGGGCAGAAGAAAAAGAGGACATCAGAGGATGAGATGGCTGGACAGCATCACTGATGCAGCGAACATGAATTTGGGCAAACTCCAGGAGGTGGTGAAGGACAGGGAGGCCTGGCACGCTGCAGTCCATGGGGTTGCAAAGAGTCGGACTTGACTGGGGACTGAACAGTGACAACCACAACATAAACAGTTATGTCACCTGTGAACAAAGAAAGTTTTGTTTCTTCCTCTCCTATCAATATACCTCTTATGTGCTTTTCTTGTCTTATTGCATGTAGGAGGCTTCCAGTACGGTGTCGAAGGGGAGGGATGAAAGGTGCTTGTTCCCAGTCTTAGGGAGAAAGCATATACAGTTGACTCTGGAACAATGTGAAGGATAAGGACCCTGACCCCCACACAGTTGAAAATCCATGTATAACTTTCTAGTCAATTCTCCATACCTGCTCTTCCATACCCTTGGATTCAACCACCTGCAAATCATATAGTACCATAGTACATATTTGTTGAAAGAAATCTCTGCGTATGTTGGACTCATATAGTTCAAACTCATATTTTTCAAGGGTCAAGCTGTCTTTCCTTACCTTTAAATGTAGCTACAAGTTTTTTTATAGACATTGCTTATCAAATTGAGAAATACCCCACTCTTCCTAGTTTGATGACAGTTTTTGTCAAAAATAGTGCTGGATTTTGTTGGATGCCTTTTCTGCATCTATTGATATGATCATAAAAGTTTTCCCCTTTATCAGGTTGATGTGATGGATTATATTAACTAATTTTGAAATGTTCAACCAGCCTTGCATACCTGGGATAAATTCCCCTTTGTGTAACTCGTTTATATACATTATTGTATTTTATTTGCCAACATTTTGTTGAGAATTTTTACTTCTGTGTTCATAAAAGATATTAGACTGTAGCTTTTCTTTCTTCATTGTCTTTGGTTTTGGTATTGGGGTAATACTGGCCTCAGAAGCAGTCCCACTTCTGTTTTCTGAAAGAGGTTATAGAGATTTGGTGTCATTTCTTCCTTCAATGTCTGGTAGAATTTACCAGTGAACCCACATGAGCCTGTCACTTTCTGTTTTAAGAGCCTTCTAATGATTGATTCAGTGTATTAGATACAGGCCTATTCAGGTTATCTGTTTCTTCTTGTGTAAATTTTGGTAGACTGTCTCTCAGGGAACTGGTCCATTTCACCTAGGTTATCAAACTTGTGGACATTGAGTTACTTATAAAGTTCTTTGCTGCTCTTCTAGTATCCATGGAATCAGTAGTGATAGCCTCTCTTTCGTTTCTGATGATAATCATTTGTGTCTTCTCTCTCTTTTTTTCTTTTTTGTTAGCCTGGCTAAAGGTTTGTTGATTTTATTGATCTTTTCAAAGAACCAGCTTTTGGTTTCATTGATTTTTTTTTTCCCCTCTATTGATTTCCTGTTTTCAGTCTCACTGATTCCCACTCTAATTTTGATTATTTCTTTTCTTCTGCTTACTTTGGATTTAATTAGCTCTTTTTCTTATTTCATAAAGTAGATGTTTAAATTATTGATTTTAGATCTTATTTTCTAGGGTATGCATTCAAAGCAGTAATATTCCATCTAAGCACTGCTTTTGTTACATTCCACAAGTTTTAATAAGCTGTATTTTCATTTTCATTTAGTTCAAAATATTTTAAAATTTCTCTTGAGATGTCTTCTCTGAGCCATGTGTTATTTAAAGTGTGTTGCTTAATCTCCAAGTATTTTGGAATTTACCAGTTGTCTTTCCATTACTGATTTCCAGTTTAATTTCCTTGTTTTCTGACAGCATATTTTGAATGATTCCAGTTCTTTTAAATTTGTTACAGTGTGTTTTGTGGACCAGTACGTGGACTGTCTTTGCCTGAGCTGTCTTTCAGGGAGAATGTTCCTAAGGAATCTAGGTCCTGCACATTTGCTCTTAATTCTGAAATGAAGCACTTCCCTTTCTTGGTCCTGGCAGGCTGTTTGGACCCGTCTCCTACACAAGAACCTCTGCCGCTGAGCTGTTGCTTACAGAGCTGTACCTACAGAGGAAGAGCATAGAGAGATGGGTGTAAATAATTGAAATGATTGTCGTGGAGGTCACTTATTAGGTGGGTCCCCTGGTGGCTCAGTGGTAAGGAATTTGCCTGGCCAGTGCAGGAGATGTAGGTTCCATCCCTGGGTTGGAAAGATTCCCTGGAGAAGGAAATGGCAACCCACTCTAGTATTCTTGCCTTTGAAATCCCATGGACAGAGGAACTTGGCAGGCTACAGTCCATGGGGTCGCGAAAATGTCAGACCCAACTTAGCCA
Organism: Neotragus pygmaeus; assembly: GCA_006410875.1. NCBI lineage: Eukaryota > Metazoa > Chordata > Mammalia > Artiodactyla > Bovidae > Neotragus > Neotragus pygmaeus. The sequence goes on along the minus strand of SJYV01004258.1, from coordinate 1,093,055 downwards.
CTCAGCAACAAGAACATTTATTAGACACTTACTGCTTGCCATCACTTTACAAGTATTTTTTCAGCGAGTTTTCCAAATAGCCCTGTAAATTGAAAGGATTTTTATTTCCTTTTTACAGATAAGGCAACTGAGATTCAGAGAGATTAATTTACAGAAGCATAAACATATAGGTACTAGCAGTAAGTGTCAAAATCAGATCCATCTGATTCTGAAGCCCATATTCTCAGAAACCATGTTAAAAACAGGTAACTCATAAGATCCCAGTTCAAGGCAGACTAATCCGTGGCCAAAACGGGAGCCTGGAAGTTTGCCAAGGGAATATTTGTGCAACGGTGTGCCTTCCGTTAGTTTCTCTCCAAGATCGGTGTCACCGACAGTTCTGGTGCCTTTAGCAGTGAGGGAGCATCCCAGTAGTACTGCTTCCTAAGAACACTGATCTTGAAGTTTAAATACAGGCTGTATTTTATCTAACTTGGAGTTTCCCAACCAGGAATGATTCTGATCCCCAGGGAACGTTGTTGGTGGTCACAGTTGGGTGTGAAGGGGTGGTGTGCTCCTGGCAGTCCAGCAGGAGGCGGCCAGGGCCACTGCTGAGCATCCCAGGACACACAAGACCCACCCCACCCCCTAAAGGAAGGCTTACCCGACCCAAAATACCAGTTGCGGAGGTTGAGAACCCCTGAGTCTTGGCTCGTTCCGCTCTGCGGTGACTGAGAACACCTCGAGCCCTCACCCTCTCCGTGCTGTCAGGGTTTGATTCCCAAGGCTAAGTGCCTCCTCTGTGAATACGTTGTTGTAACTCCGTCCATTAACTCACTCTGGCACCTTTCCTATACCTTCAGCTTAACGGCAGGAGGCCTGTTAAATGGTTGGCGGTTTTTTTGTTGTTATTTTTTTAATATGGTGATACTTTTTCTTCCTGATGTTTCCAAGAGACAGGCTCAGTTGGCCTGCAGTTCTTATGGAAGAGAACCTGGTGACGATACTCAGATCTGTTGCTGGCATCTTCAGCTCCCTAATCTGTGTTTACACAGCTCTGAAAATCAACTCTCCCAGGTGCCAGGCTCCATTCCACCTCAGCACTCTGGCACCACTGGCAGAGAATACGTCCCCCGTCTTCCACACAGTCCGGCCNCCTCTAGACTGCCAGGGAAGTCTCAAAATTTTGTTTATTTGTTTGGTTGCACCATGTGGCATGCGGCACCCTAGTTCCCTGACCAGGGATTGAACCTGCATCCTCTGCATTGGAAGCCTGGAGTCTTAACCACTGGAAGTCTGTGTTATTTTTATTTAGGTGCATTCTGTTATATCCCAAAAGTATCTGAGTGACCAAGCCTGTCATTTTGGGGAATAGGTCTGTGGTCCTGGGGAAGTTATTTTAACTTTGGTGAGCCTCAGTTTTCACTTCTGCAGAGTGGGATTGTGACAGGACAGGCCTCCTTAGGGTATTAAGGGGATTGACTGGAATTGAACAGGCAGGATGCCTGGAGCTTGGCAGTTATTCCAGGAATCTTAGATCCTTACCCTCCCAGGCAGGAGGGAAGTTGAGTCTCAAGGTCCGGCTTGCAGAGGTGTCCTAGAGTGGGGGAGCTGGCAGGACCTCGGCTTCCCCAGGTCTGTTTTCTGGATGAAGAGCCCTGCTGGAGGTCCGAGAGCTCCAGGCCGGGGAGTGTCCTCAGCCATGGTGGGAACAGCCCCAGCTTCTGTGGTGCAGCCAGTCCCTCGTGGCTCTCCATCCTGCCCAGCCTGGAGAGAGGTGCTGAGGGCACACAGGGCTCGAAGTCCCCTCTGAGGGCTCAGAACACCCCAGCCCCTCTCAGAGCCTCTTCCTCAGGGTGCTTGAATCAACTCATCCCGTTCCGCTGGCCATGGTGCAGAAGCTGGAGCGCATGGCAGATTTATGGATGACGCACCCCTGCGCGGCCCAGGCCAGGCTGTGCCAGGAGGGTTATTAATGGCCCTTCATCGAGCACTTCAGGTCTGCAGACTCAGTCCATTGCCTAGTTCGCAGTCATGCCTCACCAGCAAAACCCTTCTCTTCACTCGGTGTCTGCGCGGGCTCCCCTGGGATCAGAACCCACAGCCCTTCTTCCTTCTGTGTCCTGTCGCTCAGCCGCTGAGCTGTGTCCCCAGAAGGAGGGACACATCTACTTTGTATCCTCAGCTGCGGTCAGGGTGGCGAGCACTGCCTCAGATCTCCAGGGGAAGCCAAGAATATGAGCCTTGGGTCAGAAGCTCCCAGCTCTGGGTATTGCCACGTACCAGATGGATTGACATGGGGAACAGCCACTGTCAGAACCTCAGTTTCCTCCCCTGTGAATTTGGAACAGTGATAGCCACCCCATAGGATGGTTGTGAGTATTCATTGAGTCCTGGGTCAGAGGGGCCTGGTAGGGGCTTTCTCCCCGCCCACAGCCCTGGGCCAGCAGGGCCTCACATTTGGTGAGCCCACCCTTATTGCCCAGGAGCCTCAGTCACAGTTGGGCATGGCCCCAAGCTTGTAACCTGGGACACAGTCACCCCATGGCAGTGTCAAGGGACTCCTGCTCCAAACTTTTAAAGGACATCATCTTCCCAACCAGGGAGAGCTTGAGTAGGGACTCCATAACCCCCTCAGCCTCAGACCTTGGAGGAAGGACATTTTCTAGGCTGTCAGTCATTCATCAGTAGAGGAGTGGACACTGATGGAATGGCCCACAGCAGCGTCTCCAGAGGCCTCATTAAATACAGATTCTGTGGCCCTGTCTCAGACCTCAGGGTAGAACAGCTCACTATCAGTGATGAGGGACAGGCCTTCCAAGGCCCTGGTACCCAGGAGGTCTTTCTGCTCCATGTCCCCTTCCAGCACTTTTGATTTAAGAGGTTGGCCTGGAAGACCCCTGGGGTCCCTCCATCTGCCACTGTGCTCTCAGGAGGGAGTTCCAGAGAGGGAGCAGTGTCTCATCCCTGCCCTGGGGGTGACTGAGTTCTTGGGGCTGCAGACAAGCTGACCTACTGATCCTGGGGGCAGGATGGAGCCCCAGAGTGGCTGTTTCTAGGACCACAGCTAGCCCTGCATTTTAGGATATGTCTGGTGGGCTTGAGCCAAGAGGATTTTCTAGCTATCTCCCCGCTAAATTCCTCAATTGTTCCCCTTCTCCAAAACACACACTCTTGAAACACTCTATCCTGAGCTCCACAGTAGTTAACAGCCCACGATGTTTTTGTTGTTTAGTTGCTCAGGTGTGTCCAACTCTTTGGGATCCCATGGACTGTAGCCCACCAGGCTCCTCTGTCCACGGGATCTCCTAGGCAAGAATACTGGAGTGGGTCGCCACTTCCTTCTCCAGGGGATCTTCCTGACCCAGGGCTCGAACCTGCATCTCCTGGCAGGCAGATTCTTTACTGCTGAGCCACTTGGGAAGCCCAGCAGCCCATGATGCACCCAGGTTATATGTGAGGTGGACTTGTTGGAGATCTCTTTTCTTCCCCAAGCATGACAGACCCCACCTTCCTCTCCTGAAGCATTTCTCTATTCAACAAACTTTGGCTAAGAATGCACTGTGGGGACATAAAAGTCACAGTCTCTGAGCCTCAGGAAGCTATAGGCTGAAGGGGAAGAAGACAGGCTCAGAATCCAAGAAGAGCTTTGCAGTGCCACAGGTTGACTGATGGACAGACATGTGCCCAGGGCTCCGGATGGCCTCCCTGGAGATCTAGCTGGAGAGGTCGGTAGGGCCACTTCTGGCTCCTCCACAAAGAGCTGGGCTTAATTTGAAGTCAGTGTGACTCCTCACTCCCCATTCCTCACCCCAGCTGACCCTAGTCTGGTAGAGACCTCCAACCCCTGCTCATCCCAGGTTCTGATTTGGGGTGTGGAGCCTTGGATCTGCTTTGGACCCTGAGCTGCCCTGCTGGCCGCCCCTCCTCTCAAGCCCTGAACAAGCAGCTGCTGGAAGGACACTCTCCTCTCATGAAGATTGGAGTTTACCTGCTCCCTCTGGACCTAACACAGCCTGGCCTCAGAGGGGCCCCTGGGGAAATGAGCACAGAGGAGCCTGGCAGTTTAGAAGCCCTGTAATTGCACTGCCAGTTTCTAGCACCACTCTGGGCTTCCCAAGTTAAAGTTTTTAAGAGCCCCAGAAACAGTCAGCTGCCAGCAGGCTGCAGAGATGTGGGCTGGGGCAGCTGAGAGAGGAAAGCCTTTCAAGAAGGATCCCTAAGATCCCTCCATCCCTGTGAACCCCTGGGGCTGGGAAGGGAGCCTCCCCAGATACAGGGAGAGGAGATTCTAAGGGTGGGAAGTTTAAGGAGAATATGGTGAAAGTTTTTCTGGGACTTTGAGTTTTCTTAGCACATTCAAAAATATCTATCGAGTACCCCTGCTCTTTGTGTGTGTTCTTGGTGGTGGAGATCCTTCAAAGAGCAAAACAGATCAAGCCCTTCCTTGCCCTTAGAGAGCTCATACTCTACTTGGGAGACACAAAAGAAGCCAGTGTGCAAATGCAGATGTGGAATAGCATCAGGGAGTGAGGCCTGGGAGAAGAAAGATATTAATAAAACAAGGTCATGGGGTAGAAACGTAGGGGAGGACGGTTTTAGACAGGGTGACTCAGGAAGACCGCTGAGGAGGCGACCTTTGCCCTGAGACCAGAGGGAGTGAGGAGTGAAGGAGGCAGGTGAGTGGGGAAGGGTGTGTGAAGGGGAAGGGGCAGAGGCCAGAGCTGGGAGTGTGCACAGTCTGTCCAAGGAACAGCATGGGGCACGGTGAGGCTGGGGAGNGGAGCAGGGGGTGGAGGAGGGGCATGGAGAGAAGAAGCATTTAACAGCACAGAGAGTGAGAAAGAAATTTCTAGAACAGCATGCTGGAATTGCTGGGCAGCACTGAGGGTGCTTTGTTGTTTGTGGTCTTTCAAAAAATTACTCATTTATTTTTGTCTGCACTGGATCTCCACTGCTGCGCAGGCTCTTCTCCAGTTGCGGAGAGTGGAGGCTACTCTCTAGCTGTGGTGCTCAGACTTCTCGTTGCGCGGTGACATCTCTTGTCTTGGAGCACAGGCTCTAGGGCACACAGGCTTCAGTGGCTGTGGCATGTAGGCTCAGTAGTTGTGGCTCCAGGGTTCTAAAGCACAGGCTCAATAGTTGTGGCACTCAGGCTTAGTTGCTCCGCAGCATGTAGCATCTTCCTGGATCAGGGCTTGAACCCTTGTCTTCTGCATTGGCGGGCAGATTCTTTACCACTGAGCCACCAGGGCAATCCAGTTTGTGGCCTTGAATTTAACGCCTCTTTGTGTAGTTTGCTCGACACACTTGTTGAGCAACAAGTGTTGCTTGTCACTTGTTGAGTGACAAGGTGGCTGGCAGAGGACTAGGCACCTAGAAGAATAAAAGACACATTCCTGCCCCTGAGGGAGTTTTACCTCTGCGGGAGAATTAAGTCATGGTTACAAACAACTATAAAATAGACCAATATGAGCTGTGCAGTGGGAAAGGGCTCAGAACGGTGTGAGAGGCTCTGGAAAGAACTTGATGGGCAAGAAAGACTTTCGGGACAGACAGACGTGGACTTGAACCCCAGTTTTCCCATCCCTGAGCTGGATACTCTCTAAGGCAAGTCACGAAAACTCTCTGAATTTCAGATTTTCCAAATTATAAAATGGGGATGATCCTACTGATCTAATAAGTCTGGAATGGTGATTAACTAAGGAAATATCAATAGATCTTGTGCAGAGTAGGAATTTAATGATTACCTGCCATGGCCATTCATTAGTCAGAGCAGGGCTGGCAAATTATTAACATGAAATACGGACCAATCCTGTCCACTGACTTTTTGTACAGGCCTTGGTGTAAAAATGATTGGCATGTTTTAAATGGTTGGGGGAAAAATTCAAGAGGAATAATATTTCATGACATGTGAAAATGACATAAAATTCAGATCTCAGTGTTCATAAATAAAGTTATATTGGAACACAGCCATGACCGTTTGTTTACGTATTGTCTCTGCTGCTTTGACTCCACAACTGCAGAGCTGAGAAGCTGGTTGTGACAGAGACCATATGGCCTAGAAAGGCTAAAATATACACCTCTATAGAAAAAGGTTGCCAACTTCTGATTTAGAGAAAGGAAGGAGAGATTGAACTGGGTACTCAGAAAGATGGTTTCTGTTGTTGTCTAGTTGCTAAGTAGAGTCTGACTTTTTGTGACCCCATGGACTGCAACACACCAGGCTGCACTCCAGCCTGCTCTGTCCTTCGCTATCTTCCGGAGTTTACTCAGATTCATGTCCACTGAATCAATGATGCCATCCAACCATCTCATCCTCTACCACCCCCTTCTCCTTCAGTCTTTCCCAGCATCAGGGTCTTTTCCAATGAATTGACTCTTTGTATCATGTGGCCAAACTATTGGAGCTTCAGCTTCAGCATCAGTCCTGCCAATGAATATTCAGAATTGATTTCCTTTAGGATTGACTGGTTTGATCTCCTTGTAGTCTAAGGGACTCTCAAGAATCTTCTCCAGCACCATGGTTCTCCTGTAAATCAATTTCTCTTTTTCTCAAAGGAGGGACAGACAGGATGCTAGACTCCATAGGAGTCCTTTCTAAGCAAGGGCTGTGTGTTTTGGGGGTGGAGGAGGGTGTTCCTGGGTTTGGGTTCCTAAGCTGGTCTCTTGGAAAACCAGAGGTCCCTCTTTTCAAGACCCAAAAGGAAAATAGAATGAGCCAAAGGAACATTACATGAAAAAGGCACGAGTCTATGTGGATTTGGATCTGCAGGGGTGAGGGCAGCAGGCCCTTTGGTGTGAAGCAACCTTCCATTTTTCTCTTGCTAACGATTATGATGACTGTTTCCACCTTTCTCCACTGTCCTCAAGGCTCTGAGGCCATCCACGTGCCCACTCGGCAAAGGACCCCAAACCCAAGGTCAAGGAGACCAGGCTACCTTCTGTGAAGTCCCTCTGCATTCCTCCTCCCCACTTCAGTTCAGTTCAGTTCGGTCACTCAGTCGTGTCTGACTCTTTGCGACCCCATGAATCACAGCATGCGAGGCCTCCCTGTCCATCACCAGCTCCCGGAGTTCACCCAGACTCATGTCCATCAAGCCAGTGATGCCATACAGTCATCTCATCCTCTGTCATCCCCTTTTCCTCCTGCCCCTAATCCCTCCCAGCATCAGGGTCTCTTCCAATGAGTCAACTCTTCGCATGAGGTGGCCAAAGTACTGGAGTTTNGTTGGCTAGTGGCGAGTTCCATGGTGTGTGTGCTGTGGTCACCCTTCACTGAGGTTCGGGCTGTGTGCCGCGGTCGCCCTGCGCCAAGTTCCGGGCTGTGTTCTGCGGTCAGCTAGCGATGAGTTACTGGCTCTGTGCCGTGGTTGCCCTTCACTGTTTTGGGCAGTGTTCCATGGTCGCCCTTCACAAAGGTCCGGGATGTGTGCCACGGTCGCCCTGTGCTGAGGTCTTGGCTGTGTGCCACGGTCCCCTGTGCTGAAGTCCATGCTGTGTGCCGCGGTCACCCTGCACCAAGGTCTGGCTTGTGTGCCTCGGTAACCTTGAACTGAGTTCCGGGCTGTGTGCCCCAGGTGGCCTGCAGTGATCTCTGGTCTGTGTCCCACGGTCGCCATCTCCTGAGGGCGGTTTTGTGTGCCAGGGTGGCCCTGCACCGAGGTCCGTGCTGTGTGCCTTGGTCGCTCTTCACTGTGTTTCGGGCTGTGTGCTGCGGTCACCCTGTGCCAAGGACCAGGCTGCATTCCACCCTCGGCTTGCAACGAGTTCCGAGCTCTTTTTCGATTTCCCTCTGTGCCCAGGTCCGGGCTGTGTGCCACGGACGCCCTGTTCAGACGTCCAGGCTGTGTGCCGAGGTAGCCTTCTGCAGAGGTCTAGGCTGTGTGCTGCAGTCGCCCTTCATTCAGGATCGGGCTATGTGCTGCGGTCGCACTGCGCCAAGATTCGGGCTGTGTGCCATGTAAGCCTTGCACCGAGGTTCCGGCTGTGTGCCTTTGTAGCCTTGCACCAAGGTCCAGGCGGTGTGCTGCCGCTGCCCTGAGCCAATGTCCGGTCTGTGTGCCACGGTCGCCATCTCCTGAGGGCGGTTTTGTGTGCCAGGGTGGCCCTGCACCGAGGTCCGTGCTGTGTGCCTCAGTCGCTCTTCACTGTGGTTCGGGCTGTGTGCTATGGTCACCCTGTGCCCAGGACCAGGCTGCGTTCCACCCTCGGCTTGCAACGAGTTCTGGGCTCTGTGTCACATTCCCTCTGTGCCGAGTCCTGGGCTGTGTGCCACAGACACCCTGTTCCGATGTACGGGCTGTGTGCCGAGATAGTTTTCTGCACAGGTCCAGGTTGTGTGCCATAGTCACCATCTCCCTAGTTTCAGGCTGTGTGCCATGGTCGCCAGTGCCGAGGTCCAGTCTGTGTGCCACGATACCCTTGAACCGAGTCCTGGCTGTGTGCCGCGGTAGCCTTCCGTCGAGGTCCGGGCTGTGTGCCCCAGTTGGCCTGCGCCGATTTCCGGTCTGTGTGCCACGGTCGCCATGTCTCGAGTTCGGTTCTGTGTGCCAGGATGGCCCTGCACCAAGGTCTGTGCTGTGTGCCTCGGTCGCTCTTGACTGTGGTTCAGGCTGTGTGCTGTGGTAGCCCTGCACCGAGTCCAGGCTGTGTTCCGCCCTCGGATTGCAACGATTTCCGGGCTCTGTTCCACGTTCGCTCTGTGCCGAGGTCCGGGCTGAGTGCAACGATTGTCCTGTTCTGAGGTCCGGGCTGTGTGCCGAGGTAGCCTTCTGCAGATGTCTAGGCTGTGTGTCGCGGTCACCCTGTTCCAAAGTCCGGGCTGGTTACTGAGGTCCCCATCTCCCCATGACCGGGCTGTGTTTTGTGGTCGGCTAGCGAAGAGTTCCGGGCTGTGTGACGCAGTCGCCCTTCACTGAGTTTTGGGCTATGTGCCTTGGTTGTCCTTCGCTGAAGTCTGGGCTGTGTGCCGTTGTCACCCTGCGACGAGGTCCGGCTTGTTCTACGTGGTCGCCCTGCTCCGAGGTCCTGGCTGTGTTTCACAGTCAACTAGCGATGAGTTCCAGGCTCTGTGCCAATGTTGCCCTGCACAGATTTCTGGGCTGTGTGCTGCGGTCGCGATTGACTGAGTTTCGGGTTGTGTATCATGGTAGCCATGTGCTAAGGTCAGGACTGTGTTCCTNCGAGGTAGCCTTCTGCAGATGTCTAGGCTGTGTGTCGCGGTCACCCTGTTCCAAAGTCCGGGCTGGTTACTGAGGTCCCCATCTCCCCATGACCGGGCTGTGTTTTGTGGTCGGCTAGCGAAGAGTTCCAGGCTGTGTGACGCAGTCGCCCTTCACTGAGTTTTGGGCTATGTGCCTTGGTTGTCCTTTGCTGAAGTCTGGGCTGTGTGCCATTGTCGCCCTGCGACGAGGTCCGGCTTGTTCTACGTGGTCGCCCTGCTCCGAGGTCCTGGCTGTGTTTCACAGTCAACTAGCGATGAGTTCCAGGCTCTGTGCCAATGTTGCCCTGCACAGATTTCTGGGCTGTGTGCTGCGGTCGCGATTGACTGAGTTTCGGGTTGTGTATCATGGTAGCCATGTGCTAAGGTCAGGACTGTGTTCCTTGGTCAGCTGACAATGAGTTCCGGCCTGTGTGCCACGGTCGCCCTGCGCCGAGGTCCGGGCTCTGTGCCACAGTCACCCTGTGCCGAGTTCTGACCTAAGTGCCGCTGTCACCATAGGCTGAAGTCTGCCCTGAGTGCTACAGTCCCCTGTTCTGTGATCCGTGCTGTGTTCTGTAGTCGGCTAGCGATGAGTTCCGGGCCGTGGGACACGGTCGCCCTTCACTGAGTTTCTGGGTGTGTGCCTCCGTCACCCTTCGCCGAGTTCCAGGCTGTGTGTCGTGGTCGCCTTCGACAAGGTCCAGCCTGTTTTCCGTGGTCGCCNTTTGGCCACCCCATGCAAAGAGTTGACTCATTGGAAAAGATCCTGATGCTGGGAGAGATTGGGGGCAGGAGGAAAAGGGGATGACAGAGGATGAGATGGTTGGATGGCATCACTAACTCAATGGACATGAGTTTGAGTGAACTCCAGGAGTTGGTGATGGACAGGGAGGCCTGGCGTGCTGTGATTCATGGGGTCGCAAAGAGTTGGACACGACTAAGCGGCTGAACTGAGCTGAACTTGCAGACCGCTGGTATAGAGATAGAAGCAATGGAGTCCATGAGGGGTCCATCACCGACTTAATGGACATGAATTTGAACAAACTCTGGGAGATAGTGAAAGACAGGTGTGCTGGTGTGACGGGTGTGAAAGACAGGGAAGCCTGGTGTGCTGCAGTCCACGGGTTGCAAAGAGTCAGACACAACGACTGAACAATGACAACAGTGAGGGGTACCAGGGAAGGCTTTGCTGGGTCTGAGTCTCTCTTGATATGATGGTTTCCCTGGGACCACGTGCTGGGAAGGGGAGGGGAGGGGTGCACCTTCTATGCAGAGGCAAGTGCAGTTACCTGGGTGAAAAGGAGCAGGGGATCAGGGGTGTCTCCCAGACAGTGAGGGGTTTGGAGTGACTGGACTATAGCTGCAAGGTTGGGGGGTGGTGAGCGGGTAAGACTGGAAAGAAGGGTGGGGTGTGACTGGGAAGCGCTTATAAGCCCTGAAAAGGAGTTGAGCTGATCCTGAGGGCCATGGGGCTCTAGCGGAGATTTCTTGACTTTGTAGGAAGCCCTTCCAACCCCCAGTCATGACAGCAGGGCCAGGAAGGGGTTGTCTTAGTAGATTGGGAGGAGTGGTGATGAGAGCCTGAACAGAGTCAGTGAGAGCAGGGACAGGAACAAGAAGCCAGACTGAAGATTCCTGAGAAGAATCCATAGGTAAGACCAACCCAGGTATATGGGCAAGGAGGAAAGAAGGTCATCTCTGAGGTCACATTCCTGCTGGGGTGCCATTCCTGAGCCAGCATCCCATCATGTGCCCTCACTGTGATGGTCAGTGGGTATCTAAGTGTTTGTCGCTCAGCTGTGGGACTCTTTGCGACCCATGAACTATAGCCCACCAGGCTTCTCTGTCTGTGCGATTTCCCAGGCAAGAATACTGGAGTGGGTTGCCATTTCCATCTCCAGGGGATCTACCTGACCCAGGGATCGAACCTGAGTCTCCTGTGGCTCCTGCATTGGCAGGCAGATTCTTCACCACTGAGCCATCTGGGGAACCCCTGTTGTGGGTATCTGATGGTGCCTCAAAGGCGGGGCAAGAAGGGGCCTCCTGCTCTGCTCCAAGCTGCGCATCAGGAACTTTATAGACATCCAGTTCCACCACTTTCCTACAAAGGGAGTTTATGGTCTCATTTTACAGATGAAAACACCAAGTCCTGGAAAGCTTAAGCAGTTTGGCCCTAGGCTGCACAGCTGGTAGGTGACAGAGGGGAGCTTGGATCTTGGGTTCATCACTCTTTATGCTGATCAACATATCAACATAGACACCCTGCCAGGGGCAGTTTGGGAGCAGGAGATACCCAGAGCCCCAAAGACACTTTTATGGGCACCTGGTCACACCAGAGGCTGTGGAGGAGAGCACAGCAGAGTGGGGCTTGGGGGCAGGGGTCAGGGTGACAGAAACAGGGCTAGTAGCCCCTCTGCTGGGAGTCTGTATTTAACTCCCCAGCTAGGAGTCCAGGGTGTGGTTGAGAGAGATCTCTGGCAAGCTGCCGAGCCTTCCCTTTGTGGAGCCTGGCAGTGTAGCGGGATGGTAGGAGGTGGGGTGAGGGGTTTGTCATTGTGGGTGGGGATCCTGAAGGGGCTGTAGGGGTGTTTCCAGTCACCCTGTATACAAAGCTGTCTTCCCAGAAAAGTCATCTTCCCAACCTCTGCCAGGGCACCATCCCCGAACCCTGAATCCTTTCCATCCCTTTACTGCTCTGAAGTGCCCGGCTTCTGGTGGGTTACTGCTATCCGGAGGACTCCTCTGGCTCCCCAGCCTGGCAGGGGAGGCCCAGCCACCACAGGGCTCCAGTGGTAAGAGAGGAAAGACAGGGCTTCAAAGACAAGCCAAGGGTGTTGAATCCCACAGCAGAAGACCCTGGGTAGAGGGCGAGGCCAAAGGAGGAGGAGGCAGAGATTACTGGAGTCATCATTTGCATTGGGATCCTGAAGCGGGGGGAGGTGAGTGTGTTGGGGGAACATCCAGATTACAGGCCAAAGTCATCATGGGGCTCCCCTTGTCACCCTGCTTCCCGCAGGACTATCATGAAATCTGCAGTGGAAACACCTATTATGGGAGGTGCTGAGGCCATGGTTATGGGGTGGTACTGGGAGGGCTTTGTACCTCAGGGAGAGGACCTCATAAGGAATAAAACTACCTGGACAAACCTTAAAACATCTAAATCTCCATGTGATGTCAGTGGCCACGGGAAGCTCCACAGCCTGGAGGAGGTGGATTATACTTATGCTTAACCCTTATACTAATTGTAAGGTTGTGACCTTGAGTAGCTATTGAACATTCACACGGTGCTTTCAGCTGCACCATGTCATCCTTCTGAGAACTGGATTATTTCCTGCCATATCAGTAAACAAGGTTGTCACAGTCATCAGTGATTACAGCCCTCCTAAGTGAGCTGGTGAGCCCTAAGGGCACTCAGGAAGGAGAATACCTGCTATCTGGCAGCCATCAGATAGCTGTGAGCCCCAAGGGAGCTTAGAATGTGAAAAACAAAAGATACTGGCCTGGGATAGCTGAGATGCACATGAAGGGAATGATCCCATTGAGCCCAGACTCTTACCTCTTTCCATACATAGAAAAGCATTAATTCCTTAACTTGGGTTATCTGGTTTTCTTCAGTTAACAGTAATCTTCTGATGTTCAGACTACCTGCCACCCTTTGTTGGAAAGCTTTTATATAACCTGGCTCCTCCTCTCACCTCCTTGGAGAAGTTCTCTTGGGGATGCTTGAGATGCTGTCTCCCTGGCTTGAAGTCTGAATAAAACACAACTCTCAACTTTCAGATTGTGACTGTTTTTCAAGTTGACACCATCTTTATGACAATCCAGACCAATGGGTGTTGTCATCCCCATTTTACAGATGAAGATGCTGAGGTCAAATTTAAACATGACTTGCCAGGGTCTTCCTCATGGGTGTGGTGCTGATCTTCAAGGTCATGAGGAAGCCCCCTTGAACTCTCTGTCCTATCAGGAGGGCACAGTGTTTGCTAAGTGTTAGCTTTTCAGAAGCTTCTCACACAGCTAGTAAGTGATGACAAGCTTGGGAGTCAAATCTAGTTCTATCTCCTGATCACACCCTTTTGTTGTTACCTAGCTGCAGGTGTGTACACCTGTGGCCTCGATGAAATTATATGCTCCTTGAGGGTAGATACTTTGTTTCTTGTTTTGTGTAAGCTCTGCTTTGTGCCAGGCACTAGAACATTGTAAACACCTAGCCAGCCTTTCGTCTTCCTTGGTGGCTCAGCGGTAAAGAACCTGCCTGCCAATGCAGGAAACGTGGGTTTAGTCTCTGGGTGCGGAAGATCCCCTGGAGAAGGAATTGGGAACCCACTCCAGTATTCTTGCCTGGGGAATCCAACGAACAGAGGTGCCTGGTGGTCTGCAGTCCATGGGGTCTCAAAAGAGTCAGACACAACTGAACGACTAAACAACAACAGCCAACCTTTGGCTGAGTATGTCTTCTCTCCTACCCCAAAGGCAACAGTTTTGCTGCCAAGTCATTCTGCTTTGGAAAGAGAAGTGGAATGCCGTCAGTTTCTTTGAGATCCCCTTCCCTTTGGGAGTTTCTGTGGGGAGTTTCCAGAGTGGACCTTGGGAACAGAGATTCCATTCTTGTCATTTGGGACATTTGTATCCTGATTACATTCTTTCCTATAATGCATCTTCTCATGGACCACTCTGATCTTTGCCTGGTGGGAAGGCAGTGGGGAAGAGATGGCCTTTTTCCATCACTTAGGGCTGCAGATTCTCAGATGCCGGTTTCTCATCCTTGGCCCCATCTCGCTGTTCAGTGCGGGACACTTAAGCTCTCAGGCCCACTTTGGGGTTCAGGAAGAGCCAGTCCTCCTTCCCCATTCATCTCTGCTTCATCTTTCTTTCATCTAATGGTTTGCCACCTTGGCAGGAAGGGTGCTGCTGGGAGCTGGGGAGGCCCCCTCCTGCAGGTTCTCTCTCCTAGCAGGAGGGCACTGTGTTTGCTAATAGGTGTTAAATGGGAGCATCAAATTTTAATCAGCGCCTTAATGGAGTCCGGGGACCTGGGGGAGTTCTCGAGTCCTGCATTATGCTGCTCGCTGGAGCCAAGTTGGATGCAGTGAGTAGGAAGGTGGGATGGGCAGCTACCATCACAGCCAGAGCTCCTGGAAGATGAGGTGGTGCCAGCCGCTTTCATCTAGGGTGGCCCAGCTCAAGTGGCCATGTCACTACTGGGGGTGCTCTTAGTGACACGTCCATCACTGACTTCTTGGTGGGAAGCAGGTCTAGTAGCAGATATGGAAATGGGAGAACCTTGGCATTGGAAGACCCTGGTTCATATCCTAATATTTTCAAGTTGAGTGAATGAGTGAGTATGACTGTGCACACGTCTGTGGTCGTGGTTGTTGCTGTCGTCATTTTGTTGCTCAGTCGTGTCTGACTCTTCGTGACCTCATGGATGGTGGCCTGCCAGGCTCCTCTGTCCATGGGATTTCCCAGGCAAGAATACTGGAGTGGGTTGCCATTTCCTCCTCCAGGGGATCTTCCTGACCCAGGGATCGAATCCATGCTTCCTGCATTGGCAGGCGATTCTTTACCACTGAACCACCAGGGAAGCCCTTCTTAGTGTGGTGGCCAGCTTATTTTAATCAGGACCCCCAGTGAATCAGACCTTCTGTGATGGGATGTTGCCATCCTCCCATTGAAAGACTAAGTTTCTTCGTTTCCATCACACTGAGTTGTTCTATGACTTACTTTGGCATAGACTATGGTGTCAATGTCACAAGGAAGATCTGGAGTCTTGGCCTTAAGAGACCTTGTTGCTTTTACTTTCTGCCCGCTTGGAGAGACCACTAGGAAAGGAAGCCTCTCTTACCTAGTGGAGGGTGAGAACCCACGTGCAGGAGAGCCAGGTGCTCCCATCCATGGTAGTACTGGAGTTAGTCCCTCAGTTGTGACACCATGGACTGTAGCTGACCAGGCTCCTCTGTCCATGGAATTTTCCAGGCAAGAATCCTGGAGCAGATTGCCATTTCCTGCTCCAGGGGATCTTCCTGACCCCAGGGATGGAGCCAGGGTATCCCACATTGCAGGCGGATTCTTTACTGTCTGAGCCACCAGGGAAGCCCATCGTAGCCAGCACCAACTGCCAGATGTGTGAGTGAGGTGACATTCCAGGTCCAAGTGAGCTGTCAGCTGACTGCAGCTGTGTAAGAGAGCCCAAGACCGGAAGAAGGACCAACCGGATTATAAACCCAGATTGTGGAGAAAGAAAATTATCATTGTTTCAGGGAAATCTCATGGACATGGGAACCTGGCTGGCTACAGTTGATGGGGTCACAAAGAGTCAGACGTGACTGAACAACTAAAACTTTTACTTTCTCTTTCACTTTTCTTTTTATTGATTAATAGATGAGATGCTGGGTTCCTCTGAGCCTTCTATTCTCAGATGTAGCCTAGGACCTCTGATGAGCACTTGCCCCTGGGAGGGCTCAACGACAGGTGCCCGAGACATAGGAAGTCCGCAGGGGGAGAGAAGCAATGTCAATGCGACTGGGGAGAGGGAGGGGTGACAGTGGTGATGGGACCAGGGGATGATGGTTAAGACGTTTCTGAGATGAAACACCGGGACTTGGTGAATGACTGTACGAGAAACAGGGATGAGTCAGATGCCGTGGAGGTTGACAACCCAGGGAAAGGAGTGAACTGCCACAGAGGAAGGCGGAAGGAGGGCGAGCCTGAGGTGGAGATGAACAGGTACGTGGAGGAGACGGGGGATGCTGTTGGCCACGTGGGTCCGAGCTCAGGAGAGAGGCCGAGGTGTGGGACTCCTTGGTGTGCAGGGAGCCATGGAAGCCTGGCAGGCGACTGTCTCTGTCTCTTCCTGCTGCTACAACAAAACACCACGGACTAGGTGGCTTGTCAGAAACAGAAACTTATATCTCTGACTTAAAACTAGTTAATTTATTTTTGGCTGTGCTGGATCTTCGTGGCCATGCAGGCTCTTCTCTAGTGTCAAATGTGGGCTCCTGTCTAGCTCTGCGTGTGGGCTTCTCGTTGTGGTGGCTTCTTTTATTTCCAAGCATGGGCCGTAGGGCCTAAGGGCTTCCGTAGCTGTGGCTCCCAGGCTCTAGAGGACAGGCTCAATAGTTGTGGCGCGCAGGCTTAGCTGCTTGTGCGGCATATGGGTCTTCCTGAACTAGGGAATTGATCCTGTGTCTTCTGCATTGCCAGGCTAATTCTTTACCACTGAGCCATCAGGGAAACCCTTGCTGACTTCTTAATTAACGTCAGACTCCTTCTAAACACACCACAAATATTACCTGCCTCAACCTTGTGATGATGCTCCTGTCCCCAGTTTACAAACACCGAATCAGAGGCACAGTGTGCTTCTCCTAAGGCCCAGAAGTCCAATTTAGAGCTCACACTACTAAGCAGTTCCCCCAAGCCACCCACTGGGCATGATGCTCATAGTAGGCACTCATGAAATACATGTGCAGTGAATTAAATCAATCAGATTGCTATTTCCAAGAAAGCCAAAGATCATAAATTCTTAGGAACACAAATCCCTTTAAATGCCACTTTTAGAATCTCAGTTATCAGGAAGAAAATGAAGTAAGGGGGTGCGTGAGCCCTCAGGAGGAATTTTGCTTTTCCTTTTCTGTGGCTTATGTGATTTGCTGCCCGCTCATCCTGCCCCTGCCTGAAAGCCCTTCCTCCTGTCTTGCCCTCCTGGGGGAAGAGAAGAGATGGAGCACCCACCACCCAGCGTGGCAGACAAGAGTGGGGGTACAGCGATGATTGGTGTTCTAGCTGCTGCTGAAGCCTGTGAGGCGAAGGCCAGACGAGCTTGAGCTGCCTGCAATTTTTGTCAGAGTTCCCTTTCCGTCTGTGAATGCAAATCCTGAATTACAAGCCATCCGGATGACAAGCTGACATTTTAGCTCCAAACATTCTCCTATAATTAGTAGAATCTAATGCAATACAGGGAATGGCTCCATTTTACACACACATTATCGTAATGCCTTTAAATAAGATAATTGATTATGCCTCTGCATAAGAAAGTGAAATATTCAATGTAATTAAAACCAGCATTCCGATCCTGGCTCCCTGACAGGTGACCCATGTGTCACTTTATAAACTCTTAAAGTACCGCTCACACCTACATTCAAGTTTCTGGGAGAAAAAACTTTGGAGAAATTTTTTTTTAATGGTTTCCAGCTTTGGGTCTGGAAGTCTGAGTGGGGGTGGCTACTGACTTTGGGGGTATTTCTGTATACTTCCTGAGTTCCATGACATTATCACAAACCCTGCCTCCTCTTTCCCCACTAGACTTTTGTTCTGTAGATGAGGAAATTGAGGCACAGGGAAATGACAGCTGTTACGTGACAGCCAGGCTTGGAATTCAGGTTGTCTGTCTCACAGCCTTTGCAATTAGATTTTAATTCAAGTCCTTTTGCTTAAAGTGAGAAAACGGTGGTTTTGTTGAGAGAATATAAAGTTGGAATCAGGAAATATGGATTCTACTTTTCTTGGCAATCAGCTAACTTCTGTTTTCCCTATTCATTGATTGGCTGGAGAGAAAATTAGATCATAGAGGTAAAGTGATAAATCTTAACATTGGGTTGGCCATAAAGTTTCTTTGAACTTTTCTGTAAGGTGTCATGGAAAAGCCTGAATAAAAATTTTGGCCACCTTTATAATCGTGATACAGTAGGTAGACTCCTGGGTTGTCCAGGGTAGAGATGGGGAGATTATATATTTGAGTAAAGAAAAGTCAGGTATGGCTGTGCAGTGACCTCAGTGACCTGAGGGTCTGGGGAGTGCTCAGTACTGCCCCATTACTCTTTTATAGTTTCATTTATTTTTTGGCTGTGCTGGTTTTCATTGCTGCACAGCCTTTTCTCTAGTTGCAGAGAGCAGGGGCTACTCTCCAGTTGCGGTGCTTGGGCTTCTCACCGTGGGGACTTCTTTTGCTGTGGAGCAAAGGCTCTAGCACTCGAGGTTCAGTAGTTGAGGCTCGTGGGCTCAGTAGCTGTGGCTCTCAGGCTCTAGAGTTCAATAGTTGTGGTATATGGGCTTGGTTGCTCCATGGCATGTGATATCTTCCCAGACCAGGGATCGAACCTGTGTCTCCTGCATTAGCAGGTGGATTCTTTACCACTGAGCCCCTGCCCCATTACTCTTGAGCTAACTTGCAGCTCCTGGACGTTTTAGTGATGGAGAGGAGATGGGATAGTGGTAGGCAAGGCAGGTGAACATTGTGTGGGCAGCTCTTGGCCTTGTTGGTATTTGGAGATGATGTAGATATCTCAAGTGGCATTAACCTACATTAGAGTCCTGCAGTAGTCCCACTCTGTCATTGTTTCCCAAAGACGTAGTCTGTGACATGCTTTTGTGGGGCAGCTGGTTGGTGTTGGGTGAAAGCCATTGGATAGAAAACCGAATTTCTCTAGTTGGTTTCTATTCAGGGGGCAAACTAATTACTTTGTGTTTATTCTCGTGAACCTCATAGCCTCATCCAAATAGCATTACTAACAATAGTCTAGCTCCCTATGGAGATGTCAAGACCTTTACATTTGGGCAAGAAAAGCTCTTCCCAGTGTTGTCCTGCTCATGTTCACCTTTGTATTAGTTTCCTATTGTTGCTGTAACAAATGACTACACATCTAATGGCTTAAAATAACACAAATTTATCATCTTGTAGTTCTAGAGTCAGAAGTCTGAAATTGACCTTGCTGGGTAAAATCAAAGTGTTGGCAATATCACTTTTCTTCTGGAGTCTCTAGGGGAGAATCTGTTTCCTTGCCTTTTCCTGCCTCTAGGATCTGCCTGCATTCATTGGCTCATGGTCTCCTCCTCCACCTTCAGAGCCAGCAATGTACTGGGTTGGCCAAAAAGTCCAGGCTGCACTGGATCCTCGCTGCTATTCACCAGCTTTCTCTAGTTACAGCGAGTGGGGGTACTCTAGTTGTGGTGCACGGCTTCTCATTGCCATGGCTCATGGCTTCCCTTGTTGCAGAGCATGGGCTCTAGGGTGCACGGGCTTCCGTAGTTGTAGCACATGGGCTCAGTATTCACAGCTCCCAGGCTCTAGAGCATAGGCTCAGCAGTTGCGGCATGTGGCTTAGTTGCTCTGTGGCATGTGGGAGCTTCCCAGGCCAGGGATTGAACCTGTGTGTCCTGTGTTGGCAGGCAGACTCCTCACCACTGAAGGAGAAGTCCGTTCATTTGGGTTTTTCCATACGATGATATGAAAAGACCTGAATTAACTTTTTGGCGAATCCACTATGTCGAGCCTTTCTTTCTGTGCCTCGTTTCTGATTCTGGTTCTTCTGCCCATCTCTTCCTCACTTAGTCACTCTTGTGAGTACACTGAGCCAACCAGGATAATCTAGGAATATCTCCCCATCTTGCGATCCTTAACTCAGTTTCATCTGCAAAGTCCATTTTGCCATATGAAGTAACAGATTTCAGGGACTAGCATTTAGGCATCTTTTTTTTGGGGGGGGGGATGTTGTTATTCTATCCTACCACTATACTCTAGCCCCAAGGATAATTGTATTCGTTATCTATTGTTTCTTAACAAATTACCTCCAGATTTCATGGCTTTAATGACTATTTGTTAATTGTTCATTGTTTCTTCTGGTAAGAAACCCAGTACCCCAGGCTGGGTGTCTCTCACAAGGCTGTATTCAGTGTTGACTGGGGCTGTAGTCACTTCAAGCCTTGATGCGGGAGGATTCGCTTCCAAGTTCACTCTCAAGGGTGTTAGCCATCCTCAGATTCTTGTGGGCTGTTGGCTAGACATCAATTCTGTCCCACCTAGACCTCTCCATAGGGCAGCTCACAGTATAGCGGCTGAATCCCTCCAGAGTGAGTGAGTGTGAGAACAGGAGTGTGCCCAAGATGGAAGCCACAGTCTTTTTATAACCTAGTGTTGGAAGTGACATTCCATCATTTCTGCCATATTCTATTTGTTAGATATGAGTCAATAAATCCAACCCACACTCAAAGAGAATGGATTACACAAGAGTAGACAGTAATCAGGAAATGGGGATCAAATTTGGGGCCATCTTGGAGGCTGCATCCCCCAGCAGTCACACACACCACTTCCCTTACAGAGGGCTGATCCCTAATGATCAGAGATTAGGCCTCCAAGAGTCAGGCAGGAGAAATCAGAGTTTAGAAACCTTATCCTAATACATAGGAGAGTGAGATATTGGGGTGGCGGTGCATGGGATGGTGTGTGGTTGTAAAACTTGCTTCCATCTAAGTCCATGATTCTCTAATTTAGGAAGTATATTAGCATTATCTGGAAAGCAAGATAAAATATCTAAGGCTGGGCTCCAAACCTATAGGTTCTGATAGGTAGTTCTTATGGACTGAGGTAGAAACCATACATGTACATTTTTTTTTTTTTTAGAACTCTCAAAGTAATTCTGATTTGTATCAAAGTTTGAGAAATTTTGATCAAAAGATTTTGCTTATATCTAAAAGAAGGGATTTGGAGATATCATGAGACTCTTTGAAGTCTGAATCTTCCAAGTGGTGATAATAATGATGACGATGACAAAATAAGAATTATTCTTCATGTGAGTACTTAATACTTGGCAAGCACTGTCTCCTGGGTCTCCGTTCCCTCATCTACAAAGTGAAGAGAACATCAGTCCAACAGGGAGACAGTGAAACCTAAATGATTTAAGTCTATATGCCCTTGGGTTTATATCAGCAGCTTCCTGTCTTGGCCATCTCTGTGCTCTTTTTGGGGATCCAAGATACTACAAAGCAGGAGACCACACCCATCCCACCACCCTAGCACGCTGGGACCGCATGACAAGGGCAAGTGAACTCAAGCACTTACAAAGGCCATTGTGTAATGACTACATTGTGTAATGATGGGCTGCCCAGGAGGCCACTGCGCAGGCTTGGGCTCGGGCAAGGTTGGCTGTGTGGTGTACCCAGGTCTTCCATTAAGAGGCCTGGACCACAAGCCTAAGCCAAGAGCAGTCGCCAGGCTGTTTTTACCTCCAGGTGACAGAGCTGAATCAATTCCTCCTCTTCTGCAGCAGATACATGCTGTATCTTGGGGCCCTAGTCCACTTCTTATCACTGATGAGTGAACTCCACTGACAGTTATTCCCAGGCTCCCCAGACCTCTTAGGCTTCTTCAGCGTTACGTGGTAGTCGGGGCTGGGGTTAAAGGGAATGTGATTCTTTGTGGGCAGGTCTTTTGACCTCCCCTGCTGAGTCATGCCTTGTTTCAAGTACAGGTATGCCTGTACTAGTCTCTTCTCATACCTCCTAAACAGGAAAGTGGCAAGAGCTGATGGATGGCCTAAGCCATCCTCTTTGTTCTTCCATGAGTTGGAAAACCAAGGCAGAGTACAGGACCTTATCTGCTTACAGATGGTGTGAGCTCTGGCTATATTTGGAAAGTTCCAAGCTTCCTAGAAGCTTCAACCCAGTGAGGACACTCAGGGACTAAGTGTTCTGTGTGTTCTCTTCTGCCGGAACCCAAGCTCCTGGGGACTGATAACAAGGATGAAAGTTACGTAGTTCCAGTTTCAAAGGGTCTAATTTCAAGACTCAAGCTAGTTTTGCAATATCAAACTTAGCTTCAGAAAGAGTGTTCTTTGAATCCTTGTTTTGCCACCATCTTGCTGTAAAGGCACTTTAGTTCACTTCACCTGTTTCAGTCCTGACTTTCTTATCTGTGACAGGGGTCTATCAGTCAGCATGGGCTCATGCCGCAGTAACAAACAACCCTCAAAACTCAGTTGCGTAATACAGCAAAGATTTATTTCTTACTCAGTCTTCGTGTGCATCATTGGTCTACTGAGGGCTTTGTTGTTTTTCTTCTAGGACAGAGCTGGACAAAAACAGTTACCATCAGAAGCAATGTTAATTTCTATGGTGTTGGGACAGGGAGAGTAGGAACAAACGTTGGTGCACCCACCCAGAAATGACACACATTACCCTGCTCATGTTTCATGTCAGAGCAAGTCACATAGTCATCTGTAACTCCAGGGGTGCAGGAAAGCATGGTCCTGCCACGTGCTCAGAAAGGGGGAGATCTCAAAGTGTTGGTGAGCAGCCGCTATTAGCTCTCACAATGAGTATTGTCATGTCAACATCCCTCCAGGTTACTGAAAGCATTAAAGGAAAATATAGATGAAAAAGTACTTTGCAACTAATAGATGTGAGTGAAATGTTGTTCAGGTCTCATTTGATGTCAGCCATTGTGTGACACACACTATGCTAGAGGATCTGCAACAGCAGCCACACCCCTGGACAGAATTCTGAAAGGGAGGGGCTTGCTTTCAGAGTCTTGGCTGTAACCGTCAGGCAGGGCCGATGAGCCCAGGTGTATATGTGGAGAGAACTCTTCTTCAGCTGGAGGCTCCTGGATGCCATCCACAGTGTTTCCTGGGAAGGGCTCACTCTGGTGACAGCTGAACAGTGATCCCCAGAAGTAGAGACAACCCGGGCTGTCCTGATGTCGGCCTCTGCGTCCTCCTCACTAAGGAGCGGGTCGGGTTTCTTAGCTCAGTGCATTTGAGAGCGGTTGTGGTCTGCTGTGGATTTTGGTCCGAGTGCCCATCTATACACTGGGATCTGCTCTGTGCTGAGATGCCTGCTTCTTGCTTTGAGGTCCTTGGAGCAGGAAGTCTTTGTTATCTGGGGAGGTCCTGTAATATGGCAGTTCCTTGTCCCCATCAGTGGCTTTTCTGGGAGGAAGAAAAAGCCCTTTGAGATCAGCAATGTTGTGCTGGTGACTGCGCTTCATGCTATCTGACCATTGAAATTTTTGATGTTAAGCATTCCACCCCCACCCCCTCCCCCCCCCTGTTTTTTTTCTGTTGGA
>SJYV01004258.1:1055085-1069958 GCA_006410875.1 Neotragus pygmaeus | reverse complement strand
CCCCCACCTTGTTTTTTGGCTGGAAAGAATCTTTACTTGCTTGAAATTTAAACTAAGAAGAAATCCCTACGTCCTTAACACTCTGTGTGGGCCAATAGATACGCCCCTGGCAACAGTAGCTCAGAACTTAGTCATTCCTGTGCTCAATATACACTTGCAAATGCATTTTCTTATTATAATTCCACAGGATTATTCTACTGATGATTTTATTATTGGTAATGAATTATTAATTTATTAGCGATAAGTACCAATCATATTATTCTACCAATAATTCTGTGAAATGGCTGACATTCTCATCCCCAGTTTACAGATGAGGAGACTGAGGCTCGTGGAGCTTATCTACCTTATTGAAGGTCCCACCGGTAGCAAGTGGCCTGCATTTAAATACAGGTACTCAGACTCCACCCTGGACAGGAAAATGGCAACTCACTCGAGTATCCTTGCCTGGAAGAATGGGCAGAGGAGCCTGGTGGGCTCTAGTTCATTGTGTCTCAAAGAGTCAGACATGACTGAACATACACACAGGCCTCGGACTCCAAGCCCATTGTCTTTCACTCTATGCTCTCCTTCCTCATGCTACTTGTCTTTGTTTGTTTGTTTGTTTTGGATGATAGGAGATCCTGACTAGCCATCAGAATTTTAGAGTTAAAGGGGATTTTTGAGATGATCTGCTCCAACTCCCTTATTTTATGGAGGAGGAAGCCCGAGGCTCACAGATGGCTGCCTGATGGCTCACACAGAGCTGCGTTTTACTCCTTCGCTTTTCTGCTATATCCTAACCATGATGATATTTTTTTTTTTTTTTTGCTTTATTTCTGTCCATTCCCTGTCTCTCTTCTATAGCATCTCATCCACATTTTGTAACACCACCTCCTAGAAGCCTCCCCTGATTATCTTTATTCCCTCAGGTTTGATGCTTACTCAATGCAATGTAAGAGCCCCTGTAGCCTTCCAGATTATAGGATATATCCATTGAGTTGTGATAGTTACTGATGGATAATTATGGAGCCCCCTTATCCCACTGGGGACAGATATTACTTTGTTCTGCTTGCTCCTCTCTACTTGGGGGCTTCTTGGTGGCTCAGTGGTAAAGAATCCTCCTGCCAATGCAGGAGATGTGGGTTTGAGCCCTGATTCAGGAAGATCCCCTAAAGCAGGAAATGACAACCCACTCCAGTGTTTTTGCCTGGAAAATGTCATGGTCAGAGGAGCCTGGTGGGCTACAGTCCACAGGATCACAAAGAGCCGGACATAACTGAGTAACCAACAGCAACTATACTTGAGGGTGATCCTTAGCTGGTACTCAGAAAATGTTCACAGATGGAAGGGAGAAGAAAAAAAGAAGGAAGGAAGAGAGGAAGGAAGGAACGGAGGGAGGGAGGAAGGCCAGCTGACCCGGTGTGACTTTCCGCAAAGGCCCTCTCTTGCAGGGTGGGTGGGGAGGAGTGCCTCCTGAGGGTCTCTTCCAGTTGGGGTCTCCCAGGGGTCAGGGAGCAGGGAAACTTCTCTGCTGCATCATGGGGACCTGCCCCCTGCCTCTGCACTGCTGTTCTTGTGCTTACCAGCAGCCCTTGGGAAGGGAGCTGAGTTGAGTGAGGAGGAGAGCAAGAGAGATTGAGGGGGAGAGCAGAGAGGAGGTGCACTGCTCCAAGACAGGAGAAGAGCACTTAAGAAATGTCACTTAGGATCCCTGAAAGAATAAGCTGGAAAAACAGCCACACACTCTCTGCCGGGTGACGCAAGTCAAAGAGAAACGCGATGCAATTAGTCACTGGTTCTGAGTAGGAGGCAGGGAGGGGGCAGGGAGGCAGAACGGAGGACGGTGCAGGGCGGGGGGCTGGTGGCAGCCTCCCTCACAAGCTCTGCATCAATTGCTGCACGCAGCCCCCGTCGCCCTGGAGGAGATGTTATTTCTTCCCTTCCAGCCCTCTGTGCTGGCCAGAGCCCCTCCTCGTTTCTCCTCTTGCTCTCCCAGGAGGTGGCATCCTCCCCCTGTGTCCACACAGCTGAGGTCGAGAAGCGGGGAACCCAGAGCCTGGGAGGGAGGGGCTTGGGAGACCAGGGGTCACAGGAGGGTGAAGGGGGGAGGTCTTTGGCCTTGGGCCCACCCTGTGGACCTCAGCTCCCCACTTTCCCACCCACTTTGGTCCAGAGTGAAATGTTTCTCCTATCCAGGACTGCAAAGAGGGCAATTTGCTGACTCCACTACCTACCAAATAGTTGTTAAACACCACGTGTCAGACCATGCTTTCATGGAGCTCATGGTTTAAGTCAGAGATGGACAAGGAAGTAGGCAAACAGGAGGATGCTGAGTGACGGGAAACGTGCTGGTGGTTTCCCATTTTACCCACATGGGGCTGAAGGAAGGACCCTTGTTTCCCTGGGTAAGGGAGGAGTCGGTGGTGATTAGAAGTTCTGGGTGTATTACATGAACCTCACACTGAAAGGATTTTGAATTTCCTGGCAAGAGAGGTAGATTTTGGAAAGAAGCATCTTGAGGGTACTTTTAGGGACTGGAGTCTCCTGTCTGTTACACTGCTGTTCACAGCAGCAGCAGCATCCCCTGGGAACTTACTCAAGATCTAAGGGCTCCACTCAAACCTGCTGAATCAAACTCTCAGGGCACAGCGGCCAGGCAACTGTGTTTTAATAAAAATTAAGGTGATTTCATTGTGCATGGAAATTTGAGGTGCACTGTCTAAAAGACTAGATGAAATTGACTCAAATTCTCACTAGCCTGTCTTTGGGAAGGCTAGGGCAATCTAGCCTCCTGCCTTGGGTTTTGTGAATTTCAAAAGCTTTCCTAGCCAACTGTGTCTCTGATGTGGTGGGGGATGGGAGGGTTGATAATTCTTGTTTTCTGTTTAGTGCCATGGACCTTTATCTTCCCCTGGGTTACAACTCTGATAAGGGACACAAACTTTTCTTTTTTAAATAATTTTTTAAATTGAAGTATGGTTGATTTAAACTGCTGTGTTAGTTTCAGGTGTGTAGCAAAGTGAATCAGCTATACACATATGTATATCTACTTTTTCACAGATTCTTTTCCCATAGAGGCTATTACAGAGGATTGATTAGGGTTCCCTGTGCTATATACAGCTGGCCCTTAATTAGTTAGCTATTTTATATATAGCAATATGTATATGTCAGTCCCAATCTCCCAATTCATCCTTCTCCCCATTTACTCCCGATAGCCATGTTTGTTTTCTACATCTGTAACTCTGTTTTGTAGATAAGTTCATTTGTACCTGTTTTTGTTTTTTGTTTTTTTTTTAGATTCCACACGTAAGTGATACATGTGACAATATGACATTGTCTTTCTCTTTCTGACTTACTTCACTCAGTATGACAATCTCTGGGTCCATCTGTGTTGCTGCCAATGGCATTATTTCATCTTTTTAATGACTAAGTAGTATTCCAGTGTATATATATATACCACATATTCCTCTATTGATGGACATTTGGGTTGCTTCCATGTCCTGGCGGACACACATTTTTCTTGACCCACCTTTTTTGCATGTTCACATGCCCCAAATATGAGGTAGTTATGGGAGATTGAGGGGGAGAGCAGAGAAGAGGTGCACTGCTCCAAGACAGGAGACGAGCACTTAAGAAATATGTGCACTTAAGTTAGCACATAGATTTTTCATTGTGATTTGAAGGTACATTGAGGGGAAGAATATCACGGGACTGCAGCCAGATCATTTAAGGTTGAATATTTCGCTTCTCTGACCCTCAGCCATTTCTTAACAACTCAAGCCTCTAGTGATGTTCCTAGGCCTTTTCTCCTCCTCTTTTCCCTCTTATCCACATCTAAATTTCTATACATTTGATTTGCCTAAGAGCTTAACTCTCTCCTTGTTTCCTTCCAACCCAGTTTTCCAAGATCCCACATTGCAACCACCTAAGAAACTGATGATATTTTTACAAAGATAGTTCCTTGCCTAAGAGACTCTCTGGTGCCATATGGTAAAATGATAATTTTCTTTATCATCCTACATTAGTAATCAAGCTTCTTTAAAAAAAATAATTTTATTTATTTGTTTGTTCGGCTCTGCTGGGTCTTCGTTGCTGTGCAGACTCTAACTGTGGCGGGTGGAGGCTGCTCTCTAGTTACGGTGTTTGGGCTTCTCATTGCAGCGGCTTCTCTTGTTGCAGAGCACAGGCTCCAGGCTGAGTGGGCTTCAGTGGTTGTGGCTCCCAGGCTTAGTTGCTCCAAAACATGTGGGATCTTTCCAGATCAGGGATCACACCTGTGTCTCCTGCATTGGCAGGCAGATTCTTTACCACTGAGCCATCAGCGAAGCCCCAAGTTTCTTATTTAGTCCCAAGAGTGCTCCCATAACCATGCCCTTGATGACTTCCTGTTCCTTTATGCTGAAGGGTTGTAGTTTGTCCTTCCCACTCCAGCATGCTCTCAATCTGGGATGCTCTCCCGTGGCCATACTACTGACTTGCTTCTCAAGTGGATGCTTTACCCGTTAAACAAATTTCCTAACAGTTTTTCCTTCTCTAACTTGTCCTATTTTATCGCTGTTTTTTTTTTTTCTCCAAAGACCTTTTTTCATTCAGCACACTCTTTTCCCCTTCTTCTTTTCAATCCCTCAGTCTTCCTTCCCTGACCAGCTCTGACGATTCCCTTCTTGCTGGAAGGAGTAATTTTCCTGACCAGGCCTTGAGCACTGCCTCGGTGCTGTCTTCTTATTCCCCACGAGATTGTACCCTTTTTATCTGTTTCCCAAACTGTTGATTCACTTGATGTTATTTAAGCTTTTAGGGTAATAAATGAAGGTAAACCATGTCACCTTCTCATACCCACCCCAGAATAAGCTTGTGATTAGACTCTGAATGGAAGGAGAGTGGGCACTTCACCAGAGAGGAGACCCCACCCTTCAGGAATCTGCAGGAGCTCATTAACCTTCTGGGCATGAATGGATGTCAAAAACTGTTTTGGTCCTCACCTTCTTGACCTGTCCATCACCTGCAAAACTGTCAACCTCACTCTTTACTTTCATTCTTTCCTCAGTTTGGTCCTGATGTTGGGTCCTTCTGAGGATTTTCTCCTTCTATTTTGAGCATTCCTTTGAGTGTTCTTGTCTTTTAAGATGAGTACCTCTATCTTGCCTGGAGTACAACCTAGAGCCAAATATTGGGAATCAGGAATCAGACAAACTTGCCCCTCCCAATTCCAGTGGAGTTTTTCTGAGTCTCATGCATGTGATGGGATAGGAGTCATTTGGAAAGGGCTCCATGCAAGATGACTCCCCCAACAAAAAGAGGTTGTGTGGGTTGTGCCACTGGATGTGGACTCTAGAAGTGGGGAGGCATCACTGGAGAGCACTTCCCTTTCACAAAGACACCACACACACAGAGGTCCCCAAAGGGGGAGGCCTGAACTCTCAGAACCCCTACAGACTCCTACAGCTCAGTAGCAAAAAGCCAGACAACTCAATTAAAAATGCACAAAAACTTGAAGAGACATTTTTCCAGAGAAGACATACACGTGGTCAGTGGATATGGGAAAAGATGCTTAACATTACTAATCCTGCAGCTCAAAATAGCAGTGAATTATTACCTCATATCACTTAAGATGGCTATTATCAGAAAACAAACAAAAATTACAAGTTTTGATTAGGACAGGGAGAAATGGAATTCCTGTACATTGTTGATAGGNGTTGCTGTGCAGACTCTAACTGTGGCGGGTGGAGGCTGCTCTCTAGTTACGGTGTTTGGGCTTCTCATTGCAGCGGCTTCTCTTGTTGCAGAGCACAGGCTCCAGGCTGAGTGGGCTTCAGTGGTTGTGGCTCCCAGGCTTAGTTGCTCCAAAACATGTGGGATCTTTCCAGATCAGGGATCACACCTGTGTCTCCTGCATTGGCAGGCAGATTCTTTACCACTGAGCCATCAGCGAAGCCCCAAGTTTCTTATTTAGTCCCAAGAGTGCTCCCATAACCATGCCCTTGATGACTTCCTGTTCCTTTATGCTGAAGGGTTGTAGTTTGTCCTTCCCACTCCAGCATGCTCTCAATCTGGGATGCTCTCCCGTGGCCATACTACTGACTTGCTTCTCAAGTGGATGCTTTACCCGTTAAACAAATTTCCTAACAGTTTTTCCTTCTCTAACTTGTCCTATTTTATCGCTGTTTTTTTTTTTTCTCCAAAGACCTTTTTTCATTCAGCACACTCTTTTCCCCTTCTTCTTTTCAATCCCTCAGTCTTCCTTCCCTGACCAGCTCTGACGATTCCCTTCTTGCTGGAAGGAGTAATTTTCCTGACCAGGCCTTGAGCACTGCCTCGGTGCTGTCTTCTTATTCCCCACGAGATTGTACCCTTTTTATCTGTTTCCCAAACTGTTGATTCACTTGATGTTATTTAAGCTTTTAGGGTAATAAATGAAGGTAAACCATGTCACCTTCTCATACCCACCCCAGAATAAGCTTGTGATTAGACTCTGAATGGAAGGAGAGTGGGCACTTCACCAGAGAGGAGACCCCACCCTTCAGGAATCTGCAGGAGCTCATTAACCTTCTGGGCATGAATGGATGTCAAAAACTGTTTTGGTCCTCACCTTCTTGACCTGTCCATCACCTGCAAAACTGTCAACCTCACTCTTTACTTTCATTCTTTCCTCAGTTTGGTCCTGATGTTGGGTCCTTCTGAGGATTTTCTCCTTCTATTTTGAGCATTCCTTTGAGTGTTCTTGTCTTTTAAGATGAGTACCTCTATCTTGCCTGGAGTACAACCTAGAGCCAAATATTGGGAATCAGGAATCAGACAAACTTGCCCCTCCCAATTCCAGTGGAGTTTTTCTGAGTCTCATGCATGTGATGGGATAGGAGTCATTTGGAAAGGGCTCCATGCAAGATGACTCCCCCAACAAAAAGAGATTGTGTGGGTTGTGCCACTGGATGTGGACTCTAGAAGTGGGGAGGCATCACTGGAGAGCACTTCCCTTTCACAAAGACACCACACACACAGAGGTCCCCAAAGGGGGAGGCCTGAACTCTCAGAACCCCTACAGACTCCTACAGCTCAGTAGCAAAAAGCCAGACAACTCAATTAAAAATGCACAAAAACTTGAAGAGACATTTTTCCAGAGAAGACATACATGTGGTCAGTGGATATGGGAAAAGATGCTTAACATTACTAATCCTGCAGCTCAAAATAGCAGTGAATTATTACCTCATATCACTTAAGATGGCTATTATCAGAAAACAAACAAAAATTACAAGTTTTGATTAGGACAGGGAGAAATGGAATTCCTGTACATTGTTGATAGGTGCAGCTGCTATGAAAAACTGTATGGAAGTTCCTCAAAAAATAGAAAATAGAATTACCATATGATCCAGCAATCCCACTTCTGGGTTTACATCCAAAAGAATTGAAATCAAGATCTCAAAAGAGATTATCTGCGCTCCCATGTTTATCCGAGCACTATTTGCAGCCGAGATGTGAAAACAACTCGAATGTCCATTGATGGATGAATAGATAAAGGAAATGTGGCATATACATAGAATACTATTCAGCCTTAGAAAAGAAGGAGAGCCTACCATCTGCAGCAACATGGCTGAACCGGGAGGACATTATGCTGAGTGAAATAAGCCAGGGATCCAAAATAATTAAACTCATAGAAACAGAGAGGAGAACAGTGGTTGCTGAGGTTTGCGGGAAGGGGAAAATAGGAGTTGCTGTTTAATGGATGTGAAATTTTAGTTATGTAAGATGAGTAAGTTCTAGAAATATGTTGTATACAACATCATGCTTATGGTTAACAATACCTAATGTGCATTTAAAATTTTGTTAAGGATGGGGACTTCCCTGGTAGTCCAGTGGTTAAGAGTCCACATTTCCAATGCCAGGGGTGTGGGTTCAGTCCTGGCTCTGAGAACTAAGATCCTACATGCCCTCAGATGCAGCCAAAAAATAAAGAAAAAAAAAAATTGTCGAGTGGATCTTACGTTAAGTGTTTTTACTGATAATAATTTTCTTTTAAAAGTCATCAATGGCAGAACACAATAGTAACAGTCCAGTGAGAACAGCTCTGACCCTTATTTCTCCTTCCTCCCTAGCCCTCTGGCCCTTTCCTAGAGGCACTAGAAGTGGCTGAGTGAAGGGGGCAGAGAACAGATGAGAAGGATGGAGGGGCGCATGATGTCTTACTTCCCCATTACGGTCTCCGGGCAAGAGGAATGGAGCCCTGTGTGAGGCAGGCGCCCTGGGAGGTACCCTGGGGTGGCATCAGAGAGTTCTGGGGAAGCCCGCGTTCCAGGTGGGCGTGTCAGCCGCCATCACAGGAAAGGTATTGTGCAGAGCAGAGGCAAGGCCTGTGGGTCCTCAGCCCTGGCCCACACCACCAGCTGGCCACGTCATCACCTGAACCTGTTTCCCACCCAGGGCAGGATCCTAGTACCTGCCCTGCCCACCTCCCAGGAGTGTCTGAGAAGTCCCCTGTGGCCATCACAAACTTGGCTTAGCACCTCAGGTGTACCTTGTCCCATTTGGCTACTCAACATCCAGGCACACTTTTTATTTAGGAGAATCCCTGCTTTGAGAAAATCCTGGTGGGAGGCAGAAATGCCACCTCCTACCATGGGAGGCAAAAGAGGCCAGCTACTTCCTCTCCTGGAATCCACTGCCCCCCACCTCTCCCTCTCCCCGCGCCCTCACACACTCACACACACACTCACACACTCACCCATCCTAGTCTGAGCCCTTGGAGGCCGCTCCCTGGACCCGTGAATATGAAGGGAGTGGTGCACAGACAGAGGAGCAGCAGAGACGAGTCACTGGGGCCGAGATGACTGAGGGGAGTCGAGGAGCCTCACCCACAGGATGTTGGTGCCAGGATGGTGGAAAGCCCCACGAGCAGGGTCCCAGTCAGCCTTTTCCTCTGGTGTGAACTTGGAGGCCCTGCTGGCTGCCGGGTCTCTACTGACTTCTCCCGCATACTCTGGGGTTCCCATTAGTTCTTCTGACCTCTTTCCAACACCCTTCTTTTCTCTATCAGGTATACCGACCAGAGGTGGCTTTTATTGTCTGCATTGAAGGGCCTGGTGGGTACAGCTCCCATCAGCTGCATTTCAGGAACATTTATAGTGACCACTGCCACCCCCAGATTCCTCCCAGGGAGTTCCCAGAATCCTCCAGGCCTGTGGTCCAGAACCCAGCTCGCCCTCCTGCTTCTCCTTCCTGGATTTCTGAGGCTCCACTGGAAATGTCTGGTGTCTTGTCTCCGCACAGGATATCCCCATGGTACCTGTCTTCTTTAGAACCTTTTTTTTGCATCGTGCAGTGGCAGAGGCCTCCAGCTTGCAAGTTCTGAGGACAAGCTTTGGTTTCAATAGGCTTGGCCTGAAATCACAGCTCTGCCTGGAGTCAGAGCCCTGCCACCTACTAACTCATCATGGATGAATTCGTTAACCTCCCTGGGCCTCGGTTTCCTCATTTGCACAGTAAGGATAATAGCAGCACCTTCTCATAGGGAAACAGAAAGAATGAAATGAGACCCACCTCCTTACACTCTAAATGAATGAGACTAGAGCTGTTATTATTACTGACTTTATTGTTCTGCTCATACTAGAATGGTGGCCTCCTTTCCCTGCTCTGCTTTGAATCTAATTTACAGTAACCCGTGTGTGTGTGTGTGTGTGTGTGTGTGTGTGTGTGCGTGCACGTGCACACATGCATGCACTTAGTTACTCAGTCATGTCCGACTATTTGTGACCCCATGGAGTGTAGCCCACCAGGCTCCTCTGTCCATGGGATTTCACAGGCAAGAATACTGGAGTGAGTTGCCATTTCCTGCTCCAGAGGATCTTCCCGACACAGGAATCAAACCCACGTTTCCTGTGTATCCTGCATTGCAGGCAAATTCTTTACTTGCTGAGCCATTGCAGAAAGGTTCCCCTGTAAACCCAGCCTTTTTGCCATCCTGGGGACATAGGAGGAAAGGTCTGAGGTTGAGTTCTTTGAATGCTTGGGCTTTGCAGTAAGAAAAGGGCCCTGGAAGTAGGAAGCAAGGGATTCAGGGATTGAGCCAAAGTTTTTAAGTTCCCCGAGTCACAGATCTGCTGCTGTTACTACTGAGTTCGTCATGCCTACAGCTAGGAGATGCTGTGTGTAATGCGTACCACTGGTCTCCTCACCCTATCGGCTTTCCCAGGCCTGTCCCAGGACACTGCTGAGGCCCAGCTGGCATCGTGATAGCGGGCCTGGGCAGGGAAAGTCTCTGTGCACCCTTCTCTCAGGACACGAGGGACTTCAGGGCCACCTTTTCTGATTCCCTTGGCTTTATGGATAAGAAGAGCCAGATCCAGAGAAGGAAACAGCCTCAGGGAACCCAGTCTCCTGACTGGAGAGGGGACCCTCTCTGCTCCCTGCACTGCCTCTAGGAGCATCGCTGAGCTCGCATGTGTGTGTGTGTGTGTGTGTGTGTGATCTTACTCCCCTGCTCCTTCCCGCCCCTCCCCACCTGTGTGACCTCCCCCTCTCCATGCAGCCCCCTGGTTTATCTCACCACAAGACTCTTGGATGAGATGCAACATCGAAGACAGATATGTTCTCTGGAACAGCTTCAGCTGACTGCTAGCTTGGGGTGTAATAACTTATTTATCACAGGTCTCCTTCATAAATAGATTTATTTCCTGAGCTCGCAATCATGGTCACATGCTTTTGAGAGGCTGCGGAACAGATAAATTCACAAATGAAGCCCAACCCAAAGCAGGGGCTTGATAAAGTGGGAGGGCAAAAGGAGGGGGAAAATGAATACTTTTTTGAGTGGCTATGAGGCACACAAAATGAGCACTTGGTGAATTTTCTCAGGCTCCTTCCTACAAGCTATTTCCCCACTTTACAGGGAGGGAACAGGTCCAGGGAGGCCACGGAAGTCACAGAGCCAGAAATCAAAACCAGTCTGTCTGCCTCCAAGGTTCAAGAGGACTTTTGATTACAATTTATTCAAGTTTCTGGAGAAGAATTTGACATATTTGGGAAAAATTCATTCTAAGAAGAATGAATGAAGAGTTTCTCACGTTGTCCTTTTCTGTCCTCCCACCTAAACCCATTCATTTTGAAACGAGTGTCCATTTGCCATTTCCTCTTTCTCCTTCTCTCCCTCACTCCCCTTGTCTTCTTTTTCACTCTTATGGGTGTCTAAGGTCATCAGATATCCTGAGTTGAGCCCCACACTGAATCCAGTGGCTCTGGGTAGAAGGCTGGTGACTGTAGGCAAGGGGCTGAGGCTGGCGGGTTGGTGTAGTCAGGCTGGGGACAGGCTGGAGTCATGGCTGAGGCTGTGTCCTAGCTGCTTCTGGCTGTGGGACTGGCATCCTGGAGAGATACACGTGGGCATCACAGTGGTGGCCTGGTGCCTCTGACACTCTCTTGGACTAGGAGGTACCAATAGGCTCATGGATGGAGGGCTGCCTGTCAGGCAGAGTGCCAGATATCAGGACATCCTGTGCTGTTCTTGGGATGAAGTTATGTGGTCCAGGTGGTGGGCAGGTGGGATGGGAAGTCTGCAACTGATTTGGCTCCCTGAAATTTCACCAGTGAAAGAGAGATGTCACTCTATAATGTAGGTGTAAAGAATATTAACTAGGTTATTGATTCATCTACTCAACAAGTAATTACCGAGGACCTGGTCCATAGTAGATCCTTTATTAGATACTAGAGACTGAATGAACATGACAGATAAATCCAGGATCTCAAGAAATTTCACTTCCAGTGGAAGAGAGAAATGATAAACAAGCCCCTCTTCTGAGTGTAGAACAGACGGAGGAAAAGAGTATGACTGTTAAGATCTAAGACCTCAATTTCTCTTCTCACTGCCTCTTTAACCTGTTTCCTACCTGAGTGTTAATTTTCGCCAACTGCAGATTGCTGCCAGCATCAAAGATGCCGGATATGGATGATCAAAGATTCATGATTTAAGCAGCACAGACAGCTTCTCTCCTGTATCTCACAAGTCAATGATACCACTCTTCACTTTGAGCAGACACTCATGCAGCTCTGTGTCTTCAAGGAACATCTATAACACCATGCCCTGAGTGGATAGAGTGATCTGTGGACAGTTTTTAAGGAGTAACTTTTAGGTCAAGGCATTTAATGGCAGGCCTTTTTACCTTTTCATAGTTCTTTCTTTTTTAATTGAGGATCACCTACAATTCATAGAGCACTGTGATGTGTGTGAGACCATCCAGGCTATCACTGAGGGCCGTGAGGAACCTTAACTCTCTTACTCAAGAGAATTTGTATTCTTCTTCTTGATATGCCTGGTCTGTTACCTTCAATCACTGCCTGTATGGTTACGAGGAGATGAGGGCCAGAACTTACTTCAAACTCTGGCTCTGTCATTTCCTAGCTGTGTGATCTTGGGCAAGTTACTTCATCTTTCTGAGCTTCAGTGGCCCCTTGGGAAAGAGTGTAGTTGAATGGAAAGAGCAGAGCCATTAAGGTTTGAATCCTGGCTCTGTTTCTTACTCGCCGTGTGACCTTATGTGAGTAACTTACCTGTGGGAACTTGGTTTCTACATCTGAAAAATGGAAATGATAATGCCTACTTAACAGGGATGTTTTAAAGGTTAGAGAAAAAAATAACACATTTCAAGCACAAAGTCTGTATATATATATTAGTTGGTAAATATGTAATTTTCTTTTAACCTTTCCTATTATATGAAATAAAGCCTTTTGGGGATGACTTCATCCTTGTCTTATAACTGGCACTACCATTTACGCACGTGCTCAGGCCAAAAACCTAGAGGTCATCACAGATTCATTTCTTTTATATCACCCCTCCCACTTCCCTTTCCTGAGCATGCAATTCAGTAGCAAGGTTTTTGGCTTGACTTCTGAATGTATCTTGAATCTGTCTTCTCCCACAGTATCTATTTCTATGGCAATAGTCATAACCACAGTCATCTCTCCCTTAGCGATTTTAAATCATGGTCTTCAAGCTCTTTTGCACTCCTCTCATCAAGAGGTGGGGGTTAATGTTCCCTCCCCTTGTACCTCCATGGTCTTGGGACCACTTTGACCCATAACATATGGTAGAAATGATACTATATGGCTTCTCAAGATAGGTCATCAAAGACTTCTCTTTGGTTCTCTTGAAACATTCCCTTTAAATACTCCCATTTGTAATGAGCTGACCTGCTGTGAGGAAGTCCAGGAGAGCACAAGTAGGGGGTTCCAGTTGACAGTTCCAGCTAAACCAAGCTTTTGTAGTTCCCAGCCATTTTGCTATTTGACACCTCCCAGCTGAGAATTCAGACCCCGTGGAGCAGGGGGAAGCCATCGTCCCTGTGCCCTTTCTGAATTCTTGATTCACAGAAGCCATGAGGATAACAGAATGGCTGTTGTTTTGGTGCCACTAAATCTGGTTTGTTATGCAGTGACCGGTAATCAGAACACTAGCTTTGTCTGCTGCAGTGCCCTCCCATCTTCTTCCCCTGCTTCTACTAACATCCATTTCTCCACAGAGCAACCACAGAAATCTTTTGGAAATATAAATGAGATAATGTGTGTGTGTTAAATCAATTCAGTTATGTCTGACTCTTTGTGACTCTATGGACTGTAGCCTGCCAGGCTCCTCTGTCCATGGGATTCTCCAGACAAGAATAAGAGGGAGAAGGCCTATGTATACCTGTGGCTGACTCACACTGATGTATGGCAGAAACCAACACAATATTGTAAAGCAATTATCATTCAATTAATATATATATAAATTTATAAATACATAAACATTACTGGAGTGGGTTGCTATGGCCTCCTCCAGGAGATCTTCCCAACCCAGGGATCAAACTCGCATCTCTTACATCTCCTGCGTTGGCAGGCAGTTTCTTTACCACTAGCTCTACCTGGGAAGCAAGTGAGGAAGATAATACCACTGTGCATATACACTCTTTCCAAACTCCCTACCTACCTTGGCCTGTTAAGTCCCAGATGACCTGGCCCCTGTTCTTAGGTGCTTGCTGCAGGTGTGGGATACTATCATCTTCTACATGTGAGTCAGAGGCTGGCCAAAGGCATTTGACATGGGACACAGAAAGCACCTCTTGCGGCTCAGTCTCAGGTTCCCACTTAAAGGGCCAAGGCGAGACTTCCTATACCTGTGTAGGTGTTGGAACCCTGATCCATGACCTCAGACCCTCTGTGGGTGGTCATGACCTTTCCTGTACCTTTTTAGCTCTGACTGCTGTCTTAGTTGGAGAAGGAAATGGCAACCCACTTCAATGTTCTTGCCTGGAGAATCCCAGGGATGGGGGAGCCTGGTGGGCTGCCATCTCTGGGGTTGCACAGAGTCGGACATGACTGAAGCGACTTAGCAGTAGCAGCAGCTGTCTTAGTTACTGGCACTATTACGTCTCTCTCCCTCCCTCCTTCCTTCCCTCTTTCTTTCTTTCTGTGCAGCCATATTTTAAAAATAATATAAATTGTTTCTATTTGTCTGTAGCCAGAGGGGAGAACTCCATCAACTTAACAGACCATATTGCAAGAAGCCTGAAAACTCTTATTATCTGCACACAATGCGATCATCTACCTAAGAAATGAGCTGAAAAGTTGTTAGAAGTTAGCACATTTGGCAAGGTGGCTAGATATAAGATCTACATATCCAATTGACTTTTTGGTGAAAATGGTAGATTAAGCACAGTCATTTAAATTCGCTTTGTTCTGAAATGCCACTAAAATTCTCGGTAAAGTTTTTTTCCCCATAAATCCTCAAAGATGGGGAGGATGAAAATGGAGACAACATCATTTGGGGAGCTGGAAAGCAGATGGGTGAATGGTAACTTATGTAGCTGATATAAGAAAGAAGACTTCTAAGCTAGCAGAATCCTGAACCAGGAGAATCCTCAGAATCAACCAGATGTACA
>SJYV01004258.1:1035584-1055016 GCA_006410875.1 Neotragus pygmaeus | reverse complement strand
TCCCGGCCCAACCCTCTAGGTCATCATAGAGCATGGGCTGGGTCCCCGTGTTATTTAGCGACTTCTCGCTAGCTATCCTCTCTACACATGGCAGAGCGTATCTGTCAGCTGCTCTCTCAGTGCGTCCCACCCTCACCTTCCCTTGCTGTGGCCACAAGCCCGTTCTCTGCTGGGTTCATCAGCACCATTTCCCTAGATTCCATATATATGTGTTAACTTATGGTAATTGCTTTTCCCTCTCTGACTGACTTAACTCTCTATAAGAGGCTCTAGGTTCACCCACCTCACCACAACTGACTCAGATTTGTTCCTTTTTATGGCTGAGTAATATTCTATTGTATAAACGTGCCACAACTTCTTCATCCATTAATCTGTCAGTGGACATCTAGGTTGCTTCTGTGTCTTGGCTATTGTAAATATTGCTGTAATGAATATTGGGGAACATGTAAGACACAGTCTTAAAAAAAATTTTTTTTTAATTGGAGGATAGTTGATTTACAGTGTTGTATTTCTATTNAATCTGTCAGTGGACATCTAGGTTGCTTCTGTGTCTTGGCTATTGTAAATATTGCTGTAATGAATATTGGGGAACATGTAAGACACAGTCTTAAAAAAAATTTTTTTTTAATTGGAGGATAGTTGATTTACAGTGTTGTATTTCTATTCTACAGGAAAGTGAATCAGTTATACATATACATATATCCACTTTTCTTTGGGCTCTTTTCCCATATAGGGTCATTACAGAGTATTGAGTATAGTTCCCTGTGCTATACAGTAGGTCCTTATTGTTATCTATTCTGTGTATAGTATCGTGTATATGTCAATCCCAATCTCCCAATATATCCCTCTCCTTCCCTTTCCCCACAGTAACCATGTTTGTTTTTTACATCTGTGACTCTATTTCTGTTTTTTAAGTTTATTCATCTCATTTTATTTTTAGATTCCACATATAAGCAATATCATATGGTATTTGTCTTTGTCTGACTTACTTAACTTAGATGATAATCTCTAGGTCAATCAATATATTACCCATTCTGCAAATGGTATTATTTCATTGTTTTTATGGCTAAATAATATTCTGTTTACATACATACCTACATACACACACACACACACACACACACACACACACACACACCCCACATCTTCTTTATCCATTCATCTGTCCGTGGACGTTTAGGTTGCTTCCATGGAAGACAGAATCTTGTATAATATAATCACATGAGTGACTATCGCATCACCTTTGCCATATTTTGTTGGTTAGAAGCAGATTACAGCTTCTGTTCACACTCAGAATATACAAGGGTGTAACTCATTGAGTATCATCTTAGAATTCTGTCTACCTTAACTGAAGACCAAAAGAAGCTCTAATAAGCTTCCAGAGAGAAATAAATAGGTTCATTTGAATAATCAGGAAGTAGAATAATTCAGCTTTCTCAACAGCAGTGTTGGAAGCTATGGACTAGTGCTATCAAGATTCTAAAGGGAAAGGATTTCATACCTATCTTTCTATACCCCGCCAAGCTATCCGTTGAGCATGAATGTAGAATACACACATTATTGGGAATAATGTCTCAAATATCTATCTCCCACACAGTCTTTTTCAGGAAACTATGCTTTATAAATATAAGGAGTAACTAATAAATCAGACAACTGATCCAAAAGACAAGAAATAAGAAAAAACTCCAGCATAATAGTGAACATTTTCCAAAGAGGAATCTGACCAGATTAGAGAAAGTCAGAAAGCTTGAGGAGGGGGAATTCATCAAGATGAAATTGATAGGGCAGTTGAGATGAGTGAATGTAATGGAAAAATATTTAGATGACCGGCAGGGAGTTTTGAGTTGAATTAGTGATAACATAAAAACTTAATCAAACAGAATAACAATTATTAACTTCAGGGATATGAAAATTATTCAGGAAAGGAAATGGACTACATTGCTTAGCTCTGTATAACTGAGAATTAAGTTCATTACAATATAAATACTGCACATTAATCTAACCGGAGTGATGGTGTAATTACATAGTTCTGGAAGGGTGGTCTTATGAATTTGAGTCCTAGCCCCCAGTGCTTGTGATTGTGACCTTATTTGGAAATAAGGTCTTTGTAGATGATCAAGCTGAGGTGAAATCTTTAGGGTGGGCTCTACTCCAGTATGACTGGTGTCCTTATCAAAGGAGGAAATTTGGACACAGAGACAGAGACACAGCAAGAACACCCTGTGAAGACTGCGGCTAAGCTGCCACAAGCCACGGCAGGCCAAAGGTTGCTGAAACCCCACTAGAAACAAGGAGAGAGGCTTGGAGCAGATTCTTCCACACAACTCTCAGAAGGAAATACCCCTACAGACACTTGGGTTTTGGATTTCTAGCCTCCAGTACTGTGAGACGATGCATTCTTGATGTTTAAGATATCCAGGGGACTTCTCTAGTGTCCCTGGGGTGGTTAAGGCTCTGTGCTTTCACTGCTGGGGGCATGAGTTTGATTCCTGGGAACTAAGACCCCACATGCCACGCCATGTGGTGTGGTCAAAACAAAGTCGACAAATAAATAAATCTTTTAAAAAAGATATCCAGTTTGTGGTACTTTGTTACAACAGCTCTAGTAAGCTAATATGTATGGAAAGTATGTGGGTATTGATGGTGGCGGAGTGGAAGGGAAAGGGAGAGGAAAGACCTCGCACTTCATCTTTAGTGGGACGTTAACAGATCGTTCCTACAAAAAATGAATCAAGAAATAGCAGTTTGAGCATGATATTTAGAGATAGCAAGATACAATTCAAAATAATCACCCCAAAGAATTAAAATTTATTGCATTGGGGATGGCTTAAGTAAGTAGGGAGGAAGAGGGCTGGAACTTGACGTTTGCACCAGGTGACGCTGTAGGTCATCATGGAGCACGGAGCTGAGCTCCCTGCGTTGTGCAGCAGCTTCCCACTAGCTGTCTGTATTGCAGGTAGCATATGTGTGTCAGTGCTAGTCTCTCAATTTGTTCCACCCTCTCCTTCCTCCATGGTGTCCACAAGTCTGTTCCCTATGTCTCCTGCCCTGCAAATATGTTCATCAGTACCATTCTTCCAGATTCCATATGTATATGCATTAATATGTGATATTTGTTTTTCTCCTTCTGTATCAGCAGTTATTAACTAGAAAGTCCAATAGAGAAAAATTCCATTCACAAGGGCAGTAAAGCCTATATAATGGTGCCCAAGAATAATTCCGAACAGGACATGTGCTGGATCCTTTTGGAAAAAACTCTAAAATTTTACTGCAGGACAAAAGTAAATAGAAACAACTTTGCCTCAAGCAGTGCATGCGATGGACATGAATGCAGGTGTACATTATTATGGCACGATGTACAAGGGGCTACTTGGTTAGGTGGGAAGAATCATCAAACTCTGCCTGGGGAAGTCAGAGAAAGTTCTACAAGTGATGTGGACTCTGAGTGAAAGCTTGAAGTACAGAGAAGATGGGCAGACATTCCAGGTAGATAGCAGAGCCTTAACCAGCTTGCTGTGTGTTTGGGGAATAGTAAAGTGCTTGACTTGAAGGAGAAAAGTGGGTATGATGGAGAGTGATGGAAGATGAAACCAGACATTGAGACAGAAGTTGGATCATTAAAAAGCCATGTACGCAAGTCTTTGAAGGTTTTCAAGTAGCAGAATGAGAAGGTGATGTGTGTCTCATGGAATAAGTGTGTGGGTGACTTCTCAATACAAGATGT
Source organism: Neotragus pygmaeus (assembly GCA_006410875.1). Lineage (NCBI taxonomy): Eukaryota > Metazoa > Chordata > Mammalia > Artiodactyla > Bovidae > Neotragus > Neotragus pygmaeus. The sequence goes on along the minus strand of SJYV01004258.1, from coordinate 1,051,292 downwards.
TGCTGTGGACAGAGAGCCTGTGATACTGGCTAGAATTCTTCGTGCGGGATCTCAACTGATACTTCTTGACAGCCACCCCAGACCTCGGTAAGCCATTGATCCAGGGGCTGAATTATGAGGTGCTGTTAATCACCTGCCTGAGGAGGTGGGCTCCATGCCCACTGTGGACACCTCCAAGGAGAGAGGCCCTGCCAGGCACAGGTGTGTGCAGCAGACCACGTGACCGCTCAGAACTCATGCCTTCTGCAGCTCCACCTGCTCGTGGTCAGAAGGGTGCAGAAATGCTCTGCTGAGATACTGCAGCCGAGATAGGCATGGAAGATATGGATTCTTCCTCCAAAGAGCCTCGGAAGCACCTGTGATCAGTCACAGTATAAAGAAGAGAGATTATAAAAGAAAAAATGGTGCCTCCTAACTCTAGGATCAAGGGCTTTTTTTTTCTTTTTAAGTAGTTAACTTTTGACTATGCTGGGTCTTTGTTGCTGAGTGCAGGCTTTTTCTAGTTGCAGTGAGCAGGGGCTACTCTAGTTACGGTATGCAGGCTTCTCACTGCAGTGGTGTTTCTTGTTGCAGATCACAGGTTCTAGGCATGTGGGCTTCCGTAGTTGTGGCTCACAGGCTTAGTTACCCTGCTGCCTGTGGAATCTTCCCAGACCAGGGATCGACCCCATGCCCCCTGCATTGGCAGGCATATTCCTAACCCCTGGGTCTCTAGGGAAGTCCTATGAGGGCTCTTTTATCAACGTTGGCTGATGGTCCTGGGTGCTCTGTGGCTGAGTGTGGCTCAGCAGTGTCACACTGAGTGGGCAGAGCATTGGGGAAGAAGGTGGCATATAGACCCACTTCTGTGACTGGAAGCTTCTTACCTGGGCTGGCTTACCCAGCCCTGGGTCAGCAGACCTCAGCCTCTTTCTCTTGTATTCTCCTCTTACCTGGCCACCTCCAGTCTTCAGTTGTGCTGACCTTCCTGGGGTCCCCCAAATATCCCAGCTTGGTCCAGCCTCAGAATCTTTATCCTTGCTAATCTCACTTTCTGGAATGTTCTTTCCCTGGGTCTTCACACATCTAGCTCCTACTCATTCTCTCAGGAGCAACTTCTCACATAGCCTAAAGAGCAAGTACTCTGGAGCTAGCCTGACTGGGTTCCAATTCCAGTTCTGCCACCTTGAACAAGGTAAGGACTCTATGTGCCTGAGTGGATGAATTGTGGGGATTAAATGAGTCGGTGTAGATATAAAGTCTTAAGATAATGCCTATGGCAGGATACATTCCTGGAGAAGGAAGTGGCAGCCTGCTCCAGTGTTCTTGCCTGGGAAACCCCATGGACAGAGGAGTCTGGTGGGCTACAGTCCATGGAGCTGCAAAAGTTGAACATTACTTAGTAACTAAACCACCGCCATCACCATGGTAAATTTGTGTAAGAGTTAGCTATGATTATTGGTTCATAATTATATCATCTTTTATTAGAACTATCCTCTATTATCCCCATTCTCTCCTCTTACCTACTATCTGAGAATATATTATTGATTTGTTTTCTTGTTTATTGCTTCTCTCTCCACCACTAGAGTATAAGGACCATGAGGACAAAGTTCTTGTTCACTGCTGGATTCCAAGTACCTAAGTAGTATCAGACACATAGTAGATGCTCAAGAAACAGATATTGAGTGAAGCATTATAATCAGTGAATTTCTCTGAATCAATAATTATTTCTTGGGAATTCTAAGTGAGTAAAGAATTCATGTGAAGCATAACATGACTTTTCCATAAAAATTAATTTCCTACTTTGCTCCCTTGCTCAGATCCTCTAGTAATATCAGCATTACCACTTAATACCCAGGACAGTGGACATTAAGATGATAAATGATAAATTTATCAGCTACTGCAGTCTGGACACATGATTTTCTAATAATTCATGGTATATATCTTAGTGTCTGAGCTTCTGCCCAAAGGGCCATTTTCAGCCCTGAAAAAATTGCAGTGTGTCTTTTCTTCCCAAAGAAGAAGGAGATATGACTTCTTTTAAACAGCAGAACCCAGAGGGAGCTGAGGTAGGGCTACAGATGAAGAGAAGCACAGCAGACCCATGGAAACTGGGGGACAAAACTGGTAACAGATAACCTTCAGGGCTTGTTGGATGAGGCAGCCCTTTCTTCTTTTATTTTTGAAAGAGAATAAATTTACAAACTCCCTTGCAGCTAGGTATATTCTATGACTAGTCCTGGCCAATGGGATATAAGTAGAAGAGATGAGTGCTGGTACTAGGAAGCTTTCTTGAGAGGACTTCTCTTCCTTTTCTTTTTCTTGCTGTCTGAGAGTTAATGGCTGGAGCTGGAGCAACCATTGGCTCATGAGATAAATAGAGGCTGTGGCTGGTAGAGCTGTAAGAGAGAAGGAGCGTGGCTTCTTGAAGATTTGGTGGAGCAGAGCTGCCATACTCCCTAGACTATTCAGGTCTCAATTTTTATTTGAGAGAGAAATAAACTTCCATCTTTTAAACCCGTTTTTATTTTGGATTTGCTACTTCTCATAGCCAAACCTAATCTTAGAAAGCACAGCAGCATAATGGATAAATGCTGAACTAAATTTTGACCTGTTACATAAAAACTAGCGGTTGTCCACAAACAGGAAATGCACACCAGTCTGGGTTGAGGTCAGTGTAGGTGGTTCAGCAGACTCCTAGCTGCACAAAGTAGAAAAGATCCAGACCAGGTTAACAGTTCTCTCAGCTCAATCCAGTTAAACACTTTCTTGGTTCTTTAGTGATAAGAAATTAAAAATTAACACCACAGCCTTGCTAGATAGCACACAGCGCTTCCTCTATTTAAGAGCAGGTTACAGTCTTCATAAAAAGTCTATTTGTTTGAATCCAGAGGGACCACGGCCCTGGGAGCATAACTTAATCAGAGTATGTGTCCTTGGAAACATTAAAACCAGCAGATGCTGCTTCTTCACAGTGATAAGTATTTCATGGGCAATCTTTTTTCCAAGCAGCTCAGTGCACTAAGGAAGTGTGTGGAGCGAGCAACTCCCTCCAGCCTCCAGCCGCATCTCCCGAGTCCCTCAGCCTCCATGACACTGCACTCACTCTCACACGGCTGTGCAGACTTGAGGGGCCTGGAACCTCTGATCCTCCCCTGGTTATCAGCTCCCACATCACATGCCCCCATCCTCTGCCCTGGCTTTCCATCACTGCCTCCTGTTTTGTTTCTTTCATAGCACTGATTGCAGTTACACTTTCATGTTTTTTGTCATCTATATCTATCCCTATCTCCCACTGACTGCGGGTTTTCAAGGGTAAGGACTGCATCTTTCTTAGTCACCATCATGTTCCCAGTAGTCAGCAAGTATGTTTGGCTCATGTTAGACATTCAGTAAAATAGATGATGAATGAATGAACACACATCTCAATAGCAGCACTTTGACCACTCTGCCATTAGGTCCTTGAGCAAAGTCTCAGCTTTGTCCTGCATTAATACCTGGCTCATGGGCAGCCCACAAGGTGCTCATCTTGTAGCTTCTTGCTCTCAAGTTCTTGCCTTGTTCTTTTCCCTCCCCTCTTGCTGATTATCAGGGATGGCGTAGCATGGCAGCTTGCAAGCTAAGCACTTTCTCTTTCTGGACTGTGCATCATTGCTGTTTTGTTTTTTTTTTTAATTGAATGCTGTAGAAATAAAGTCTCCGGTTTATTTATTTATTTATTATTTTTTGGCCACACCATGTGGCGTGTGGGATCTTAGTTCCCTGACCAGAGATTGAACCTGTGCCCCCTGCAGAGAGTCTCAACCACTGGACCACCAGGGAAATCCCTGTGAATCCTTTTGGAATGAACACAGCACATGAAAACAGCAATCATTATATTTTCTCAGCATTTTCAGTCTTTTATAATTTCTTCTTTCAGTTCCATCACAATCACACACCTTTTATTTCAGACACTGTAAAACTTTTGCTGCTCTTGTAGATGCTGGGCACAGTGGGATTAACCATGCTAGCAAACGGCTGCAAAACTAAGAGGTAAGATTGCTACTTATCAACAGAGGACTCTGTGGTCCAAACTGAAAGGAAGTTGCACTACATTCTACCACCACCTGTTGGCAGGAGGCCAGGTTCATGCAATCTTGTTTTGTAGCTTTTGTTTGTTTATAGGAAAGTTTATGGGCTTCCCATGTGGCTAAACTAGTAAAGAATCTCCCCCACAATGCGGGAGACCTGGTTTTGATCCCTGGGTTGGGAAGATCCCCTGGAGAAGGGAAAGGCTACCCACTTCAGTATTCTGGCCTGGAGAATTCCATGGACTGTATAGTCCATGGTGTCGCAAAAAGCTGGACATGACTGAGTGACTTTCACTTTTGGGAAAGTTTATAACTTGGAAATTCATAAGTAGGGAGGTGTTTTAAAAATAAAATCTGTAGGTTGTTAGATTTAATTATACTTAAGTTAAACCCAGAGTGTAATCTCCTTAGATAGTGTGTGAGTTCAAATATTCTTTTATTTGTGTCAAATCCCAAAGTCTGGGGATAAAGAATTCTACTGAATTGTTATAGTTCAGTTTGTCCGAAATTGTGTTCTGTGGGGTGTTAATGGGTATTCCCACACAACATTTTAATAAAATAAATTTGGGACTCAATTAGCATGCCTCATTCACAATGTGCATTATAATTTATTTATTTTATTATTACTATTGTTTTTTGATATCTTTTTATTTATTTATTTGGCTGCAATGGGTCTTACTTGTGGTATGTGGGATCTAGTTCCCTGACCAGGGATTGAACCCAGGCTCCCTAAATTGGGAGCGCAGAGTCTTATCCACTGGGGGATCAACAGAGAAGTCCCCACAGTGTGCATTCTTATTTAAAAGACTCTCCTTAACCAGTGTGCGTTATCACCTAGAAGTCTTTTTTTCTTTAGAAAAAGAAAAAAAAAACTAGTGTTTTTCAAACTTGGTTGATTATAGAATGCTTTCCTTATGTAACATCCCATGTTCCAACATTACTAAGGACATGCAGAGATCAACCTATGTATATATGCATGCATGTATGTATATATGTATGTATGTACCTATCCATCTATATCTAGTAGATCACAAATGTTTCCTGGAGTCAAGATTCTGGTGCAAAGAGGGGCCAAAACCATAGCACTCTTGACAGAAACTGCCTTTGCAAAGTTTATTTCAGACCTGGGGTACATCTCCTTAAAACAACCCAGCCACAGAAGACAATACCTGTTTAGCATTCTGGAAAGGGTTCTCACACTGTCTAGTTCAGTACTGCCCAGCAGGTAATGCAGTGTCTCAGCAATCGTTGCATTTTGTTGAAGAGAAACACAAGACAATTCCAGCAGCTCCAGGAAGGCTTAAAGCACATGCTTTGTTTTTTGAGTAGGCTCATCTTGGCTTGCGCACGCCTTAGTATGAGTAAGGCGAATATTATTCACAGTGTGGGTGTGGCAGCCCAGGAGGACAATGATAGAAGTTCCAATTTCACATTTTCCTCTATTTGGTCATACATCCTATACATCAAAATGATAAAGAATGTCCCATTGTCCCTCTAAGAGATCGAGGTGGGAAGATTCCACGGTTGAGGCTTCGTTTGAATAATAGTCCTCACACCAGAATTTATATATGTGTGGTTTCTCTGTGTGTTTCTCTCGGTGTGTGTGTCTTTCTCTATGTGTGTGGTGTGTGTGTGGGTGAGTTATGAAACATTTCATAATTTTCTTGGTGTTAGGAATTTAAAATTGAAGGACCCAAACTCAGAAAACTGTGGGAGTGATGATATTATTGTACATTTGCACTTTCACTCTTGATGTCTGGTTGTCAGTGAGCTTGGGCAAGTTCAGAGTGTGTGACTATCAGCTTCTGACTACTTCGTGAGAATGGTGAGGAATCAACCAACTGTGGGTACTGGCCACTTAATTATAGTTCATTATTCCTAACACTTTTAGAGTCTCCCTTAAATCCATATAAGTGATAGACATTTGTCTGGCAATGTTACTGTCACCAAGTGGTCACAGATGACTAACTTGATGAGTTGTTTGACTTGATGATCCATGTCTTCAACTTTCTAAGCGCACTTTTAAAAAACGTTTTATTTCACTTTGGAGTATAGCTGATTAACAACGTTGTGATAGTTTCAGGTGGAAGCAAAGGGACTCAGCCATACATATACATGTATCCATTCTCCTCCAATCAAGCCAGTCAATCCTAAAGGAAATCAGTCCTGAATATTCATTGGATGGACTGATGCTGACGCTGAAACTCCAATACTCTGGCAACCTGATGCGAAGAACTGACTCCTTGGAAAAGCCCCTGCTGGTGGGAAAGATTGAAGGCAGGAGGAGAAGGGGATGACAGAGGATGCAATGGTTGGATGGCATCACTGACTCAATGGACCTGAGTTTGAAAAAACTCTGGGAGTTGGTGGTGGACAGGGAAGCCTGGTGTATTGCAGTCCATGGGGTCACAAAGAGTTGGACATGACTGAACAACTGATTGAACTGATTCTCCTCTGAACTCCCCTCCCATCCAGGCTGCCACACAACATTGAGCAGAGTTCCCTGTGCTAGACAGTAGGTCCTTGTTGGTNCAAAGAGTTGGACATGACTGAACAACTGATTGAACTGATTCTCCTCTGAACTCCCCTCCCATCCAGGCTGCCACACAACATTGAGCAGAGTTCCCTGTGCTAGACAGTAGGTCCTTGTTGGTTATCCATTTTAAATATAGCAGTGTGTACATGTCCATCCCAGACTCCCTAACTATCCCTTTCCCCCATCCCTCCCCACTGACAATCATGAGTTGGTTCTGGAAGTCTGCTTCTGCCAGGTGTCACAGTGATAAAGACTCCACCTGCCAATGCAGGAGACACAGGAGATAAGGGTTCAGTCCCTATGTTGGGAAGATCCCCTGAAGAGGGAAATGGCAACCTACTCCAGTATTCTTGCCTGGAGAATCCCATGGAAGAGGAGCCTGGTGGGCTCCAGTCCATGGGGTTGCAAAGAGTAAGACATAACTGAGCATGCACACACTGAGCTTATTTGTATCACTTCTTTTGAGATCCTTCATATAAGGTATGTAATATGATATTTAAACACATTGTTTAAAGTTAAATTTCTGATTTGCAAATAAACTGGTGCCACAGATGAATCCAGAGGAATGACCCTTGCATGCATTTAATTCCACAGAGAATACTTTTGGAAATCCATTGATAACTTCTGGTCTGTGGGCTGTTCCATCGGCATAAATATCTTAGACATGGATTCCCAGGGATGTGATCCAATTTCTTTGCAAGAGGCGTTTGTGCTGCTATTATAATTATCTTCATCAGTGTCATTACCAACCCCTACAATGTAAAACCATACTCATGGAGACTCTTGGTGACAACTGATAGCAAACCCATTCAAGCTGGCTTAGCAAAATCAGCCTTTATTGGCTCACAAAGCTTGAAAGTCCAGAAGTAGAGGTGGATTTAGTCATTCTACTTAAATAACACCTATCCTTCAGTTTTCATCTCTTACACTGCTTTAATTTTTCTCCATAGCACTTGTTATTACCTGACATGGTGTTCTGTGTCTGTGAGAAGTGAAAGTGCTAGTTGCTCAGTCTTGTCTGACTCTTTGAGATCCCATGGACTGAGGAACCCCATGGACTGTAGCCCTCTAGGTTCCTCAGCCCATGGAATTAATTCTCCAGGCAAGAATACTGGAATTGATAGCTATTTCCTTCTCCGGAGTATATTCCCAGGGATTGAACCCAGGTCTCCTGAATTTCAGGTGGAATCTTTACCATCTGAAGCCCATTCTATGTCTCAGTTCAGTTGCTCAGTTGTGTCTGATTCTTGGAGACCCCATGGACTGNCACCGAAGAACTGATGCTTTTGAACTGTGGTGTTGGAGAAGACTCTTGAGAGTCCCTTGGACTGCAAGGAGATCCAACCAGCGCATTCTGAAGGAGATCAACCCTGGGATTTCTTTGGAAGGAATGATGCTAAAGCTGAAACTCCAGTACTTTGGCCACCTCATGAGAAGAGTTGACTCATTGGAAAAGACTCTGATGCTGGGAGGGATTGGGGGCAGGAGGAGAAGGGGACGACCGAGGTGAGATGGTTGGATGGCATCACGGACTCAATGGACGTGAGTCTGAGTGACCTCCGGGAGATGGTGATGGACAGGGAGGCCTGGCATGCTGGGATTCATGGGGTCACAAAGAGTCGGACATGACTGAGCGACTGAACTGAACTGAACTGATATCTTTCTGGAAGCCGCCTGGGCTGATGGAGGAAGCTGATATTGGCTTCTTTTTATTCATTTATTTATGGCTGCACTGGGTCTTCACCACGGTTCGGGCTTTTCTCTAGTTGCGGTGAGTGGGCACTAGTCTCTAGTTGCTATGTGAGGGCTTCTGACTGTGGTGGTTCTTTTGTTGCGGAGCATGATTTTGAGGGCGTGTGGGCTTCAGTAGTTGCAGCTCATGGGCTCTAGTTGCTGGCTCAGTAATTGTGGCACAGACTTAGTTGCTCTGAGGCATGTGGGATCTTCTTGGACCAGGAATTGAACCTGTGTCATCTTCACTGGCAGGTGGACTCCAAACTACTGGACCACCAGAGAAGCCTGATATTGGCTTCCTGATGCAGTCTGTCTTCGGGACTGGGGACAGGGTTACTGCTTGCCACGGGTAATTTTGTGCAAATTAGAAAATCATTCCCTTTAGCAGCCTCAGTCCTGCAGTCACCCAGGTCCACAAGAGGATGGTTGCCTTGGAAATTTTCAAGGAAGACACTCTGCGTGAAGGATACAGCCAGGCACAAGGCCCAGGGAGCAGAACAAGGACTGAGTCTTGCCTCCACTTGCCCTCTCGAATGCCTGCCTTGTACAGTGAACAACCACCCAGGAACTAAGGCAGCTCTGGATGGGAAAGTCCAGCTAGAAATTCCATGCAGCAACAAGCTGACGTCTAAGATCAAGAAGCTGTTTTTTGGCTTGCCTTGGGCTTCCGAGGTGGCTCAATGATAAAGAATCTGCCTGCCAAGCCAGAGACTTGGGTTTGATCCCTGGGTGGGGAAGATCCCCTGAAGAAGAAAGTGGCAACCCACTCCAGTATTCTTGCTTGAGAAATACCATGGACAGAGGAGCCCAGTGGGCTATAGTCCATGGGGTCGCAAAAGAGTTAGACATGATTGAGTGACCACAGCTGCAAAGAAACTGTTAAATTCATCCGTTGGTGGACAGGGAGAAATACACATGGGGTCTTGATATTCTAGTCCTTGAACCAATAAGGAGAAATTGGTTGGTAAATAAGAAATGACTAGAGTTTCTGGGAAGCTCCCGTGGTAGCTCGCAGTGGATGAAGCTAGGTATCATCAGACATATTCCCTAAACATTGGGAAGATGGACTTAAACTAAGAAAAAGATGACCAATTCATAGCACAAGGCTTGGAAAAGAAGATGGCTCAAGGGAATCAAAAGATTGTCAAAAGCATAACACTTAAATATTTTTTTCATTTTTAAGAGCAATCCAAACTAATTGCAGAAAATGTCGAAAATAGAAATGAGCCAAAAGAAGACATGCCATTTGAAATTTTACTACTCAGAAATAACCACTGACAGTTTTTTGTTTATCCTATCAGTCTCTTTTCTATGCTTATAGATACATTCATACATACTGCAAAACAGGATCATTATGTATAGACTGCCTTGTAAGCTGCTTTGTAACTTAGCAATATTCCACATTTTCCATGTCATTAACTGTTCTCCTACCTTGTTATTTTATGGTTGCATGGTAACTTACTTAATGATTGTGTCATAATTTAATACATTCCTATTTTGAAATTTACATTGTTTCCTAGTTTTTACATTTTAAATAGTGTTGGATGAACATTCTTTGAGTTACACCTAATCCCATATATGCCTGAATAAATGCTTAATGGGGAAATCAGGGTCAAATACATCTTGTCGAATAGCTCAGCAGGATTTTCTGCTCCTACCAGTGGTGGATAAGAAGGTGGGTCTCCTAGAAGTCCCTCCAACGCAAGTCAGAACAATGTCTCTGCTTTAGCAGTTGGTTAGCTTGAAATGAAATGGTTGTTGTTGTTCAGTCGCTTAGTTGTGTCCAACTCCGTGACCCCATGGACTGCAGCACGCCAGGCTCCTCTGTCCTCTGCTATCTCCCGGAGCTTGCTCAAATTCATGTCTGTTGAGTCAGTGATGCTATCTAACCGTCTCTTCCTCTGCCACTCGCTTCTCCTCCTGCCCTCAATCTTTCCCAGCATCAGGGTCTTTTCCAGTAGGCAGCTCTTCACATCAAGTGGCCAAGGACTGGAGCTTCAGCTTCAGTATCAGTCGTTGCAATGAATATTTAGGGTTGATTTCCTTTAGGATTGACTGTTTTGATCCCCTTGCTGTACCAGGGACTCTCAAGAGTCTTCTCCAGCACCAAATTTGAAAGCATCAGGTAAGATGGAGTAGGATGCCTTTCCTGGGATAGATGGACAAAAATTGAGACCTTGAAGATGCTGGATAGTCCTGAAGTGCTGGCTCCAGGGGCGTGTTCTCACACTGCAAGGTTTCAGATTGAGGTTCGTCTCTCCTGCACCAAACTTACTGGTCAGAGGAAGTAACTAAGCATGTAACTCATTTCTTCCCATTGTCACAAGACCAGGGGCAGAGTAAGTTCTAGGCAATGTCTTCCTAGGTATCTTCCCGCCTGGGGCCTGGGTACCCAGCACTGCCCCCAAGTGCAGTGGGAGGGGCAGACTGTGGACAGGATGCATTCTGTAAAAGGAATAAGAAGACCCGAGAGGGACAGAATCAGCTCCCTTTCTGAGAGCCCTGGGAGGCATTCTACACATTGCCATGGGAGGAGGACGCAGGCTACTTTTCCTAGAAAGTTCTTTTCTTAATCTTTGGTAATAAAGCTTAATTTTTCATCATAAAAGTAATGCACATCCTCTAAAGGAAATGTGGAGACCCTGGGGTATAAAGTGAAAGAGAAATCGTGCATAGGCCCACTACCCAAGAGCGAACGTCGGTGCGTGTCTCTAGTCTTCCGTGCGTGTGAACGTGCGTGTGAGTGCAGTTGTTCTTTTGATATAGTCGTATTTGCACCGTCTCAGCTATTTTTCCATCCTGCTCTTTCCACTTTAACTTCATACCCATTTATCATGTTATTACATGGCCTTGGTAATACTTTTTGATTATGTAATTCTCAGTTATGTGGATGGGCCACCATTCATTGTTCAATGTTAATATTTAGACTTACTTTCTTTTTACTGCACCTTGCAGCATGTGGGAACTTATTTCCCTGAGGAGGGATCAAACCCGGGCCCCCTGCAGTGGAAGCTTGGAGGCTTTACCACAATATTTAGACTATTATTTCCATTGCAGATAAGGAAACTGAGCCCCATAGTATATGAGATTCACTCAACACCACAAGATTGGTAAGTGGTACAGCTAACATTTCATCTATTCAGCTTATTTAATTATTTGTTATTTATTTAATTATTTGTTCATTCATTCAACAAAAACTTAATTTAATTATTTGTTGATTCTTTCAACAAACACGTATAGAGTACCCGCTGTCATATCACGTACGTCCTCCACCCCTGCGTGGATCTAGGTCCTTCGCTCTGAGGCTGGGTCATTCCTCTCACCCTAGGGCATGTGTATCTTCCTGATCCTTGACTTTTGGCTCAGACACATGACTGGCTTTGGCTGATTGTCTATTAGGAGACCTGGTGCAAGAGAGAGCTAGAAATGCCTTGAGTGGCTGGTTTTGCCATCCTGAGCATCTGAGAAAAACCTGGCCCGCTAGCTCACTGCTTCCGGGAGGCAAATGAGTGAGTGACAGGTGGGGGCAGAGTTGCTCTAGCCTGCTCCCTGAATCACGAGTGACACAGACAGGCTTGTTCTTGGAAGTCTCTGAAGGCCTTTGAGATCTTGGGGGCCGTCAGTGAGTTCTTTTTTTATTTATAATTAATGTATTTGCTTTTGGCCGCGCTGGGTGTTTGTTGCTGTGTGGGCTTTTCTCTAGATGCGTCGAACGGGGGCTACTCTCTAGCCGTGGTGTGCAGATGTCTCATCGCCGTGGCTTCTCTTGTTGCGGAAATCCGGCTCTAGGGTGTGCAGCATGTGGGCTCAGTAGTTGTGGCTCCTGGGGTCTAGAGCACAGGCTCAGTTGCTCTGGGAACGTGGGGTTTTCCTGATCAGGGATAGAACCTGGGTCTCCTGAATTGGCAGGCAGATTCTTCACTGCTGAGGCACCAGGGAAGCTGCATGTAGCACTCCTTCACGAAGCCCCCAGACCTCTCAGAAACTTTCACCTGTTCTGCCTTCCCTGGGTCCTCTTCCCAGGGTCCCTCTGCCTGACCACCCCACCCCACCACCACCGCACACCATTCCTGTGTCATAGACTCAGTCCCGTAGCGCCCATCATGATGTGGGACAGGAGGGATGGAAGCAGCCCCGGCCCAAATCTGCTGTTTTAGAGACAAGCCCAGTGTGATCTAGCTCTCAGACTCGGATCTGCTGTTTCTTTTTTATACCCAAGGCCCCGAGCCCTTCTGTTCTACTTGGGATAAACTAAATAATTCATCCAACACATTTTATTGAACCTATACTATATGCCAGTCCATTCGTTGAAAGCAAACTCTCCTTTTATTTTCCAAAGAAAATACTTGTTTGTTTTCATGTAAAACACCCAGTGCAATGCCTGCCGTGTAGCTGGTGATCCACTGATGGCAAACATATCGCTATTCTAGAAAAACACCGTAACAGATATAAGTGTGCATAAGTCTCGGTTTCCATTTTTAAAAAAAATTCCTTGTATTTTTAATTGCCAAAGAAATGCATGCCTGTTTGAACAAATTAAAATATCAAATTACATTTAAATTTTAAATTAATTGACAGGAGCTTGGTTTTTGTCTCTCCCAGGGAACTGTCTGGTGGGTAAAATGAGGCTCGGCTATGGCTCAGTCTTGTGTTATGTGTTTGGCACCAGGCCTGGCACAAAATAAACTCCCAATAAATGGTAACTGCTGTTTTGTTTAATTCATTTTTATTGGAGTATAATTGGGCTTCCCTGGTGGTTCAGATGGTAAAGAATCTGCCTGCAGTGCATGAGACCCAGGTTCCATCCCTGGGCTGGGAAGATCCATTAGAGAAGGGAATGGCCACCCACTCCAGTATTCTTGCTGGTGAGTACAGTCCATGGGGTCACAAAGACTTTGAGTTACTAACACATAGTGTTAGTTGGTTTACAATGAATGTTGTGTTAGTTTCAGGTGTACAGCAAAGTGAATCAGTTATATACATCTTTTAAAGATTTTTTTGATGTGGACCATTTTTAAAGTCTTTAGTGAATTTGTTACAATATTGTATCTGTTTTATGATTTGGACTTTTGGAGGCAAATGGGATCTTAGCGCTCTGATAGGGGTCAGACCCACACCCCTTGCATAGGAAGGTGAAGTCTTAACCATTGGACCACCAGGGAANGGGTTGAAAAAGAGTCAGATAAAACTTAGCGGCTAAACAACAGCAGCAGCAAGAGTAAACCTTAGTCGTGAATGAAGAGCGAATGAGTGAGAGATGTGTATAAGAGACAGGTGTGGCCCACCTGCCAGCCTTCTCCCAGAAGCACCAGGTCCTGGTCAGCCGGAAGCATCCCTTCAGGGTCTCTCAGCTCCCATGGCCCGCCTTGCTCACTGCTCCCAGAGATGGAGATTCCTCCCTCAGCGTTCTCCTCCTCCATCCTCCCGTGAATGCAATCAGGGGCCAGGTCCTTGCAATTTCCGATCCTCCTCTCCCTTGAGGAGTCTCAAGGGACTGTTCTCTCCTTCTCACTGTGGCTGCCACTGTCTGAGGTCAGGTTGGCATAAACTCCTGCCAGAGACACAGAAATGCCCTCCCCTTCCTCCAGTCTCTACCTGCATCACCTGACTAATTAATTAGAATCTGAGGAATTGGAGTGTGTAGCTCCGATCCCATCTCTTGGTGCTGAAAGCCCTCCCACTTCTCCCTGTGGCTTTACTGAGTCACCCTCAGTGCTTTAGGGCTCATGAATCTCTAACCCCCCCTCATGAACCAGGTACACCGCCAACTGGACAGATCCTTGAATACGCAGAGCGCTCTCCCCCTTTTAGGGCCTGCTCACTGGAGAGGGAAATGGCACCCCACTCCAGTGATCTTGCTTGGAGAACTCCAGGGACAGGGGAGCCTGGCAGGCTGCCGGCTATGGGGTCGTGCAGAGTCGGACACGACTGAAGTGACTTAGCAGCAGCAGCAGCATGCTCACCTTTGTCAGCAGCATGACACTTTCTCTCCCCACCTTCCATCACATTTGTCCATCCTCTGCATTTTTGAGAGCTGCTCAAATGCCCGTTCTTTGTGAACCTTTTCTGATTTCATTGACTAGGACTGATTGTTCTGAGTACCACGGCACCATCAGCCCTCTGGACCAGGGCTTCTCCACCCTGTTGAGACTTGGGTCCGAATAACTCCTGTTCTGGTGGCTTTCCTGTACATTGTATTGATATAATGTTTAGCAGCACCCCTGGCTTTTATCCACTAGATGCCAGTTCCTCCTCCCAATCCAGTTGTGACATTGGCCCAAATGTTTCCAGACAAAGTCCACTGGAGGTGGTGGGAGTGGGTGGAGTGAATCGTCACCAACTCTAGGTGAGAACCACTGCTCTAGAGCAATATTTATGCAACAAATTCCCTGCCACACTCAGTTGTATCTTGCCTGGGACGATGCTACTTAGTTATGTCAGGCCCTTTCCAGCCTCTGAGCATCTGCACATCCTGTTCCTTCTCCCAGGAATGCTGTTCCCCTCGCTTCTTCATCCAAGGAGTTCCTCCTTAGCCTTTAAACCCTGGATGACAGGTTGCCGCTTCTTGTAGCCCCTCCAACCTGCTTCCTTATTCCCCTGGCAGTATGGATGACTCTGGTCCCTATGTTCTCATAGTACTTTGCACAGACCTCGATCATAGCCCTCACCAGAGCATGTGGTGTGCTGTAGAAAAAGCATACCAAAGTAGAATGTGAGCTGTGACATGTGGGGACCTTGGTGTGCCGAGGGAAGCCTCCCCAGCTGTGCCAGGCACAAGGCGATGTGCCAGAGTGGTCATGGGTAGCTAGGAAGTGTCTGGGCTCAAGCCCCCAAGTTAGGCACTTACAGTTGTGTGATTTGGGGTGATTTATTAAGCTTCTCCGGAGGTTTATTTTCCCTCTTTGGAAAACCACCTTCATAATAACATCTGTCTCACAGGGGTTGTTCCAAGGATTTAGCACATTAATACCTGTAAAATGCTCACCTGGTGCCGGGCATATAGCAAGTGCTCAGTAAACCTTCCAGGCTTCCCTGGTGGGTCAGCGGTTTAAAAAATAATTTGCCTGCCAATGCAGGAGACACGAGTTCGATCCATTGGTTGGGAAGATCCCTTGGAGAAGGAAATGGCAAGCCACTCCTGTGTTCTTGCCTGGAGAATCCCATGGACAGTGGATCCTGGCAGGCTACAGTCCACAGGGTTGAAAAAGAGTCAGATAAAACTTAGCGGCTAAACAACAGCAGCAGCAAGAGTAAACCTTAGTCGTGAATGAAGAGCGAATGAGTGAGTGTTGAGCTGGGCTGTGCAGGGGTGCTGATCCCATGGGCTGGTGCACCCTAGGTAGCACAGTAGCCTGGGTGCTGCCCCCCACCCCCGACCTGAGGCTCTGC
>SJYV01004258.1:1008532-1034500 GCA_006410875.1 Neotragus pygmaeus | reverse complement strand
TCTGCCCCTCCCAACCCCAGGTGCCCCCAGCCTGGACAGCTGGGGCAATCAATGAGCCCAGTCTGTTGAGGGGAGAGGGCTGTGGGCTCACTTCACGGTAAGGTAGCCAGCCTGGGCGGAACAAGGACAGACATTAAAAACCTATTTTCTCACTGGGCATAAGTAATTGGCAAAAAAGCTCTAAATCCATAGCTGTCAGGTGAAGTCATTTCCGAGAGAGAAAGGATAGAAGGAGAGAGCTGGAGGGGGAGCAGGGGCGGCAGCCAGAGGGAGGGAGTGAAACGCAGAGCATGGTGCTGGAGAGGCCAGGACAGAAAACCTTCTTCCCTCTTCCAGATCAGACCCTTCTCTCGTTATCAACCTCTCCCCCCCTTTTTTTTTTCTTTTCTGAAAAAAGAGATTTCCAAGGTGATAAAAGTAACGAAAGCCAACTCTGGAATTATTTAATGAGCCAGAATGAATTGCGTTTGGAATCATTTAAATGGGATCTGGGAGCATTTAACTGCAGCTTGGGATCTTAACTAGAGTGGGGAAGGATCTTTGTGCTAATTGCTGGCAGTGATATTCCTACGGGGAGGGAGAGATAGCAGAGAGCGATTAGCAGACAAGGGCTCATTTCAGAGTCTGAGCTGCTCAGGCAGGGAGAGTGAGCACCTCAGCAGCGCCGCCTGGGGAGCCTAAGTCCCCCCGCAGGCGATGGGCATGGCCTGGAGCCCTGGGTGGGGAGAGATAGAGGAGTGGGGAGGAGGGGGGATAGGTATGGCGACAAGGATAGGGCTTCTAGCAGTAGAGGATCCAGGATCTTTCTGAGGGATGGGCAAGTGGACAGGCATCTCCAGAAGGGGGGTAAAGTGAAGCTTCTAGCCTCCCATTGGTCCCCTGCCCCACCTTCCAGGACACCGGCTTTGGGAATGAAAGTGTTACTCACTCAGGAGTGTCTGACTCTTGGCAGATATCCTGCCAGGCTTCTCAGTCTATGAGGTTCTCCAGGCAAGAATAATGGAGTGGGTCACCATTCCCTTCTCCAGGAGATCTTCCTGGAGACTCGAGTTCAAACGCAGGGATCGAACTCAGGTCTCCTGAATTGCAAGCAGATTTTTTCCCATCTTAGCCACCAGGAAAACGCTGAGAAGGCAATGGATTTTGCCAACTTCCAGGTGAGGGAACAGACAGTTGCATTTTGGTTCTGGTTCTTTCTGTTTTATCCCACATACCTCTCTTAGAGGTCTCTCTGCTGGTTGCACCTTTAATCCACAGTTTAGTTTGTTTTGAACTGGGGATTCTGTTTGTTAGCTTTGGGATTGACATAACTCTGGGAAGGCATTATTATTTGCTCCATCCTCCATGGGGTCGCAAAGGGTTGGATACGACTGAGTGAGTGTGGTGTTGGGCAAGACTCTTGAGAGTCCCTTGGACTGCAGGGAGAGCAAACCTGTCAATCCTAGAGGAAATCAGTCCTGAATATTCATTGAAGGACTGTTACTGAAGCCGAAGCTCCAATACTTTGGCCACATGATGTCAAGAACTGACTCATTGGAAAAGACCCTGATGCCAGGAAAGGTTGAAGGCAGGAGGAAACAGAGGATGAGGTGGTTGGATGGCATCACTGACTCGATGGATGGACTCGATGGACATGAGCAAGCTCTGGGAGTTGGTGATCGACAGGGAAGCCTGGTGTGCTGCAGTCCATTGGGGTCACAAAGAGTCAGACTGACTGAGCAACTGAACTGAACTGAACTGAGCGATTAACACTTTCACTTTCACAGATAAGAAAGGGCTTCCCAGGTGGCACTAGTGGTAAAAAAAAAAAAAAAAAAAAAAAAACCAACCCCAATGCAGGAGACATAAGAGATGCAGATTCAATTGGGTTCAATCCCTGGGTCAGGAAGATCCCCTGGAGGAGGGCATGGCAACCAGTATTCTTGCCTGGAGAATCCCATGGACAGAGAAACCTGGTGGGCTATGGTCCATAGGGTTGCAAAGAGTTGGACACGACTGAAGCAACTTAGCAAACATGCACAGATAAGAAACGGAGGCTTTTGACTGTGACTTCGTTGAGGACACACAGCTGATGGGTATCACAGGGTGTGTCCTGAAGCTTCATCAACTTGTAGTCATGGTTACAGCACGCAGGCACATGTTGAATGCCATCATCCCTGTCTGCCAAGACGAGTCTACGAGTCTCTGGAATCACTAATAATTATGACAGATTGAAAATGCTGACTTCCATATGAAAGTCAGAGGAGAGAGGGCTCCCTTCTGAGTGGGTGACCAGCAGAGACATCACCTTGGAGTGTGGGCAGAATATGGACATGTGGAGATCTGGAGGAGAGAGACTGTTGTCGGGGTATTACTTGAGCACAGACAGGAAGAGGGGAAAGCTCGGGGCATGTATAGGAGATATCAGACGTTTCTGTGTGTCTGCAGAGGAGGGTGGAGCTAGGGGAAGAATTGGTGTCAGATAAGGGAGGGTTTTGCATGCCAGGCTGATGAGTTTGAACCCTCATTTTGCAGGCAATGAGGAGCTCTGGGTGGGCTGAGCCCGGGAGCAGTCGTGAGAGATTCACCTGGCAGTAGTGTTGGGGAAAGGCTCAGTGTGGAGTGAGGAATGACCACTGGGACCAGTTAGAGATCTTCGTAGTAGCGTATAGAGGAGGCAGTGAGAGTCTGAACTAGGACAGTGGTGTGGGCCGGAGAGCAGAGGACCCCTGCCCAATTCATGGCTGCACCCTCAGCCCACACTGGCTGGCCTAGGTATGCGCCACGGTCCTCCGCCACACTTGGACCTCAGCCTGGGTTGGAAAATACAGACCACAGATACCATGTATGTACCGTGTGGGGCCACAAGGCTGTGTAGCCCAGAGGTCCTCTAGGCATCTGGATGGGTCCTTGCTTTTGACACGTGATGACCAAAGCCAACCCAGACTAGGCCACTCGCCCTGTCTGTAGCTCCACAATCCCTTCCTCTCCGAGGTCTGCAGTTCATCATCCTGACAGTCCAGAAAGCCTATGCTAGAGCTTCCTCCACCCTGAGCACGCACATTTTCTAATTCCCAGTTATTGGCACAGGGAAGCTGCCTCCGGGGTGTGGTTTCCACTCATCCCTGGAATGGGGCAAACAGGGCAGACCTGTGCGGAGTGGGTTTCCATTTAAGTGTGGAACTGGGGGCTTGGACTGACTATCTTCCCACCCCAATTCTTAAGTTCCCTTCATTGTGATGCATGTTCCTTTTATTCTGTCCTCTGTGCCATCTCCTCCAGGAATCCTTCCTTGATTCTCCACAGCCACCTGTGCCTTTCTTCCTGGGAGAGTTGCTTTCAATAGATTTGTGCCTACTTTGAGGGCAGAGCCCGTGTCTTGCACATATTCCCTGTAAGGCCAGCAGAGGCAAGATGGAGAGAGATCTGTCATTCATTGGTGGTGGTGTTCAGTTGCTCCGTGGCCCACAACTCTGTGACTCCATGGACTGGAGACACCTTCCCTGTCCTTCACCATCTCTCAGAGCTTGCTCAGACTCAGGCCCATTGAGTTGACGATGCCATCCAACCATCTCATCCTCTGTTACCCCCTTCTTCTCCTGCCCTCAATCTTTCCCAGAATCAGGGCCTTTTCCAGTGAGTTGGCTTTTCGTTATCATGTGGCCAAAGTATTGGTGCTTCAGCTTCAGCATCAGTCCTTCCAGTGAATACCGAGGGTTGATTTCCTTTAGGATTGACTGTTTTTCATACTTTGTTGTTATTTTGCTGTTCTTCATAATGCTAATAATAATAACAACAATTAATGTGGTCAGATGCTCTGACCATGTGGTGAGCATCTCAGTGCATTATTTCTAATTCTCAAACAAACCTTCAAGAGAGGGATCATTGCTGTCAATTTCAAACCAAGGAAGTGTGAGAGAGGCCAAGTCCCTTGACCTCATTCCTACAGTTAGAACAGGAAGGTATCAGGATTTGCTTGCAGGCTGGCCAGCTCCAAACATGCTCTCTGTCTCTCTGTGGTGGAATGGAGTTATCGTGATCAGGCTTCAGATACCATCTCATGGTTCATAACATAATAGCAGCAAACCATAGCCTATTGTCCATCTGAAGGTTCACTTATGGGTTTAGCCCATGAGGAGAGGTTTGTTTGTTGTTCTGAATCCTCTGTTCATGCAACTTGCCTCAGCTCTAGGTCACTAAGGGAGATCTACAGTTTCCAACTCCTGGCAAAGAGATCTCTGAGGAAATGCTATTGCTCTGGGGTCTTCCATCCTATAGGTGGCGCTGTTGGACCCTGGGAAGTCCAGTGTTGTGGAAGACGGAAGGAACAGTGCCAGGTTGTTCCCGCTCAGCTGGGCCAGCGGTGGGGGGTGGAAAGCACAGCACTGTTTGTAAGAACTGACCCTGGAAGCAGCCTAAATGACCAGTAGGATGAGACGAGTTAAATACATGATAATACACCCACTTAATGGAATGCCATGGAGCCATTAAAAATTATGACATGGATTTATGTTGATTGATCTAGAAAGATACCTCACAATATATTTTGCTGAAGGAAAAGCATGCCTCGGGACATTTGATATATATAGCATGATCTCCAAGATACAAGACTGAGAGAGAAATGGATAGTAAGCGGGATGGATGTTCACCAAAATTAACAGTGCATGTAGATCTTTTTAGATGGTGAGATTTCAAATGATTTTTACGTTAGTCGTTTCTACTTTAGCCTTATCTGTGATATGTGCATTTTTTAAAATAACAAACATAGATTATCTTTGCAGTTGGGAAAAATAAAGCCATTTTTTCATTTGAAAATGTATAGATCCAACTAGAGTGAAGGTGTCACCCACTCTTTCCAAACCTAGTCCTGTTCAGAGTGTAGCTACCTCGGATGTCTCATCTCTGTGTTAGTGATTAGTTATTTCTTAGCAGAAGAATGGAGATATGTGTCACCAGTCTTGCACACAGAAGAAGCTGAGGAGGGCACTCCTGGGCCAGTTCCAGGACCCAGTGGGAACTGAGGGCCAGGGCGGTTCCCAGGACTCCCTGCCCCTCCTTCTCCAGTTTCCACCTCCACCCTCCCCCCCCCTCCTCTGGGTGTCTCCAGCAGCTTTCATCTCCACAGATTCTATTCAGCAGCGAGTCCCTGAACTTTTCTAATTGAGATCAGAGATAAATATAGTGGGGAAGGAAGGAGGGAGAGGGAGGAGGCCTAGTTTTAATTTGCAGCATTTCCCATTAATAACAACTTCTAATTAAAAAGTCTCTATCTCCCAGCCGAAGTCCAAGAGAAAAGTCTCCCCAGGTCTATCTGGCTGGAACCTTTGTGTCAATGAGTTCGGAGTGCAGATTTCTGCACCAGCTGAGCCCTCTCTGTCAGAAGCCATAATTAAGCTGGAAAAGAAAAAAGAATAGAAAGGTAGGGGTGGGGGAAGAGGGATGTCATCTAAGACCATAGAGATCCTCCCTTGATGCAGTCCTAGAAAGAGGCCATATGCCTTCCTCGAACAGTGGTGCCTGCTGGGTCAGTCCTCCTAGGGAAGGTGGCCAGGCCAGATGATCGAGGAGGCAGAGGTTGAGTAGGATGGGCGGGGGTGTTATTTTTTTTTTGGAGTTGGAGAAGCTAAATATCACAGGAGGTTGGAATCAGTGAGCTCAAAGAGAGAGCTCTCTGCCTCCATTCACGGTGCATCTGCCTTATCTTCCCTTTCTCTTCTCCCCTCATTTCCTCTACAGAGGCTCTATCCTTCTGTGGTTTGTGAACGTGTGTGTGTGTGTGTGTGTGTGTAGAGGGTGTGCTGGTACTGCTGCTGGAGGAGCGATGGCTGTTAATAGTCTAAGATAGTAGGGTGTGCCGTTTGGTATTGATCTAAATACAAGCACCAGTTTATTTTTTTTTCACCCAGAAACATTTTTATGCCTTTGCAACTTGCTGAACTGAAGTAGGTACTCAATAAACAACTGTGAATAAATGAAGGGCTGAATGAACAAAAAGATCCTCTCCGAGCTTCAGTCTCATAGCCTTCTGGTTATTCGGTGCCTCTTCTTGGATCTTCAGTAGGCATCTCAGACATCCAGCCCCTGCAGGCACACAGTTCTGGTATTGCCCTTAAAAAAAAAATGAACATAAATCAATGGGCGCCATTAAGAGGAAAGTGATCAGGGTGAAGACTCAAGACCATGCCATATGGTGATCTGAGCGCCAAAGAATTGATGCTTTTGAATTGTGGTGGTGGAGGACTCTTGAGCATCCCTTGGACAGCATGGAGATCAAACCAGTCAATTCTAAAGGAAATCAGTCCTGAATATTCATTTCAAGGACTGCTGCTGAAGCTGAAGCTCCAATACTTTGGCCACCTGATGCCAAGAGCCAATTCACTGGGGAAGACCCTGATGCTGGGAAAGATTGAGGGCAAGAGAAGGAGGCGACAGAGGATGAGATGGTTAGATGGCACCACCGATCCAGTGGACATGAAATTGAGAGAACTTTGGGAGATAGTGAAGGACAGGAAAGCCTGACATGCTGCAGCCCATGGGGTCGTAAAGAGTCGGACGTGACTTAGTGACTGAACAACAAAAAGAGCTAGTTGGTTCAGGACTTCCCTGGTGGCCCAGGGGTTAAGACACTGTGCTTCCACCGCAGAGGATAGGTTTGATCATGGGTTGGGATGATCCTGTATACCACATGCATGGCCAAAAATAAGAAAAATTTAAAAGAAGTACGTACTTAAGATCTGGTTGGTTCATCACAGTGCTGAAGAAATTATGGTCTACAGCAGGGATTGGCAAGTTTTTTGTATAGGGCCAGATAATAAATATTTTAGATTTTTCAAGCCATATGGCCTCTGTTACAGCTGCTTCAGCTTTGCTGCTGAAGTGTGAAAGCATCCATAGATGATAAATAAATGAATAGGTGTGACTGTGTTTCAGTAAAGCTTTATTTATGAAAACAAGCGGAGGGCCAGATTTGTAGGTTGCTGATCCCTGGTCTATAGGATTGTGTTTTAACATGGCTGAAGAAATGTCCAAAAAAGAATTGGTGTGTTCCGAGGGTCCTCAAGTGAAAGAAGGGGGGCTGAAGTGTGGAAAGCACAGGTCTGTAGACTTTGTTCCCTTTAAGGAAGATGTTTAAACAGCCAGGGGTTTTGGTTCTGTGTTGGGCAGAAGGCTATGAGTCCTCATGTATGGATTTGTTGAGACAAAATTTAGGGTAGCTTGGCTGAAGTGTTGCAGAGTGTGTTCAATTTGGGTAAATGGTTGATTCAGTCCTTGGGGACTTTCAAAATCCCTGGTTACTGGGATATTCATGCATTGGAGAAGGAAATGGCAACCCACTCCAGTGTTCTTGCCTGGAGAATCCCAGGGACGGGGGAGCCTGGTGGGCTGCCGTCTGTGGGGTCACACAGAGTCGGACACAACTGAAGTGACTTAGCAGCAGCAGCAGCGGGAGCAGCAGCAGGGTATATGCATATTGACATTCAGGGAAACAAAGTCACACATTTGGTGCCTCTCTAATGTATGAACCATTGCAATTTGCAGATTGAAGACAGTTTTATTTTCAGTTATATCACCAAATAGAATTTGTGCCTGTATCCATGGATGAAAACCCACAAGAATGCATTGTCAACTTCATTTAGGATATAATCCATCTCAGCTCCCATCTGGGTCTCTCATGAAGACCCAGACACTAATCATAAACTGTAGTCACTGTCCTACTAATACAATAGCATGAGGAATGTATGAAAACTTGTTTTCTATTTAGATGCAAGGAAAGCAAACATTTGGCCTAGGGGCCCCCACTCCTCTCACCTCCATGTATTTGAAAATATTGCTAATTGATCTTGGCTCTGTTCCTAAACCTTGGCCTCAAATAGTTAAGGCCCTAGAATTTTTATAATAAAAGAGATGTAGGACCAGCTGCCTAGGTGGAACAGGAATGAGGGTGTGGAATCGAAGCTGAAGTATGTTCCAGAATGGAGGCAGGAATGACTGAGAGTCCCCAGTACTCCCTCCCTGAGGACCCTTCTTGGTTCCCCACTGCCCCACTTCCCCAGAATTCTTCCCAACACATTGCTCCAGGCAGCTAGCATCCATTTCTTGGAGGCAGCTCGTTGTCACTTCTGGTTTAGAAAGTTCAAGTCCATCAATTGGCATTTTCTATAACCTCCTAGAAGTTGGTCAGTGGACAGTAAGTTGATACCCTAAGATTCTCCATCGAGCATCCTGTACAGAAGGAATCAGGAAGATGGAATGTCTCAACATCTTTGACATCATGACTGCTTAATAAGATACTGGAAATGACTTAGAGCTTTTGGGTGCAGGAGTATCCTGGGTCAATACCTTGAGCCAGGTTCTGGCAAATGTGAAGTAAGTTGGTGACCCCCAATCACCCAGCCTTCTTCCATGCGCTCAGGCCACCTGTGTTCGTGCCCACCTGGGTTGTAGGGCGGAAGGGTGAGAGGCGGGAGGGTGGGATTCTGCTGAGACTTGGAGAGTGGTGGTCTTAGTGCTCTGTCCACACCTCAAGCTGAGTATGGGCTGAAGGAGGGAAACCAAGCGTGAGAGCAGAGGTAGTTGAATGCATGTTTGTGGAGATGGAATGAGCCCAGTGAGACCATGTTTCAGGATGGCAGCCCTGAGGTGAGAGCATCTGTAGGTTGAAGTGGAAATAGGCAGGGTCCTGCCATAGGAAATGGTACCCAACATCAAACCTCAAAGGCCCGGGTGACGATGTGAATGGTGTAATAAGCAGCAAAACTCACCTCTGGAAGGGTTGACCACATGTTGGAATTAGATGTGACAGATGGATGAAGGATGATGATTCTGACCTAAGGCAGAAATGGTGAGGTGCTTGTGTTTGCATCTCACTCAGAATAAAATGGGTTTCATCCCTGTGTTGGGTACGATCTCCTGGAGGAGGTCATGGCAACCCATGGACAGAGGAACCTGGCAGGCTACAGTCCATAGGGTTGCAAAGAGTCAGCCATGACTGAAGCAACTTAGCACACACACACAGCATGCAGAATAAAATATAAAGACATCACCATAGTCCAGGGTTCTTAACCTTGACATTACTGATATGTTGGAGCAGATAATTTTTTTGTTGTTTTGGGCAGCTGTCTTTGTGTTAGAGGATGTTTAGCAGCATCCTCTGGTGGCACTCCCCCCATTACCTACCTCCCACATTGTGACAGCCACAAAAGCAAATTGCCCCCAGATGAGAACACTGCATAACCTGCCAGGCCATGGTACCCAGTGTACATTCTAGGATAGAGAAGAGACCTGCCAGTCCAGACTGGGAAGTGGGGGATCTGGAAGAAATGAAAGAGGCTCATGGGTCTGGAAATTGACTAATTTGAAATCTCAGGACAGCTTCCCTTAGATCAAATTGGGTTCCATTTTCCTGACTTCCATTTTCCTAAGTTTTCCCTGGAGGCTCAGATAGTAAACAATCTGCCTGCAGTGCAGGAGACCTGGGTTCAATCTCTGGGTGAGGAAGATCCTTTGGAGAAGGGAATGGCAACCCACTCTGGTATTCTTGCCTAGAGAATTCCATAGACAGAGAAACCTGGCAGGCTATAGTCCATGGGGTTGCAAAGAGTCGGAGGACTGACTGACACTTTCACTTTTCCTGACTTAGAGTTTTCGTTTCCTATGCTTCCACTGTACCTCACACCTGTTCCCAATAAAGCTCTTAATTTCTTGTATGGTCGACATTTGCATGCTTTTACAGCCATAAAACTTGAAATCCGTCTAGGACAAGACTACCCTCCCTTATCTTTGTGTTTCAAGGACCTGGTTTGGTTCTTGGCATGTAGAAGTTGCTCACGGCATGTTTTCCAAATGCATGTATGCATGGATGAATGAATTAGTGATTCTGGGATTGTTCCCTGGCCCTCCAGCATCACACATGGACCAGAGGTGTGGACCCTGAGTCATCGACACAGAGCAGATATCAGAACTGGAGAATGATGAGTCTTTCCCCTCTTCTGGAAAAAACATAAGTCAGCCTAGGAATGAGGTCCCTGAGTCACTGAGGGGAAATGAGCCCAGTGTGGGGACAAGTGGCCGAGCTCAGGTTTGGGACCAGGCCAGGGAGGCCAAGTCAGCACGCCCGACATCCCGAGAGTGGCCAGGCCCTGAGTCCCACTCGCATCTGCACGGTCCCCTGCAGCTGTGCTGACCACCTCGGCCTCGCTCCCCCACCCCGCCACTGCTCTCGGGGCCCAGCAGCTGGGACCACACCCACCAGTTAATGGACCTCTTGAAGGGGGGCCAGGCCAGGAGCCATCAGCACAGCTCCCTACCCAACAGGCTGCCGGAGCAGTGATTTCAATTAAAGGACCATTACCATGAAATCCTATCCAGCCCCAGGTCCCATTGGCCAGCGGGAGGCCTCTCTTCTCCCTGTCCCAGGCCCTGCTCTGTGGTTACCGGGCGGCCCTCTCACTGGGGCCCACTGCCTTCGCTAAAACACAGCAGCTGCTGCTAATAAACAAACATATTGATCATACAGATATGGGATGTCAGGGACTTAATTCATGAATGAAGTGAGTTTTAAGAGTGTCCGGTGGGAGCTGGCTCTGTTTAAAGGGCCAGCAGCTGCCCGAGTCCCCTTGAAGTGGGTTCTGAGACAGGGCAGAGAGGGAGCCTCTCCCTGACCTGGGTCCTGTGGTGCCCAGGAGGTGTGCAAAGGAATCTTACGGTCCTTGGATACACCTCACCTGGCCCCTTTGCCTTTCTCCTCCAGGACCCTCTTTGCAACCTGGAGACCGTCAGGCGAGGCTGCAGTGCTCTGAGGGTACAAGGGCTGAGCTGAGGCAGAGAAGGAGGAGAAGAGGGCCTGCCCAGGCTCACCTGGCTCAGGCTCTTGGGCTCCCTGCCCTGATGATGGTGATAAAGGCCTCAGACCCGACAACTGGTCTCCTTGAGCACCTGCTGTCTCACTGGAACATATGATATAAGAGCCCCAGGAACCCTGATGAAGGCTCCGCTTTGGGATATTGAAGTTCCTAGACATTCCTTAGTGCAATCATTAAGTGAGGGGCTGGGGACCTAGGTTAAGAAGATGTTGTCTTTGGCCCACAGTAAAGTGATGGAGAGGGTTTCCCAGGTGGTTCAGTGGTAGAGAATCTGCTTGCCAATGCAAGAGTTTGTGGGTTCAGTCCCTGGGTTGGGAAGATCCCCTGGAGGAGGGAATGGCAACCCACTCCAGTATTCTTGCTTGGAGAATCCCATGGACAGAGAAGCCTGGCACGCTACAGTCCACCGGGTGCCCAAGAAGCAGACATGACTCAGCAACTAAAACCACAACAAAAAGTGATGGAGAAGTGAGCAGGTGGGCGATTTGAATGCAGTGTGGTAGGAGGAAGGGAGGACCAGCATCTGTGTGGCTGTGGGAGCCGAGAGACACTTTGCCAGGGAAGCTTCCTATAGCCAATGGCTCCGAAGTCCAGACAGAATGGTTTCAGCAGTTAGCATGGGAGACGTGGTGGGTGCAGCGGCACAGGGATGTGCCCCGCGGAACAAAGGGATGATGATCTAAAGCAAACCAAGAACACTGGGAAGCTCATGCGGTGAGGTTCTGCTGGAGGACAGAGGATCAGAGTGGCTGGAGTGGAGAGGTGAGGGAGGCCGAGGCTGGAGACGGGCAAGAGTCTAGATGTGGGGCCACGCCCAGCGCACTAGAAATGATGCTGCAGTGATGAAGCTCCTGAGCGCTTTGAGGCAGAGGGACAATGAGACAGCATTTGAAGATTAGGACGATCACGGAAGCCGTGTGGTGCAGAAAGACCTGGAGGTGGGGAGGTCTTTGGGGGCGCGTGTATAAGGTCAGAGAGAGAGAGAGCAGGCTTGGACACTGGCTTTATGCCAGGGGGTGAGGAAGAAGGGCTTTCAGGATGCAACCGTCAAGCATTAGCCCACCAGCAATGAGTCTCATTAATTTCAAATTTGAGACCAGTTTTATAAAAGGCCTGAGCTGCTCTTTACTTGGGTTCAGAAATCTTTTCTTTAGAGAGGGCTTAGGTCCCCATACCATCAAACATGGTGAAAGCTGTTTGCAGAGGAAAACTTATAGCCTTACATGCCTTCATCATTAATGAAGAAAGTCCCCTCCCCACAAAGAGGTGGCATTAGGTAATCATCTCAAGAAATTAGGAAAGGAGCAATTGAATAAACTCAAAGAAAGTGAGCACAAAGATAAAAGCAGAGATTAATGAAATCAAAACCAAAGTATATTAGAGAGGATAAATAAAACCTAAACTTTGTTCCCTGGAAAGTTTAGCAAAATAGAGGAATCTGGTTTTAGAGCCTGATTAAGGGGAGGGGGAGATATTAGTGAGAGACAAAACAGAGATGATATAAATTAATTGCCTCAGTAAGAATGCTGGGAGGAAAATTAGAAATACAGAACTTGAGGTCCAAGAAGCTCCTGCATTGCTCCTACCCCAGTAATGGACATGGCAACCCCTGTCCATGCTCACCCCTCCATTCCCGGAAGCCTGAGGAGACCAGTGATATTTTATTAATGTGATTCTCCTTACTGTCAGATAAAACAATAGTGACTCACATTTATTGAGCTTTTTTTCCCCTCTTTAACTCAGACACTATGTTAACTACTTTGTGTGAATTTTATTTTAATCCTTCCAATAGCTGAACCAGTGCCTCGTTGGATACCCATTTTACAGATGAGAAAATAAAATTTAACACGAAAGTGTAATTTGCCCCAAGCTCCTACATCTCCCTAGAGGTGGAGGCAGCATTAGTTGCAGGAGCCTGACTGCTGTCACCCTGTTGAACACACTTCTATCCCCTGCTCAGTCACTTCAGTCGTGTCTGACTCTGGGACCCCATGGACTGTAGCCTGCTAGGCTTCTCCATCCATGGGATTCTCTAGGCAGGGATACTGGTGTGGGTTGCCATGCCCTCCTCCAGGGAATCTTCCCAACCCCGGGGTCGAACCCACGTCTCTTATGCCGGGCGGGTGGGTTTGGAGCTATTAAGGGGGAGGGGCAGCATCTGGGTGCCCAGCCAGCAATGCTCTGGGCCCTGGGCTTGTGCAATGGTTTTGTCTCTAAGATGCTCAACTTTGGGAAGTCAATCAAAATTTCTGGAGCTCAATTTACTCTTCTTTAAGGAAGCTGGACTGGGCCCCTGTGATTTAAAAGGTATTTTATGTCTTTAAAAATGCTTCCTGTTCAGCCCTCATCACTAATTCAGACAAGCCTCGGCATTCAGTATCAGGTAGTAAGTTGTGGGATATCGAACTGGGCATCTTACTCACCTTCCCTCAGGGGCGCCCCAGCGGCCCTCTAAGTAAATAGACCGGGACAAAAATGGCCACAGTAGCTGGTGCTTGGAGCGGCAGTGCTGCCTAGACCTGGCAGCTCAAGCTCCTGTCCCAACACCCAGCCCACTCTGGCCCTCCTCTGGCTGCGCCCCTCCCCAAGGGCCGAGAGGGACACACTTAGCAGAGCCCGCAGTCTCTTTGCCTCACTGCCTGGATGCCCGGACTGCACTTCCGGGGCCTGTGTAGACCTCTGACCCTGGGCTGCTTCCCCAGGATGAACTCACTAGTACGTGCACCGCCGCGCCCCCCCCTCCCCCACCCCCGCCCACAACACACACACACTCCAGGGGGTGGGCAGGGGCACACGAAGGGCTGTGAACAGAGCCCGGCTTCGCTGGTCCCGGACTGCGCAGGCGGGAGGACACCAGGCCCCTAGTGGTGAGAGAGTGAATGGCAGCGGAAAGAGGAGGGGGGCCCAGGGCAGGCCCCCCCCTGGAGTCTTATCCTGCCACGCGGTGCCCCAGGGGAAGCTTGCAAATAAAAAGGAAAATTTAGTTGCTTGGTAAGAGTTAAGGCTCCACAAAAGACATATTTATGATTTTCTTATTTATTTCATTTTTGGCTGTGCTGCTTCTTCACGGCTGTGCAGACTTTTCTCTAGCTGCGGCGAGTGGGGGCAGCTCTCTAGTTGCGGTGTGCAGGCTTCCCACGGCAGCGGCTTCTCTTGTTGCAGAGCCCGGGCTCTAGGTTGAGCGAGCTTCAGCAGTTGTGGCACATGGGCTCAGCAGTTGTGGCCTCTGGGCTCCAGAACACAGGATCAAGAGTTGTGGGGCATGGCTTAGGTGCTCCAAGATGTGTGGGATCTTCCTGGATCAGGGATCGAACTCGTATTTCCTGCATTGGCAGGCGGATCCTTTGCCACTGAGCCACCAGGGAAGCCCCGCAAAAGACATATTTAGATGTGAATGGCAGGCACAATGAGAAGTCAGAGGACAAGTCAACTTGACTCTTAGGGGGCTGGGTAAGTTAACAGTCTTAGAGAAAGAGAACCCCTCAGAAGGGAGTCAGGCTGCCACAAGACAGAAAACCAGAGCTTGGGAGGCAAACCTGGGAAAACCAGAACAGCAGCCATCTATCTCAGCTTTCTGATCTCACAACCGCTCATGTCTCTGGGCCCTGACTTGAAGCTGATGAGAGCAGTCTTCAATGAGAACCTGGCCCTCCACGGATATATGCCCGACTTGCGGACACAGAGCGGGAAAGGAGAGGGTGGGATGAATGGAGAGAGTAGCATGGAAACATACATGCTACCATGTGTGAAATATGTAGCCAGGGCGAATTTGCTGTCTGACTCTGGGAGCTCAAACTGGGACTCTGTGACAACCTAGAGGGATGGGATGGGGAGTGGGAGGGAGGAAGGAGGTTCAAGAAGGAGGGAGCATATGTTGCCCTATGGCTGATTCATGTTGATNCTTGCCTTATCCCCCCCTGCTCCTCTTTCTCACCCCCTTCTTCCTTCCCTCTTTATACACTGTTTTGTATATATGCAGCTTGAATTTGTGTTTAGATAGAAATGTTCCGTATTGTCTCTGTGAAAATACATTGTTGTTTTGGATGATGTGGGACAGGGTTTAGAGCCTGAGAATGTCTTCATGTGGCCCGGGGCTATCGAGTGTTTTCATTCCTGTAGACACAGCCCTGCCCCAAAGTGCCGTAGGAGCTGTTTGGTAGCTGGAACCGTTAGTGCGGTTCGCCATTCCGGCTCCGTCTCCTCTGTCATGATGTGCTGCTTCTGACAGAAACCGCCAACTAGGTCAGAGAAAGCTCCTGGCCATGCTATCGCCCATCTTCTGTTTATTAAGTGACTCTAATATAAGAGGCACTGCAGCTGATGCGACTGTTGTCTGGACATGATCTTGGCCTTCAGAGGTCCATCGCCTGGGAGAGAGGCCCCTGGGTGGGTGTGGATTTCACTGGTTGGCACTGGGGATGACTTATTGCATGTGAAATCATACATACGATCTGTATGATTATTTTAAGGTGAAAGTCTCAGTGTGGCATCCGTGCACTTTTAACACTTGCTAATCTCCCTTTTAGAAGGAAAAATAGCAAGTCTCAGGCTCAGAGCTTAGGAGGGACTGTAGATTCCAGCTGTTCTTCGATAAAATTGTGAAGTTCTAATTGTATTTTTCTTCTGTGTTTGGCAAATGTGATGGCTGATTTTATGTGTCAGCTTGACGGGGCCACAGCAGGGGGCCCAGTCATTTGGTCAAACATTATTCTGAGCAATCCTAGATGAGATTAACATTTGAAACAATAGACTCCAGAAGGCAGACTGCCCTCCTTTCTGTGGGTGGGCCCCATCCAATCAGTTGAAGGCATGAACAGAACAAGAAGGCTGACGCTCCCTCAAGGAAGAGGGGATTCCCTCCTGCCTTGCGACCCCATGGACTGTAGTGCTCCAGGCTCCTCTGATCATGGGGATTCTCCAGGCAAGAATACTGGAGTAGGTGGCCCTGCCCTCCTCCAGGGGAGCGTCCTGACCCAGGGATTGAATCCACGTCTCCAGTGGCTCCTGCACTGCAGGTGGATTCTTTACCATTGAGACACCAGGGAAGCCCAAGAAGCTACATAAAGTGTCCTTATTCAATACATTTATTTAAATTAAAAAGAAGTCCATTTAAGAAAGATATTAAGTAAATGATAATGGAGGTTGCACATGGGTTTGGCGAAAATGGTGAAAAGGGTTTGTTTGGGAAATGCAGAGGTTAGGGCAGGGATGCAGAGAGCCACAGACCCAAGCAGGAATGAGGAAGGTACAAGAGGAGAAGCTGAAGTCCTGACCACTTGCCCTGCTCCCTGCCTACCCCCATCTGGGAATAGGGAGGGAAGCACAGATTACAGGGAGAGAGGCTGGGCTCTGTCTGGACCACTAGACAAGTGAGGGACTGGCGCTAGGCTCACTAACTGCTATCACGGTCAACCTCAAACCTCAGCAGCTTTCCCGGTCAGAGGTCACTACTTGTTCATTCACGTTCACATCAGCTCCTGTAAAGACCATGTGGGGAGGAGGAGATGATTCTGTTCTGGGCCCTGGTTCAGGGGTCAGACTCTGCTCAACAGGGGGTCCATAGAGCAGCACCATCCTAGGGCTTTATGCACTGATGAACATATTCTGTATCCGCAGTTTGATGGAGTACTTGATATGTGGTCACTGCCACTGAAAAATGGAGTTTTAAATTTTCTTTCATTTTAAGTAATTTAAATTTGAATACCTACATGTGGCTAGCTGCTACCATATTGGACAGTGCAGTCTGGAGCCCCATCCTCATTTGTAATCATTCAGGGAGAGGGAGAGAGGGAGAGATTGAGGAAGAAGTTGTATGGGCTGGGCTTAGAGAAGTTCATCACTTTCTCCCACATTTCCCTGGTCATAATGCAGTCATTTGGCTGTGCCATAGTCCCCAGAATGAAGTCTAGGTATATGCCAGGAGGAAAGGCAGATGGGTCTGGGAAGACTCTAGCCTGTCTGCCACTACAGATTTGGCAGAAAAAGTGATGTACCTGGAAATAAGCAGCCTGGGGGTAGGCACTGGGCAGTGACTTAGTCAGGGGGCATCAGGGAGGTCGGGTCACTGATGGCAGAGTTCTTGTCTTATGACTGAGGTTCAGGGTTGGAACTCTAGTCTCCAGGTACAAGGAAGCCAAACCGTGGAGGATGTGGGGAGCAGAGACTATCGATACATCTGAGACACAGAAAAGGGTAGGTCTCAGGGTCAAGGCAACAAGCCGACCAGAACAGAGGCAAGGATCAGAGTGGGCCCTCCAGCAAGCTGTCCAGCCCTGAGTCCGGCCCGTGGGAGGGCTGCCATAGGCTCCTTATAATCCCTCCCCTTGTCCCCTTAGAGGTGGGGAAGGGCTGAGAGGGCAGGAGGGATCCAGAGGTTCTAGCATGGGAAGAGGCATGGTGGGCAGTCAGGCTGGGTATCTCAGATGGAATCAAGGAGGGGGGAATACACAACTTATTTAACAAGCATATGGAAGGCATATTAAGGGGCAGGCAGAGAACAGGAGATTTCAATGCACTAGTTTCAATGGTGAAACATTTCGATGCACTGAGAAACCAAACTTTTATACTCTCAGCTATTTTCCAATGAAGAAATGTACAAACCAGACATCTGCACCTCATCTCCCAACCTCATCCCCTGGTCCACCTTCAACCGTAGAGGGGATTCAGTGACGGGATGGCAGTTAGGATAAACCAGGACTCAGGAATTTTAAGCATAGTCATGGCTGAGCCAAATCAGTTGCACTGCAAAGACTGCATCAGATTGATCAAGAGAAAATGTCTCGCTTTTTCCAGGTACTAAATGTGGGCAGTTTTGTGGGGGAAGTGACACCTGAGCTGGGCTTTGTGGATGAAGTGGAATTTGACAGGTAGAGATGGAGGCGGGGGACATCCCAAATTGTCATCTGAATGAGCAGACTCAGGATAGAGGAGGGTGGGTGTGTGCACAGGAGGTGGAAAGTAGACCAGTTGGCCAGAGGGTGGGCGTGCTGAGAAAGATCCAGCTGGGAAGATTTTCTGGGGCCAGGTTCAGAAAGGTCTTGCATGCCTGGCTAAAGGCATCACTTTTATTCTGGGGGCCATGGAGAGCCACTGGAGGGTTTAGAGCAGGGCACTGGCATAACCAACCTGGGCTGGACCAGTGGGGAGCGAGGAATTGTATGGGATGTGATTGGAGGCTGTTGCAGTGGTCTGGAGAGAAGCCTGGACAAGTGTGCTGGCCCAGGCAATGAACAGGGCTGTGTGTGTGTGGCTGGTAGTCAGGGTGGGGGGTGAGGGGAAATGGGAAGGGGGATTAGTCATTCAAGGCCCTAATGTAGGATTTGCTTCATGTCCATTCTGTGCTTGCTTGACCATGCCTGGCTCTTGGGTATGTGAACGGATCAAGAGAGTGGAGGCTTGTCACACACCGCCATCCTTTTCCTATATGAAAAACTCAAGGAATGTGCTTCTTGCTTAGAGGGGAAAGGTGGATCATGTCATTTCTTGTAAAGGAGCCACCTCAACCTGAAAGTGAGAGGCTGCTTCTGGGATGAAAAGCCCATGATTCTGTATCTTGGGGGGATTAAAAGATGCTGCTCAGCGTGAGTTCCCGTGGGAGCTACCCCCAGGCATAGGGAGATGAGAGGCAAATGGATGGAGAGGCTGGGAGGGAAACGAAGCAGCATCGCTGAGCCAGGTGAAAGTGTGGAGGTGAGCAGGGAAACCCTCCTGGCTGCCTCGACGCTCGGAATGGCAGTAGAGGCCTGATAGAACTGGGGGTTTCGCATCACATCACAGGACTGTGGCCTTCCCAGGGGGCACTACTCGTAAACAACCTTCCTGCCAATGCAGGAGAAGTGGGTTTTGATCCGTGGGTCAGGAAGATCCCCTGGAGGAGGGCATGGTGACCCACTCCAGTATTCTTGCCTGGGAAATCCCACAGACAGAGGAGCCTGGTGGGCTACAGTACATGGGGTCGCAAAGAGTTGGACACGACCAAGCAGCTAAGCACGTACAGGACTGCCTGTGCAGGAGGCTGGGCTTTAAAAAGGAGGCATTTGGTGGTTAAATTTGAATGTGGCAGCAACCTGATTCTTTTTACCAAGGCCAGCTGGGGAGAGTGATTTTCTTTGCCACCAAAGACTTGCAGTGCGGAAACCAACGTCCCTCCAGCAGGAATAATAGCCGTTCATATAGGACCGAGAAAGCAACAATTTCCTCATTGTATGTGTTTCTGTAGCGGCTGGGAGAAGCCCACATTCCCACCCTAGATAAGTGCCCAATTAGAGAGATTTCAAAGAGGGGACAGTCTTCAAGGTACTTGGTTTTCGGGGCTTTATTGATTCCGTTTTTCTTTTTAGTTTTCATTGTGGTTTTAATCCCAAATGGAGCTGGCAGTGTGTTATCCAGGCAAAGTTTATCTCCTGCTCATTACAGCACAGGGTGAGGCTGGCAGAGCCCCTCTTCCTCTCCAGTGTGAGTTGGTTACAAACGCATGGGTTGGGCTGGAGCCACCCAAGCACCTACTGTATTTGCAGAGAAACCCTGGCCCAGTGATCAGAAATGCACATCACGTTACCTCCAGCTTCTGCAACACTCTCTCCGCCTCCGAACACACAGGGTGAGCCCGGACCTCAGGGCAAGGTCCCGTAAACATCCGAGTGCCCCTGGCTAGGCTTTCTTCAACCTTCCGCTCCCATCTTTCAAGTACTGGCCCATCAGAAATGTGTGAGTCATTGTCATCCACAAATGTGTCTCTGGAGCCTGAGCTCTGCTCTGTGACTGAGAAACTTGCTTGGCTCTCCTAAACGTCAGTTTCCTCATCTGTCAAATGGGTATCTTTAACAAAAGTCCAGTTCCTGGGGGTGGCGGCTGTGGAAACAAAACTGGTCCCAGGGTGGGGCTGGGGAGCAAGCAATGACCTTGAGGGTTGGGGTTTGGCAAGGCTGGAACCTACGGCTGAGTGACCTTGATGGAGCCAGGTGCACACAGCCTGGGATAGCTCTTGCCTGTGGCACCTATGAACTGTGGGACTTGGAACACATGATCTTAGCTGCAGGAACCTAATGTTCTTCTTCTCAGTAATGGTAGTAATAATAGTACCTGAGGCGTAGGGCGGTGAGAGGATTGAATGAAGCTGTTGATGGGCAGGAACAAGAAGGGTGAACACAGGGCACTTAGCACGTGTGAGGTACTTTTCCATCACTCCCCCTATGCCGTGGCCAGCTGGCTGGGCAGACATCCAGCGTGTATTACGCACCTTGGCACACCTGGCACTGTGCCAGGCAATTGGAACCAGCCGGGAATGCTAGATGTGGCCCCTGCCGTCCCAGGTTGGAGTCCAGGTGGGGAAGCAGGATGACAGGACACAGGCCAGGAGGCGTGTTCAGTGGGGAGCATGGGCGCTGTGAGGATGCAGAAGCGGGGCTCACTGTATTCAAGATGCACTCAGCCCAGAGGGGGAGTTAGGAGGCTGGCGTCGTTCCAGGAGCAGCTGGCGTCTTTCTGTAGCGCCTGGGGTCCTGAGCAAGGGCAGCTGGCCAGTGAGGGTGAAATGAGGCTGCCCTTTGAGTGGGATCTGGACTGAGAGGCGGGAGCACCCGAAATGCCAAAATCCGATTCCAAGAGTGTATGTTGGGAGCCTCTGTTTTCTTATCCCAGGGGTCTCATGAGGAAATGCTAGTTTCCCAAGCTCTGAGGATCCCAGGGAAGAGGGGTTGCAAGGGATGCCCCTCAGTCCCCTCCCCAGCCCACGGCTTGTGGGCTGCCCTCTCCCGTTAGCCTTGAGCAGGCATTTTGTAGCAGGCATCTCTTCCTGTTCAGTTTCCCTCCCAGACCTGCAGACCTGCATTCCTGAGCAGCTGAGCATATGGATGGAATTCACAGGAGGCGGAGGGAGCGGGAGGGGTGTCCAGCCCCAAGCGTGTCACAGATGCCCACGGAGAGTGGGGAGGATTAGAGCAAATCATTAATTGTCATTAATATGCTGGAGTTTGACAGCCCCGGATTTATTTTTACACCAAAGCCCAGACGTGCCTTGCACATGTCCCTGGGTTCTGGGCTCCAGGAGAGAAGGGAAAGCTGGTTGCACTGGTCACCTGCCAGGCTTTCTCCGGGACTGGACAACCTGCTTTTGGCTTGGCTCCCTGGTCTGGCACAAACCA
Organism: Neotragus pygmaeus; assembly: GCA_006410875.1. Classification (NCBI taxonomy): domain Eukaryota; kingdom Metazoa; phylum Chordata; class Mammalia; order Artiodactyla; family Bovidae; genus Neotragus; species Neotragus pygmaeus. Next base: position 1,013,517 of record SJYV01004258.1, on the reverse strand, counting down.
TGACTTCCAAGGCTTCCCTGCCTTCCTTCCCTCCTTGGCTGTCCCCCCTCCCCAGAGAGGTTTCCTGCCAAAGAGAACCCTGATTTCCATTGCTCGTGGACTGTGCCAAGATCCTAGGGCGGGATGGAGGAGCTGGTCAGAGAGAAGATGGATAATGTCACAGGGAATGGTATTCAAAGGGTTAAACTGCCACCAAGGAATGCATTATTTTTAGAAAGAAAATACTGTACATCAAGGCTCCTAGAGATGCTACTGTCTCTATGGGCAAATATAACTCTGGTTTGCCTTTCCTTTCAAATAGGTACTGAGAATGCAGGTTTGACTCCAAATTTGACCTGGTAGCCATTATGAGGTTTCCCAGGTGGCACTAGTGGTAAAGAACCTGCCTGCCAATGCAGGACACATGAGTCGAGGGTTCAATCCCTGGGCTGGGAAGATCCCCTGGCAGAGGGCACGGCAACCCACTCCAGTATTCTTGCGTGGAGAATCCCATGGACAGAGGAGCCTGGCAGCTACAGACCTCAGAATCGCAGAGTCAGACATGACTGAAGCGACTGAGCGCACAGCTTTCCCTGTCCTTCACTATCTCCCTGAGTTTGCTCAGGATCATGTCCATTGAGTCGATGAGGCCATCCAACAATCTCATCCTTAGTCGCCCTCTCCTCCTCCTGCCATCAATTTCTCAGTATCAGGGTCTTTCCAATGACTTCACTCTTCACATCAGGTGGCCAAAGTATTGGAGCTTCACCTTCAGCATCAGTTCTTTCTGATGAATATTCAGAGTTGATTTCCTTTACAATTGACTGGTTGGATCTCCTTGCTGTCCAAGGGACTCTCAAAAGTCTTCTCCAGCACCACAGTTCGAAAGCATCAGTTCTTTGGCCCTCAGTCTTCTTTATGGTCCAGCTCTCACATCTGTACATGACTACTTAAAAAACCATAGCTTTGACTATACAGACCTTTGTAGGCAAAGTGATGTCTCTGCTTTTTAATAGGATGTAAGAGACCCCAGGGATGTTCAGGCCCTGAAATAAAGGTTCTGTGAGGACACAAGAAGGTGGCCTTCTGCATACCAAGGAGAGAGGACTCAGGAGCAACCAAACCTGAGGACACTTCCATTTCGGACTTTGAACCTCTAGAACTATGAGAGTTCAATTTCTGTTACTACAGCCACCCAGCCTGGTACTTTGTTATGATAGCCCCAGCAATACCTTGATGGGAACAACGTTTGTCCTAGTCGACATCACCATCTTACCTGGCTCAGTGCCCGTGGAGAAGGTTTCCCATTGACCTGCAACGTCATGACCCCGTTGACCATCCCACCCTCTTTCAACCTATATTCTTGCAGCTCTCATTCTTCAAAGGTGATTCTTTGAAACAAACATCACTTTCTCTGCCTGCATTTGTGTGGATTGCTTTTCTGGATTCTGGAGGAGTTATTGTGACCTATTTGAAGCTACCCTTGATGAAACCAAGAACTACACAAATCTGGAAGTCTCCAGGATGTGGTTTATAGTAGGCAGAGTCAGGAGACCATTGTGAAGGTCACCTAAAACACTTACAAAATGAAGTCACTTCAGGTCTCATTTTTCTTACCTTGAAGCAGAGGCAAGATTAGATTGGGGATGGCAAAGTTCAGGGATGACCAGTTCTAATCAATTCTGAGTGGCTGCATGGTACTAGTAGGAAAGAATCCTATAACCAATCAGCCACGTGTGCACAGAGAGAAAGGTAGTCCGTATGCCAGGGCTGCCAACTCCTGAGTTTTAAGATCTCCTCTACCCCCAAGTTGCTTTTTTTAATTTAAATATGTTTTTATTCTATAACACTGTACCAAACCACATCACTAGGTAAGCCAATAGCATTATTTTGATGCCTCTAAATATATAATGGTGTTTTGTCATTTGTCTTAATAGAACCAAGGGCAGTGGCAAAGATTTCTGGCACTGACTGTAACACCATGATAGAATTTTCTATTAGCCCCCGGTTTAGCCCCAAGTTTCTAAGCCCCCTGTTAATCAGAGATTCATGCAGACCTAGGCTACACACATTCTCTGATATTGTGGCAGCAGCCATATCCCCAGCCTGCTCCTCGGACCGCCCAGGTCCTTGCACAACTCCTACCGTTGCTCTTTCATTGGCTGTCTTCCCCTGCTGGCACCTTCACCAGGTCCCAGGGCCGCCAATTGCAAATGACACTCTCGCTGCTAATTAAGGCAGGGGTCCCCAACCTCCAGGACATAATGCCTGAAGATCTGAGGTGGAGCTGCTGTAATACCAATAAAGTGCACAGTAATGGAATGCGAAACCATCCCTCACCCCCCATCTTCTATGAAACTGGCCCCTGGTGCCAAAAATGTTGGGGACCTTTGAATTAAGGTATTTATTCTGAGCCCTATAGTTTAGCAACTCACATCACTCTTTAACCCACAGCCCCCGATTCCCACTGGAATCCAACTCTGATTGCATTAAGATTTGCTCCATTGCTGATGGCCATCAGCTGAAGATCAGCATTTGGTCAGGAACACCCTGTGAAATTCATCTTCACCACAAATCCAAGCGGGGAATGTGGGAGCTGGATTTTTTTCTCTCCTCCTTTTTTTTTTTTTTTTTTAAAGAAAAGAGTGATGCGCTTATGTGTATGTGTGTGTGTTTTTTTTTCCACAAAGAAAGCATTTCAAATGCTTGTTAGGCAAAAATATCTATTTTACATACGCCGTAATTGTTCTACCTAAGATGAAATATGTTATTTTTCTGAAGTAAAGCTACAGGCAGTTTATTAGCAGAGCTAATTAACCCACAATCAGCAGCTGGCTCACCTCTAATCACAGCCTGCTTGCATTCTTCACAGGCAGTGTGGTGGTGGCACAGCACTTATATTTATAAATCCGTGCAATGCAATATGAACTATATTTATGTGGACAGCATCCATTTTTTTAGCCTCAAAATCTGACCTACCTAAAAACAGATGGCGGGAGGACTGGACTACAGGTCTGAGGCTGGAGGCTGAGACCCCTCATCTTGATAATCAGAGTCCCCCCCTCCCCCTTTTTTTTTTTAACCTTTCGGCCTGTTAGGTGCCTTTTCCTCCTGACAAGGATTGCCAGGTGAAGGACTGTCTTGTGCACAGTATGTTGTGAGTGGCTGTCTCCTTGTGGGAGGGTGTCAACCTTTCCCATCCCTCTTTCATTTTCTACCGCAGGAAATGAATGGGGGTTTCCCAGCCAGGTGGGGTTGTTGGGGGAAGGTGGACAGGTCAGCTGGAGCTTGAGCAAAGATAAGGCTTGAAGGAATTCCTCCAAGCATCCAAGGAGCACCACAGGCCTGGCAGAAGTGTTCCATTGGTGGCATATGGANTGGGGGTTTCCCAGCCAGGTGGGGTTGTTGGGGGAAGGTGGACAGGTCAGCTGGAGCTTGAGCAAAGATAAGGCTTGAAGGAATTCCTCCAAGCATCCAAGGAGCACCACAGGCCTGGCAGAAGTGTTCCATTGGTGGCATATGGACATATTGGTGGAGGTTAGAGTTTGATGGTATGTCTGCCAGAGCTAAAGGCAAAGAAGAAAAGGAAAGATATATCCGTTTGAATGTAGAGTTCCAAAGAATAGCAAGGAGAGGTAAGAAAGCCTTCCTCCATGATCAGTGCAAAGAAATAGAGGAAAATAATAGAATGGGAAAGACTGGAGATTTCTTCAAGAAAATTAGAGATACCAAGGGAAGATTTCATGCAAAGATGGGCTCAATAAAGGACAGAAATGNAAAAAAAAAAGAAAGCTGAGGGCGGAATAATTGATGCTTTTGAACTGAGGTGTTGGAGAAGACTCTTGAGAGTCCCTTGAACTGCAAGGAGGTCCAATCAGTCCATTCTAAAGGAAATCAGTCCTGGGTGTTCATTGGAAGGACTGATGCTAAAGCTGAAACTCCAATAGTTCAGCTACCTGATGTGAAGAATCGATTCATTGGAAAAGACCCTGATGCTTAGAAAGATTGAAGGCGGGAGGAGAAGGAAATGACAGAGGATGAGATGGCTGAATGGCCTCACCGAAGCAATGGTCATGAGTTTGAGTAGGCTCCAGGAGTTGGTGCTGGACCTGGAAGTCTGGCATGCTGCGGTCCATGGGGTTGCAAAGAGCTGGACATGACTGAGCGACTGGACTGGACTGAAATTTCGATGGTGCATCTGCCAGAGATGGGGCATGCTCGTGTCATGACTTGACGATCTTTCTTCTTTTTTTTTTTGACTCTTCTTTTTGAATTGAAATGTAGTTGATTTACAATATTATTTTAGTTTCGGCTGTACAACAAAGTGATTTTTTTTTTTGGTAAGCCATAACTTATTTTTTTTATTTATTTAGTTTTTAATTGGAGGAGAATTGCTTTACAACGTTGTGNTTGGGATTGGAATGAAAACTGATCTTTTCCAGTCCTGTGGCCACTGCTGAGTTTTCCAAATTTGCTGGCATATTGAGTGCAGCACTTTCACAGCATCATCTTTCAGGCTTTGAAATAGCTCAACTGGAATTCCATCACTTCCACTAGCTTTGTTAATAATGATGCTTCCTAAGGCCCACTTGACTTCACATTCCAGGATGTCTGGCTCTAGGTGAGTCATCATACCACTGTGATTATCTGGATCGTGAAGATCTTTTGTGTATAGTTCTTTAGTGTATTCTTGCCACCTCTTAATATCTTCTGCTTCTGTTAGGTCCATACATTTCTGTCCTTCATTGAGCCCATTTTTGCCTGAAATGTTCCCTGATATCTCTAATTTTCTTGAAGAGATATCTAGTCTTTCCCGTTCTGTTGTTTTCCTCTATTTCTTTGCATTGATTGCTGAGGAAGGCTTTATCTTCTCTCCTTGATAGTCTTTGGAACTCTGCATTCAAATGGGTATATCTTTCCTTTGCTCCTTTGCTTTTCACTTCCCTTGTTTTTACAGGTATTTGTAAGGCCTCTTCAGACAGCCTTTTTTTTTTTTTTTTTTTTTT
>SJYV01004258.1:995193-1008414 GCA_006410875.1 Neotragus pygmaeus | reverse complement strand
TTTTTTTTTTTTTTTTGCATTTCTTTTTCTTGGGGATGGATGGTCTTGATTCCTGTCTGCTGTACAAAATCACAAACCTCCATCCAGAGTTTATCAGGCACTCTATCAGATCTAGGCCCTTAAATCTATTTCTCATTTCCACTTTATAGTCATAAGGGATTTGCTCCATGCCCGAGGGTGGGAGTGGTGGCCGAGGGGAGCTACCCTGCTTCCGAGATAAGGAGCAGAGGCTGTGCTTTGCTGGAGCAGCCGTGAAGAGATACCCCACGTCCAAGGTAAGAGAAGCCCAAGTAAGACAGTAGGCACTGAGAGAGGCGATCAGAGGGCAGACAGACTGAAACCACAATCACAGACAGCTAGCCAATCTGATCACACAGACTACAGCCTTGTCTACATCAATGAAACTAAGCCATGCTGTGTATGGCCACCCAAGATGGCCAGGTCATGATGGAGGGGTCTGACAGAATGTGGTCCACTGGAGAAGGGAATGGCAAATCAATTCAGTATTCTTTCCTTGAGAACCCCATGAACAATATGAAAAGGCAAAAAGATAGGACACTGAAAGATGAACACCCCAGGTTGGTAGGTGCCCGATATGCTACAGGAGATCAGTGGAGAAATAACTCCAGAAAGAATGAAGGGACGGAGCCAAAGCAAAAACAACACCCACTTGTGAATGGGACTGGTGATAGAAGCAAGGTCCAATGCTGTAAAGGGAAATATTGCATAGGAACCTGGAATATTAGGTCCATGAATCAAGGCAAATTGGAAGTGGTCAAATAAGTGATGACAAGAGTGAACGTCAACATTCTAGGAATCAGTGAACTAAGATGGACTGGAATGGGTGAGTTTAACTCAGATGACCATTATATCTACTACTATGGGCAGGAATCACTTAGAAGAAATGGAGTGCCATCATAGTCAACAAGAGTCCGAAATGCAGTACTTGGATGCAATCTCAAAAACCACAGAATTATCTCTCTTCATTTCCAAGGCAAACCATTCAATATCACAGTAATCCAAGTCTNTATGGGCAGGAATCGCTTAGAAGAAATGGAGTGCCATCATAGTCAACAAGAGTCCGAAATGCAGTACTTGGATGCAATCTCAAAAACCACAGAATTATCTCTCTTCATTTCCAAGGCAAACCATTCAATATCACAGTAATCCAAGTCTATGCTCCGACCAGTAAAGCTGAAGAAGCTGAAGTTGAACAGTTCTATGAAGACCTACAAAACCTTTTAGAACTAACACCAAAGAAAGATGTCCTTTTCATTATAGGGGACTGGAATGCAAAACTACGATGTCAAGAAACACCTGGAGTAACAGGCAAATTTGGCCTCAGAGTACAGAATGAAGCAGAGCAAAGGCTAATAGAGTTCTGCCAAGAGAATGCACTGGTCATAGCAAACACCCTCTTCCAACAACACAAGAGAAGATTCTACACATGGACATCACCAGATGGTAGACACTGAAATCAGATTGATTATATTCTTTGCAGTCAAAGATGGAGAAGCTCTATACAGTCAGCAAAAACAAGATAGGGAGCTGACTGTGGCTCAGATCATGAATTCCTTATTGCCAAATTCAGACTGAAATTGAAGAATAATTGCAGAAGAAATTGGTAATATTGCTTTGGGGTAAGGGAAAGATGCCAGGGCTGAAGTGATTGAGAGATTTGTTTTTCAATCAGCGATTTGTGTTTTGTATAGCCCTTTGTACTTGAATCATGTTAAGTGACAAGGCAAGATAGACATATGGAATAATACATTCATTCTTTAAATGTATTGCTTATATTTCAAGTTTCATCAAAACTTGATGTCATTTTGTCCAGTAAAGTAGAAATTTGAATGTATAATGAGTTACGAGTTTTGTTTTGCTTGTTAAGAGTTTAGTTTTTGTGTGTGTGCTTTGTATCAGTTTCATTCTGTTTGTTATAAGTTTTGTTTTATTTTACTTTGAAATGAAAAATTAAATTAGTAACTTCCATTTTGTAAATATCTTCATATTCAGCAATAAAATAAACTAAAATATTTTTCAATTTATGGCAATAATTGTCAAAAGATAAAAACATGTTGGTACAACAAAATAATTTGAAAGATACATTTACTGTTGCAACCAATGTGTTGACTGATAACTTCATATATATGAGGTCTGTTGTGTATATATGTTAACAGACCTCATATATATGTATATATATGTTTTATGTAGATAAAAACTGATAAACAGTTATCTACATTTAGTTATCCTGTGGAGACAAAATACTAAATAGATAAAACTAAAATTTTGAACTATTTTCTTTTATGTTGCCTTTAACTTTAGAAACTCACAATTCTGAANGCCGGGTCCCAAGAGGGGCCCCTGCATAGGCTGGAAGGAAGAGACAGCTGAGTGTGGATTCACAACCTCTAAAACTGGAGACCCAATGCACATGGACCAGTTGATGCTCTGTGCCTGGATCAATCAGATACAGAGCTCTTTCTGGGGTGAGGGTGGGGTGGCAGTGAGGAAAGCAGGAAGGGAGATGCTGTGGGAATCTGATCCCTCCATACATTATGATTTATTTGAAGGAAAAAGGGAATGAAGGGAGAAAGGAAAGAAGGAAGGGGAAGAGAGGGAGAGAAAAGACAGAAGAACGTGATATTCAGAATCTACGATGTGTCAGGCAATATGCCAAACACTTGTACGTTCACTATTTTACTTACCTTCTCAGTGTTTGAGTAGAACATACTACCTTCGTTTTTATGGACATGGAATTAAGATATAAGAATCTTTTAAAAATGTGTTTATTTATTTGGCTGTGCCAGGTCTTAGTTGCGGAACATGTAGCACATCTTTTAGTTGCTGCATGCAGGATCTAGTTCCCTGACCAGAGATCGAACCCAGGTCCCCTGTGTTAGGAACTCAGAGTCTTAGCCACTGGACCACCAGGGAATTCTCAAGATAGAGGGATCTTAAAAAAAAAAAATCAACATTTGGACCTGGGTCGACCCAAACCTCTTTCTACTTCTCATTTTTCAAGGGTCCACTTAGGTGGGACAGGTCTGTATGTTAGATAATAAAACCACAACTTTCTAAGCATAGTTTCAATCCAGAGTTTTGTTTTTCACATCAGTGGGGCAAAACTTAGGGCTTCCCAGGTGGCTCAGTGGTAAAGAATTCGCCTGCTAATGCAGGAGACGTGGGTTTGATTCCTGAGTCAGGAAGGAGAGGCTCTCTGGAGGAGAGCATGGCAACCCACTCCAGTATTCTTGCCTGGTGAATCCCCATGGACACAGAAGCCTGGCGGGCAGGCTGTGGTCCATGGGGTCACAAAGAGTCGGATAGTACTGAGCACACACGCACCACGCTGGGGCAAAACTTACCTGTCCGTTCAAGCTGGGGAGTGTCAAGGTCTCACAGAATTTCTGGTTATGTCAAATCTGGCTCTTTAATGATTGGGTGATTTCATCTAAGTTAAAGGGAAATGTCAGGTATTGCATTAATTTTTCTAATACACAAGTATGGGTATAATCAGTCACTTTGGTTTTAACTTCCTGGCTAAATCAAGAGGTGTCCTTAGGGACAGGGAAAAGGGCATGGGGATTTCTCTAGGCTTGTGCAGTAGCGAGAAACTTTGGTGGAAAGGAATGGGAACATGCCATAGAAGGTTTGTGCCAGTGTTTCTTGTGGCCCCTTTGTGGACCAGGATTGGGCAGATGGGAGGACTGGCCCTCTGGCGTAGGGCCCATCCCCCTTCCCTGGCCTTTAACTCTCAGGACTAGGACCGGAGGCAGGTGGGGTCTAAAGGTTAATGGCAGCAGTACATGGAGCCAAAGCAGGAGTCTCAGAAGGCTTTACAAGGGGACACTGCGTTAGGGCTAGTGAGGTGTCTACAGAGTGCCGGGGGCCTGAGACAAAGAGTGGTTCCAAGCTGCAGTAATAACTCACATAGAGTCCAGAATAACTGCAGCAAGAAGCAGTGACTCAGAATGGATGATCTGGAAAAGTTTCACAAGTGGAATCCAGTGTCCTCTGGAGTTTACAAATGAGTGTGTCCGTGGAGACACCTGGTTTGCTCTTTTTTCCACGACAGTCTTAGGAACAAAAACTCAGTTCTTTTGAAGGCCACATCAATACACTCAGGTAAGGTTTTATTCTCTGAGACAGGGGCAAGTCATCACAAAGTCCCCGATGACACCTTTAAATCAGCATCCTCCAGACTTGTGAGGTTGGTTGGAAATGGGAGGAGAGAGAAACCAAATCAATAGGTAGCCAAGTTGTTCTTTGGGTCCAGGGACTCCATTCCTGTATTTGGGGAGGGGGGCGGTTTTCTGGGTGGAATCAGTATTGGATTCCTTGTTGCTTATCAGAAAAGGATTTTATTAATAACGGAGAGGTTTACCAGATGTACGAGGAGCCAGCTGCTCATTTCCAAAAGTATTTGTTCAAATCTGCTGGTATTTTAAGGTGCTGGACCTATACTTAGAAATACAGATTCCCTTCTCTGAACTTCACCTTCCCCAGGTGTGAAATATAGCAGGTGAGTTGGCCATCTCAGTAAGAACTGAAGCCCCACAGTTAGTAAGAATGTCTACAAAAGATCTCAAAGGCTGTGCTGCACGGTTGAACCTTAAAAACGAGCTCAGTGAAATCAACCAGTCACAAAAGGACAAGTACCAAACGATTCCACTCATGTGAGGCACCTAAAATAGTCAGATTCATAGAGAACAAAAGTAGAATGGTAGGGAGTTACTGTTTAATGGGCAAACATACTCAGTGTGGGGAGATGAACGGTGCCAATGGTTGTACCACTGTGTGAATATACTTTGAGACACCGAACCATGGACTTGAAAGTGGAAAAAACAATAAATTTTATGCTGTATACATTTTATCACACACACAAAAAAGCTGAGCTGCCTACAGTGGGGCCACAAGGTCAAGAAACCCAGTTTGCAGAACTGAGACATGTTAGTGGTTCAATGCATAGGTCAACCCTTGTCCTAGACAAGGCTAATCATGGCCTAAAGGCCACTTAAATTTAAAAAATAGTGGTGAAATCTTTTTCTCCTAAAAAGCAAAACTTTCTTATAGTCCCACTACATTAAACAAGCAACAGAGAGATTGGATTGTAGCTTAGTGGGGTGATGGGCCGTGAACAAAAGTCACTGTTGCTCAGAGCAGGATGCGATTGGCATTTTGTGCTCCAGGCAAGTGGGCCAGAGGTCAGAGGCCACTGCTGCCATGCGGTGCTGGACCCCAAACATTCAGAGAGTCCCACATAGTAAGGGGCATACAAGAGGCTTGTGTCCACAACCCTTGGTGTGCAACGTGGGCGTCCATCAAGTGTGTCTCTCTGGCAGCAAGGAGGCAAGACCAAGGTGCAGTGAACACTCCCTTTAGCCTCCTGTAGGACCGCCCTGTGGAATCAGCCCCACTGGGAAACCTTTCATCTGGCCAGTGGCCTTTCTGCTTCCCTAATAGGTACCATCAGCATCAGCCAGAGATGACATCCTGCGTCTTTAATGGACTATCTGGATGAACGAAGACCCTTTGGGCCGCCGGTGACAGAAGCTAAATCCAAAGTGGTTTAACCGTGCCGCTGCCCACCCACCCCCGTAAAGATGTATTGGCTTATATAACTGAAATGTCAGGTACAACTGGCTCCAGGGGTTCACATAATGTCATGAACTCACTCTCTTTTTCTCTCTCTCATACTCTATGATTTCTTTTCCATTTGTTTATTTCTCTTTCAGTCAGGCCCTTTCCACATGGTGGACCCTTGGAAACAATAGGCTTATCTCATGCTTTGGGCAAGTTTGTCTACTTTCAGGCCCCTCCATGAGCTACTGTCATGGGCCCGGGGATGGTGTGATCTGATTGGCCAGGCCTGGACCGCTTGCCCACCTCTGAAGCCAGAGAGTGGAGCCAGCATCACCCCTCCCCCTAGACCTGCCCCAGTCATGGGCTGAGTGGGGTGGGGTGGGGGAAGGAGTCGGTCCCCGAAGGAGAAGAGGGCACTATTACCAGAGCAGGTGGTGGAATCTGACCAGGCAGTGATAGCAGACACACCTTCACAGCGCCACTCCTGACGTGTGGAGGTGGGAGAGAGCGCTACCCTGGGCGTGGGGTTTCTCCCTCCTTGTCCTTCTGCAGACAGTGTCTGCCCAGTTTCTGTGCCTCATTTTGGCCCTTCTTGCCTCCTGCTCCCTTTCCAGTTCTGGGCCAGTGGCCCCATTTCAGGTCATCTGAACTGGCCCAAAGACCTCCCTCCAGACAGACCTTCTGGTGCTGCCCACTGCAGTCAGGTGCTGCCCCAGCTCAGACCAGCTGACCCTTGAGAGCCATCCAGGATAGGCCCCAGGGACAGCGCCCTAGTTTGGGGGAACTCACCTTTGGGGAGAGTTCAGGCTCACTTCCTGTAAACTTTTGTGCCCCTTCCGACTTATTTTCTTCCTTCGTCAGGTCCCAGCTGTGCTGTGCGGCGTTTGCTGTTGGGGGGTGTGGGTTTGTTGTTTTCACGCTGCTCAGTGCACTGACACTTCGCAGAGGTGTGGGCACATTCTCGAATGATGATCTCCCTGAGGTCAGGAGAGCCTGGCCCTCTGCAGGGGTGGGGTGGCTCTGGTCTGGGGGAGAGGCTGGGGCTTCACTCGGGGGCCCCAGCGTGGGAAGGGCTGATGGAAAAGCATTTCCTCTGGGCACGCAGAGAGCCTGGGCTAGAAGGGAGGGGAGGGGGAAAGGAGTGAAGCAGGTCCAGGTGCTGGGTCTTAGAGAGACTGGTTTTCGGGGGGGCATCCAGTCTCCATCCCCTGCGCCCCTCCCCCTAAGGTGAGCTCAAGGTCATCAAGGGCACCAGGCCCCGAAGAAACCTGGTATCTAACCAGCTGCTTGGAATGATGAGGCTGATTTACCAGGGAGGATCTGGGTGGGGAGAGTCTTGGGAGCAAAAGCTGGAATCCCAGGTCGTGATTGCTTACACATGAGCCCCCACCTCGCTAGTCTCAAGGTTCGTTCTATGATGCAAATGTGGTCCAGTGTCCTTGCTGGTGGCATTTGCTCTACCAGATCCAATTTTTGTTGCAAGCAGTTTCCTGCCCCTAAGGGGGTCTCTCCTTATGTCCTTACTGGAGGCATTTCCATGGCTACCGTCAAAGGGTCTTTCTCCATGGTGGGCCATATGCCCGCCATTCCTGGACAGAGGAGGTCTTGGGGCTCTTTGAAGATAACTCCCATTTGCCAGCTTCTCACAGGGCCTCCCTTCTGTGTCTGGTTTTGGCCATGGCAATTTCGTCCATTTATAACTCAGTGGTATCTTGTGTGCGCTGTGCTAAGTCTAAGTCCCTTTAGTCATGTCCAATTCTGAGAACCTATGGACTGTAGCCACAAGGCTCCTCTGTCCATGGGATTCTCCAGGCGAGAATCCTGGAGTGGGTTGTCATGCCCTTGCCAGGGATTCCCGACCCAGGGATCGAACCCGTGTCTCTTCTGTCTCCTGCATTGGCAGGTGGGTTCTTTGCCACTAGTGCCACCTGGGAAGGCCTTGTTTAACATGGTACAGATACCCAGTTTACGACGAGGCTTCTTGGATTATAAAGAAAGATGGTAAAGGGTCAGGATGAGAACAGACATGAGCTCTAAAGTGAGATGGAAAACGATGTAAGATCTGGCTCCACCCCAAGTGGAGTGGCATAGTCTGAGTGGCATCTTCTATAGCCTCAGCTTCCTCATCAGCACATTGTAAAGACAGAATTGTCTTCTTTTGAGGGCTGTTGCGAGGATTACATGAAGCAAACATTTATTCCTTCAGTAAGTATTTACCAAGTGCCGAGTACATGTCAGACACTGTTTTAGCTCTTTGCTATACTGAAAAAATGACAGTTCCCACAGCTGTAATGCATGTAATGCACGTGAACGGACTTACAGAGCCGCAGGTCCTCCATGAAAGAAGGAGGGTCACGGTGATCCCACCACACAGCAGGTCATTGCTTTTGGAAGGGTTTACATTCCATTGAATCTGTTCGAGGCCCTGATGCCTTCCCACCCAGAGACTGGAAGCACAGGCTTGCCACTAGGTGTAGGACAGAGTCTGCGTGCGTGCGTGCACGCATGCTCAGTTGCTCAGTCGTGTCTTTGCGACCCCATGGACTGTAGCCCACCAGCCTCCTCTGTCCATGGGATTCTCTAGGCAAGAATACTGGAGTGGGTTGCCGTGCCCTCCTCCAGGGGATCTTCCTGATTCAGGGATCAAACGCGTGTCTCCTGCATCTCCTGCTTTACAGGCAGATTCTTTGCCTCTGAGCCTCCAGGGAAGCTCTGGGACAGAATCTGCAGCCCCGCTAACTCCAGCATGCAGACAGCCCTGGCCAACCAGAGGACANCCTCCAGGGGATCTTCCTGATTCAGGGATCAAACGCGTGTCTCCTGCATCTCCTGCTTTACAGGCAGATTCTTTGCCTCTGAGCCTCCAGGGAAGCTCTGGGACAGAATCTGCAGCCCCGCTAACTCCAGCATGCAGACAGCCCTGGCCAACCAGAGGACAGCTTCCTCTGACCTCCCTGAGGTGGTGGGGAGAGGGAAGTGGATGGGAGGGGCCTCCAAATTCCGAGAGAAAAGAACCCAGTTGACTAAGATTGAAGATTCCTTTTGGGTTTGAAGCAATAGAGCAGCGCCTGGGAGGAGGGGCTGCTACAGATAGACAGTAACGCCCTGTTTCTGGCTCACACTTGCTCCTCCCCCAGATCATCCTCACTTCTAAGGCCTTACTTAGGAGGAAGACTCTCTGGACCTGCCCTCCCCTCTTCCCACTAGGAAGGGAGCAGAGATGCCAAGGGGTGATGGAGAAATGGAGACTGTGAGTTGCCAGTGGGGCAGGCTGGCAAGGAGGACACTGCCCTCCTGGGACAGGATTTTCCTGTTGTTTTCATGTGACTCCGAATGGTTAAAGCTATGGTTTTTCCAGTAGTCATGTATGGATATGAGAGATGGACCATAAAGAAGGATAAGCACTGAAGAACTGATGCTTTCAAAGTGTGGTGCCGGAGAAGACTCTTGAGAGTCCCTTGGACAGCAAGGAGATCAAACCAGTCAATCCTAAAGGAAATAAGCTCTGAATATTCACTGGAAGGACTGATTCTGAAGTTGAAGCGCCAATACTTTGGCCACCTGCTGCAAAGCGCCGACTCATTGGAAAAGACCCTGATGCTGGGAAAGATTGAAGGGAGGAGGAGAAGGAGATGACAGAGGATGAGATGGTTGGATGGCGTCACTGACTCAATGGACATGAGTTTGNAATACTTTGGCCACCTGCTGCAAAGCGCCGACTCATTGGAAAAGACCCTGATGCTGGGAAAGATTGAAGGGAGGAGGAGAAGGAGATGACAGAGGATGAGATGGTTGGATGGCGTCACTGACTCAATGGACATGAGTTTGAGCAAACTCAGAGAGATAGTGAAGGACAGGGAAGGCTGGTGTGCTGCAGTCCAAGGGGTTGCAAAGAGTCTGGCAAGACTGAGCGACTGAACATCAACATAAAAAAAGGAGGCAAGGGGGCATGCTCTGGCCCAGGAGCACTGGGCTTCTCCCTGAGAGATCAGGCCTTTCCCTTGCCCTGTGCTATCTCCTGCTGTGTCAGAAATCCAATTTGCAAAGCTTTTCCGTGGTTTGGGCTCTGGCTCCTTTGCTTGGTGTCTCTGGCTGTTGCTGAAGCTGGCCCCTCCCTTCCCTGTCTCCTTTCAGATTTCTTGGGTGAAATTTAAACCTCTCACCCCAAAGCAACTCAAAGCAGTAGGACCAGTGAGTATTTTCTTCAGCAAACTGTCTTCCTCATCTGATGAGCAGTGACTCTTGAACCCTCAGATCTGGAGCATATGTGAGTGTGCCCACATGCGCATATGTGATGATGTATATCAAGGGGAGAAAGAACTGAAGGAAGGAGCACAGCCCTCCTGACAGAGGTGAGCGTGATGTTCCCAGACTCAGCCCCTTTTCCGCCCGGACTGGTCAGGGCAGGATGGAGCAGCGGGCTCTGCTGTGGTCATCTGTGTGGGCTACCCTTTTCCCCTGGAGACTGATGGAGGCAGACAGAGGAAGCTCCCATCCTCAGAAGGTGAGGAACAGATATTTCTAGTGAAAACCCAGGCTTGTCATGTAAAATTGCTCTCAATATCTCTCTCTTTATCCCTCAGAGGTTGTTGATGGGGTATTGCTAACGTCCGTGCTATTGGTGTCTTTTTGAGTCCCCTGGTCCTGAGCATCTTACCTAGATGTGCAGGATCCCACGTGTAGCTTGTTGCATTAGGTTCCCAATAGGACCCTTTTCCTCTGCTCTTCTGTGCTCCAGCCCTCTAGTCTCCCAGGGTTTCCAGAACCTGCCACGTTCTTGCTCACCTGTGCCTTGACTGAGTCCACCGTCCCACCTCCTCTGTCCTTTCTACACATCTCTTTCCTCTCCTCATTCGAGTTGGTGGTAGTGTTGAGCCCTCTCCATGACATCTCTGTGGACCACCATCCCCATCAAAGTCTGTGATAGTAATTTGCCTCGAGCCTGCAACCTTCAGTTGTCAGATGGGGCAGCATGCACTTTGGTGCCTTACCACTTACTCATTGTGTGATGTAGACCTAGTTTTGTTTTCTGTTGTTAAGTTGTCTGAGCCTCAGCTTTCTCATCTGGAAAATGGAAATCAAAGCACCCACTTTATAGAATTTTTATAGAAATTCATGAAATAATATACATAAAGGTCATAGAATGGAGACTGGCATATAGTTACTAGAGGATATGTATCCTTTCTCCAAAGAGAGTGTAAAGTTCTCGAGAGAAGCCACTGGATCCTATTGCATCTTAGCATTGCTGCAGCCTAGCACAAACCTTACTACAGAGTAAGTGCTGTGGACTGACTGTATGTGTGTGCATGCTCAGTCGTGTCCAACTCTTCGCAACCCCGGGGACTGTAGCTCACCAGGCTCTTCTGTTTATAGGATTTTTCAGGGACGAATACTAGAGTGGATTGCCATTTCCTCCTCCAGGGGATCTTACCGACCCAGGGTTCAAACCCAGGTCTCCTGTGTCTCCTGTACTGCCAGATGGGTTCTTTACTCCCTGAGCCACCCAGGAAGTCCCCCTAACAGTTCGTATCCACCTCAAGTTGTTCATTGAAATCCTAATCCCCAATGTGATGGAATTAGGAAGTGAGGTTTTGGGGAGGAGATTAGGTTACGAGGATGGAGGCCTCATGAATGGCATTAGTGCCCTTTTAAAAGAGACCCCAGAGAGCTCCCCGTCTCCTCATACCATGTGAGGACACAGTCAGGAAACAACCATCTATGAACTGGGAAGTAGGTCTTCACCAGTCACTGGATTTTAGAATTCACAGCCTCCAGAATGCTAAGAAACAGATGTTTGTTGTCTAAGCCACCCAGTCTATGGCTATTTGTCACAGCGGTGATACCTGAAAGTTATGACCATCAAATATATCTCCAGCGGCTTCCCTGGTGGCTCAGTGGTTGAGTCTGTCTGCCAATGCAGGGGACAGGGATTTTATCCTTGCTCCAGGAATATCCCACATGCCACAGGGCCACTAAGCCCTCAAGCTGGAACTACTGAAGCCCTCACATACTAGGGTCTGTGTTCTGCAATGAGAGAAGCCACCACAATGTGAAACCACGCAGCATAACTAGAGAGTAGCCCCAGCTTCCTGCAAATAGAGAAAAGCCCACGTGCAGCAACAAAGACCCAGCACCACCGTAAGTAAGTAAATAAGTAAATCTTTTAAAATCTCTGCAGAGATTTCCGGATGTCCCCTCAAGGGCAAGATCACCTCTAGTTGAGAATTACTGCTGTGGAGCTTTCACTTATGTTTTTATGTAACAAATGCAGTCACCTCTGCTTAGCACTGATTTCCCTTGTTCACCTGCCAAACTCCTAAATCACCTCTGGAAACCCAGGCCAGACATGAGTTCCTGGGAGAAGATCTCTGAGCCTCACTCTGATCCCCACAGAGGCCCTTTTCTGTGCTCCTGAATCCTGTATCGTGTATCCCACTGTGCCAACCCACATTGTCCCCCATAGCAGCTGCCTATTTTTGCATCCCTCTCTTATCCATTGCAATTTGACCTCTTCAAAGCAAAGTCTATGATTTTTTCCCCACCTTTTTATCTTCAGCACATAATACAGGGTCTGGAATACAGCAGGTGGTTAAAGTGTGTTGAATGGATGAATGGAAGAATTGATGAATGACTGGGTGAATTGATGGACAGGTGAATGGGTGAGTTGATAGATAAACTTGTAGGTAAGTAGATGGGAGAGTAGTTGCATGGAAAGGTGAACTAGTAGATAGAAGGATGGAGAGGATTTATGAATAAATTAATAAATAGATGAGTGAATAGGTGTGTGCTTTGATGCTTGGATGGAGGATAGCTAGATGAATGGGTGAATGGAGAAATGACCAGGTAGATAAATGGGTAGGTGATTAGATAGATGGGTAAGTGGATGAGTAGTTGGATGAACGAATAGGTGGAGGCTTGGGTTGATGGGTATGAGTTAATGGATGTCTAGGTGGGTGGATGAACGGAAGGATGGATAAAATTTATGACTGAGTCAATAAACTGATAAATGGATAGGTGTGTGGTTTGATGAATGGATGGGAGGATAGATGGATGAATGAGTGAATGGATAGATAAAGGAGGAGATACATAGGTTTAGTGGGTAGATGGATATGTGCTGTGGGTGAATGGATGTGTAGATGGGTGAATAGGTAAATGTTTGAATGAATTAACCCAGTTAAGGAATAAAAGGAGTCAAGGAATGGGTGGATGAATGCGTGGAGGGAGAATATGTGAATGAGTCAATGTGAAGAAGCGCACACGTCCTTCTGTACTTGTCTCCTCATTTGAACAGCCTGGAGGGAGAAGCTGAATCAGCAGGAAGGAGGGCCTCCTGAGGATCGGGAATTGTGAAGGGATCCAGAATTCCAACCTCACATTTATAGACAGTCTATGTAGAGTCTCCTTTTGAGTTTTCTCTCTTTACAATCCCTTGTACAGTGGGTTAAGACAGACTCTTTTTTTAAAAAAATTTATTTATTTTAAATTGAGGGATAATTGCTTTACAGTGTTGTACTGGTTGCTTCCATACATCAGCATGAATCAGCAATCGTCATACACATGTCCCCTCCCTCTTTTACCGCCCTCCAACCTCCCACCCCACCCCACCCCTCTAGGGGGTCACAGAGACCTGGAGTGAGC